>JANRMT010062804.1:5471311-5570530 GCA_026402145.1 Polypterus bichir lapradei
TTTCTTTCTTTCTTTCTTTCTTTCTTTCTTTCTTTCTTTCTTTCTTTCTTTCTTTCTTTCTTTCCACAAGATCATCAGTAATACATTCAAGTAGAACAAATGACAGAAGGATATGTGTGAAATAGTAAGCTGCTGGAGCAAATGTGTCAATGTATTCCAGCCCAGAGGTGAGTGCTTATTATTGCTTGCTTGTTCGCAAAGTTGCTCTGAGACAATGCTTCGTGAAAGTGTAATGTCGATGCAAATAACTTTATTTTCTTTTTTTTCTCTCACAGATGTCGGACTGACTACAAAAACACAATGATTGCTTGATTTGTAAAATGTGTGCAAGACTTTGAAAATCCTCATAGGCAACAGTTTTCATTGTTGTCTTCTAATAAAGCATAAAGTTAAAAAATACTGAGTAATTCATTTTTCTCATGTGTTTGGTTTCAATCCACTTTTTTTCTTATACATACATTGCTTTTCTCACCATCTGTTTTTAGGACCATGTGCCAAGTCTGCTCAGTGACAAAATGTAGGAAATTCCAGGATTGCAATGCTTCAAAGCTGAAGGCAAAGCCCTGAATCCTGAAAGGAACTGGAAATTGTTCCTTAATGACTCGCCCATACGTAGGCATAGTTTGTCCCTTAAGGTGTTTAGTCTCACAACTCACTCTGAGGCAGAGACACCTTCTGCTCAGAATTCGTATGCACATCTTTGCCATTCTCCTGTTAATGTGGTTTTCCTGTACCATTTTCAAAATTAAGAACATAAAGAAAGGTTTTGACAAGAACAGGCCATGTAGTGCAAAATACAGTAGAGTGGCTCAGTGATTTTTATTTGTCAGCCATGTCCACCGCAATGTTAAGTCAAGATCTGACGGTGAGCATTATCTGTTCCACTAGTTAACTGGCTCTACATAGCTAATGTTCTCTATTTCAAGAAATACACAATTTTCCTAATATTTGTGCAACATTTTCAGTCAGCCCTGGATTACCCATTAAGCAAAATTAGCATGTCTCTAGAACACCAAGGAAAGGGGGGGGGGCACCACAGATGTTTTCTCCTAGCTATCATTTCCTTAACTCTTTCAATACCACACTCTACTTTAGCCGATAATTTTTGTGTAATTTGTCTTACCTATCAAGTAGCATTTAAATCTGCATTGTTAAAAAATTCCTTTGGTATGGTGAGTGACTAAACTTTAAAAGTTTGAGGGTGTTGGCAGATATCACATTTGTTCCCGTCTCTTGTCGTAAGTGTTTCACTTCCATCAAATCTGGCTCTGCTGATTTGTGTGTCACACCCTTAAGCTCTCTATTTTATTATTTCGTTTACTGTTTTTTCACATTAATAAGGTACATTTTAATTTCTTAATTCACCTTTAGCACTTATTGAGACTTAATATCTTGTCAAGTTAGTAGTTGAAGAGCTGAAGGGCACCTTTGTTGGGCTGTTACCATTTCTTCCTTTGTGCTCTTGTGTTCTTTCCAAAGAGGTTCATTTAACAGTTGCCATACACCGTAGTTATCCCATAACATACTCAAAACTGTATAAACCAAATTAGAGTGATGGAACCTGAGACAACCTGGCAGTATGAGGCGTGACGCAGGAAACGACCCACACAGAGACCATTGAAGGGCACTTGATTGCTGTAAAATAACCTGAAACATAGCCTTTTGGATGTGGACAAATACCCTACTGAAACACAACAAAAGCAACATTCTCTTCATAACTTTAAATTCTTCTTTTATGTCTGCTCTTCATTTCTCTTTGATTAGCCTAAAATGTTTCAATTCTTTCAGTGTTGTCATTGCTAAGTCCTAGAATAATTGTAATTAATCTATCATTGAAGAATAAATATGTACTAAATCGGGTTTGTTTAGTGCAAATATGTGTTGCTTGTAACACGGAGAACATACCAGTACACATTAATCTAGATGTGACCTCAAAAGCAGAACAACTGCTAAATTGCAACCATTCTTGCACTGTAATTCACAGTAAAACTGCTATTGGCAGTTTCCATTCCTTTTATATCCTATTTAGACAAGGACTTTCTTCTGATCTATTTTTTATTTGCTTTTGATACTTCGATATATTCATGTACTTTGTTAACTTGCCTAATGTCAACCGATGCAGAGCTGAGATGAGTGCAACCTATTCTCTGGGAACCATCTTTTAGGCTCTGAGGAGGTAAGCTGCTCCACCCCGGGATGAGAGGGGGTGCTGACTCTAACAGTATCTTCTCCTTTTTCTCCAGCAGTGAGCCACCACCTAAGCAGGATCACCTAGCTACATGTTAAAGGTTGAGAATCTCTGCTCTTTTTGGTCCCATCACTATAAAATGAGCCATTCCCGGAAGATGGCATCTCATATTGACCTGACCGTCATTGAATAATTAATCCCTGTAACTAACATTGAGTCTTAAGGCATTGATTTCTGTTACACAGGCCAATGTGCCATCTATTCTTTGATGCTTATTAGTAAATGGGGTAACCCGGCTGGTATCCCAACCATATTTTGGAGTACACTGGTTTCTCTTTGGTCATGTTACACCTCTCAGGAACCATCCATGGACAGGACACTAGTGTATTCCAGAGCACACTCATATACAGCCACATTATCTCACACAGAGAAAGTTGTCTTTGTGATGTGCTACAATTCAAAAATGGGCCCCGGATCTGTAAGGCAACTGAGCTTTTTACCGCACTGCCATGCTGCCCTCACTTGTGATTTATTTGACACATCCGAACTTTGTCTATGTCCTTTATGGAGATTAAGGAAGCTGACTAATAGGTATTGTATGCAGTCTTCAGCAGACTTAGCACTGCTGCCTGCCAGATTCTGCAGTGGCCAAGCAAATATAAACAAAAAAGTTTTTTTTAAATGAACTGGAGGATGGATTTGGGCAAGTTGGAAAAAAATAAATATCCATTGATCCAGACATATTGACCACATGCACAAAGTTGAATAAGTCACATTACAGTACATGGCCACAAAAACAAAAAGCAAGCAATGAAATTAATAACATCAAAGACAGCATTTCAACCAAATTAAAAAACAAATTTACTCAAACATTGGACCCCATAATATTTCCTTCTCTATTCACAAACCACTTTTTTTCAGGTAAGCTGAAAATCTAGAGGGAAAAAACTCAATATAAAATAAAATTCTGTCTTGCATTGGCTTAGGATGCTGCTATCGTTTATTGCCAAGTCATGCTGAAAAACATTTCAGACATATTAAGACAAGAATATCTAGTACACATCCAAGCCTCATTACAATTGTTATTTCTGCAGCACAACACACAAATTAGAATTCAATAAACAGATTACTCTTTTAAGTCAAGTCATTAAGCCAAGCAGCCATCATAGCTTCTAGATTCAATTTCCGGTGTCAGCAGCCTTCTTTCTATAGTTTCATCTGAAAATTAAGGAAACAATTAAGAATGTGTGGGCTAATTAAAGGACATTAAAACAGTTTTGTTAGAATAATCAAATTTGCTGATATTGGTGTGTGGTGACTACTAACATATTGACCTTTGAATTGAGTGCATACAACCAGACATAACAAAACTTTATTATGAGACTTTTATCATGTGGTGATTTATTAGCTGAGGGTGACTAGACTGGGAGCCATAGGCAGGTGCTGGAGACAAAGAAGTGTAAGTTTTACAAAATGCTGCACTGGTAGTAGAAATAATCACTCCAATAAGCCACTGTGAACCTGTTTAACAGGAGATATACAATACAAAAAGTATGTCACTCATTACATACACAGAATGCTAAACATAGGGTTGAGGAATTTTAATGAGAATACTGGACTAATCTCTCTATTATACTAAAAAAATCCTGGGATGATACAACACTTTTTAGCTTGGGACAAGACGTGACTTTTTCAGAGAGAAACTTTTATGCTCCGCAAGATTAGACTTTGTGCCAAGAGATATAACCACGCATAGGCCCGGAAATAAAAGACAAAGAGTAGATGACAAAGTAGAACATCATAAAGAATTCAAAAAAATTGGCGTGATACACATGCAGAGCAGGTTAGAGATAATGAAAGTAGTAAAATTCGAAAGTCTCAAAAAAATTATATTAAAGATTGCAATAGCGCAAACAAATGGAAATTATTACTCGGCGAAATAATGGAACAGCGAAAAGAGACTTGCAGATCGTCTAATTCATGTTGCTATCAGGGAAAAGTAGTGTTTCTTCCCAATGAAGAGTTGTATCCGTGAGAATTAAAAGAATTGTTGTTTGGTGAAAGTGAAATCCACATACGCGAGTGGTAGAGATGTGAAGTGGCTGGCGTGTAGTCTAGGCCAGGAAGGCTGGCAAGCGAAGTGAGCAGGAGGTGAAGCCCCCAAGTTAATATAAACAACAGCAACAGCAATCAGAAATCTAGAACAAACAAATGTATGTGCATTGCATTTTCTATAGGTAGGCTACGTGACAACTATAAATCATCCTTTAAATTTGTACTAAGCTTAACAGCTTCTACTGTACAGTATAACTGAGATTCAAATGTGTAATATTACATAAAACTATTTGTTTAAATATATTTTAAAAGAAGTTAAAACTTGTGGGGTCTATGTGCATGTTCCTATAAGAGGTATATAACTCTTTGACAATAACTTCATTTAACTTTAACACACAAACCGATCAACTGTTCTTGATTTAGTTCCCAATTATTTTGCAATTGAAGAATACCCTAATGTTCCACATCCAGTTTTTAAATCAGTTTAACAGCAAAATACCTTTGGATTGCTCTAATAAAACCTTCTTCTGTTCTGGATTTTAGATGTATTGATCCTACCATATGTTGCTTAGCTGTGGTTGTCTTAGACTGCCTGATTCCATCAAAAGTTGAGACCAACTACAGTACTAACTTCTCAAGCTGGACTCCTAAACTTTATTGTTTGGCATGTATTCATTTTGTTTTTACCTCATCGTCACTCAAATATATCTCACATATACTTATTTTTATATGGTGGCACTGTGGTAAGTGCTGTTATCTCTGAGCTATTGAGTCTTACGTGTAAATGCTAACTCAGTTTGTATGGAGTTTGCATGTCTTTATTGTGTTTGAATAGGATTTCCTCCAAGCAATCAGTTTACCTCACAAGTATATACTACAGTGCTGCCATCATTTGGTAAGTATTTGGATAAAGATGTTTGATAAGTAATAATAATGATTAATCACTAACACTAAACACATCAAAATCATATTATATGATATCATCTACTGTTAAATTCTGCTCCATACTTGTAATATTTTTATCTTTATACTGTATTGAGGATTACTTGTGTTCTGTTCTGTGTATTGTATTGTATTGACCCCCTTCTTTTTGACACCCAACCTACCTGGAAAGGGGTTTTTCTTTGAAATGCATTTCCTAAGGTTTTTTCCATTTTTTTCCTACTAGGGTTTTTTTGGGAGTTATTCCTTGTCTTCTTAGAGAGTCAAGGCTGGGAGGCTGTCAAAAGGCAGGGCCTGTTAAAGCCCATTGCAGCACTTCTTGTATGATTTTGGGCTATACAAAAATAAATTGCATTGTATTGTATTGTACTTGTCTCTACAATATAATTTTATGAATTCAATTGTTCCATTTGTGAAACACATAAAAACTCACTATGCTCTAGTTTACATAAACGATAGGCTAACAGGTTCAAACATCTGACAGCACAACATAACATCTACAAACAAATACAAAGTGTAATAACAAAGTAATGTGTTTGATTGATCTTGGGAAATTTTACCAGGATTTGTTTTTTGTGCAAGGTTCCTACGGCTCCACTGTGTGTTACAGATAAATGAGACACACATTGCAAATGGAGAGATTCTTGCTTTTCCAGTTAACCACATTTGTTTGTGCATAAGGAGGGTCCTGTATGTGCCTCCACATGAATTACCATATTAATCAATGTTCAAGCTCCACTCTTTCTATTAGAAATAGTTTATAAATTAGAGAAACATGGCAAGCTGAAATGAAGGATCTCCAGAGCAGTACGTATTTGAATAGGACAAAGCTGCTTTTTCTCATTGGACAGTAGGTTGCCCATTTAACAGAGAGCAACACAAGCTGTCCAAAAGTCTCTTCCTGATAAATGAACATGAGAGAGGATCATGAAACAGAGACAATGATACATAGCAGCACGCAAAGTTTTAGAAGTGCTATAATGCTTAGAATAACAGAAGATAAAGCAAGTCACAGGTCCTTCACAGTTGATTGTTAGCTTTGGCATTTGATTAAGATTTTGTAGTATATTAAAATTATATTCAGTGGGTGAGGTTTGTTGTGATAGTGCATCCTGTATTGCACTTAAAATCCAGTGTCCCATGACCATGAATTAGGTAAGCAGGTTTAAAAAGGATATGCATATACAAGTTAACACAAGAAAAAGTTGCTCAGCACACGGTAAGTGGACTCACTCTGGCTTTAAAAATAGCAACTATTCAGCTGAAGCAAGATGGAGATCCATGTGCACATGTTGTTTCCTTTTGTTAGTTTCATTTTCCACCCAAAGCTAAGCACATTTGGACATGGCCAGTATTTGGATGGTAGACTATGTAGGAAAGTTTTGGGTTGCTTCTGACAGAGGTGTTGGTGAGGCAAGCTGGGGACACTTACCCTATGATCCAAATGTGGATCAAAATGCCCCAGTGCAGTGATGGGGACACTGTGCTGTAAAAATGGCCCCATTCTTCGTATGAGACCTAAAATTGAGGTCCTAACTCTCTGTTGTCATTAAAGATCCCCATGCATCCTTGGTAAAGAGCAGGGTGTATCACAATGTTCATGCTAAATTGCCCTCCATGGCCTAGTTATTCTGACCACCTAGTCACCCCCTATCTCTGATTGTCTATCCCTCTCACCACTTAACCACCTAATAGACCGTGTGTGGTGAGCGTACTAGTGCACAAATGGCTGCCATAACATCATCCAAGTGGATGCTACACATTAGTGGTGGTTGAAATGGCTCGCCACTAACTATGAAAGTGCTTTAAACAGTGAGAAAAGCTCTAAATGTAAAGGATTATTATTCTTATCTGTGCTGGAGAGAAGACCTAAATTCATATATGCTTCTTCAAGTTGATATGCGAGGTACCTAGCTCTCCATCCCACTTGCTAACATTGCCTGAGCAGTCCTGTGTATCAAGTGATCTTCCTCTCAGGGTCTTCTTCCAGATGTTCCTCATATGGGAATGTTAACTCCAACATCGCAACTTGCTTGGTGGACTCATACAACATTGACTGCTTGCAAGGTACTATAGTGACAGCAGTCACTGGAAAACATTTTAGGTAAACCAAGAACTGCCAATCCCTTGTTGGTTCCAAGGTATCTACAGATATTTTCCCTGTGATTCGTGGTTGCTTGCCTGCACTAACAAAAGCAGTCATCTGCTTAGTGGGCCAGGAATGCTTGGCTATAATAATTCATGTGCTGATAGTTTTGGCCTTCAAGATTTGATCATGCATCCATCTGTTACGTCCCTCACCAAGCAATTTGGAGCTGCTGCTCAGAATGTACTCCAAATGGCCCTGCTTGGAGCACAGCAGGCAGACTAGAGACTCTGTTTTACCCCTTATGTGTAGGTTCAATGGAGTGGGCAGTACATCATACTCTGCCTGGATAAGACATTTTATGCAATGTGGCTCAGATTTCCATCTCTCCTCCCAGGTCACCTTCCTCTAGACCACATTCTCCAATCTAATATGCTCCTTGTTGTCTCATCACAATTGCCCTACATGATCTTTCTTCCACAACTACTGCTTTCACTTCTTGTTGAACTTGCTGCCATTCCTCAAAGTGGTTCTAACGCAGAGAGACTTAAAGGAATCCAGTCCACTTTGACCTTGTGTCATTATGCCCACCAGCATCTTGTGGCATAGCCTTGCCTCAGCTTTTTCTGCTCTTCATTTCTTTCCCGTTTTCATGCTAATTCCAGCAGCGGGCTACCTTCAGATCACATATTTCATACCAGCACAGTTGTGCTTTTTGGCCCAGTGTCTTTTACTAAACACAACTAACTCCCACATCCCATAGATGTGTGTGGTAGGTTGGTTTGCAACTATTTATTGGTTCACTATAACAGAGTCTGGATATGTTCTGGAGTGTTTTGCTCTTCATTAAGGGTTTTATGGCCATGATGATGTACTTGACCTTGAAGTGGTGGAACAGGCTTTGGCTTTTTGAGACATTGAATAAATTTAACAGAATTATGTATTATTAAAGCGCAAGTGCGAAATGTTTTTTTCTAGCAGTGTAGCAGTTTCTAGCATTCTCTTTATTATACATTCTGGTGTGTGTTCCTTTAAATTAAAAATCATGATTTTTCACTGTCAATGCAGCATCAGAAGTAAAGTGTTGTAATATAAGTCTTGGATCAGTTACATTTAAAATATTCTATTTTTCTGCAGTGGTTAAAACTATACAGTAAATATTATACAGTAAAGGATTCCTTATTTTATTATATAAGCAAATATGTAACACACCAGTAATGACAACACTGTACGAATACACTTGACTTATGCATTCATAGTTTTCATTCTCTTTCTCTGTACAATTATCATTCGTTTGCTCAGAGGTTGATGTGATTGCTGCTTCCTGACCAGCTCTTTTTTTCTTCACCCTAGCGGCCCGCTTCTTCTCTTCTTTTGTCAGCATCTTTTCACATTAAAACCAGTGTTTGTGTTGCAATTACTTAGTACATTTTCTTTATTTCACTTAAGCTGCCACTTAAGTCTTCAATCTGCCTCAAGAATGATTTAATATTTGAAGAAGTAGGGGAAGTGACAGTGAAGGTGGTAGGAATGAGAACGGCGCCAATCCGCATGTAACACACAGCCACCCTGCTGGCCGCTGCCGAGAGTTAATTCTACAATAAAATAAAATAAAAATAAAAAGAGGAATAACTATGGAGGTCAATCATCACCCCAAAAGCAGGTAGTAGATGTCACGTAGTATATGTGTACCAAATTTCAGGTCAATAGGTCAAATGGTTTGCGAGGTTCAGGTGATTTAAAATCCTGGACAGACAAGCGGACAGCCACAGTAGTGTATTATATAAGAAGATAAGCAAACAGTTTGTTACTGTTGCAATTTCACCTTCTTAGATGACTAAAAGCCTTTGTTTAGTTTCCTAGTCGAGAACCATCTTATCAACAGTATCTTTGACTGCACTGTATAACAACAAGAGAGTTTATTACTAATATTCCATAAATTTTCCCTCCCATTTTAAAGCAGGCTTTTAGTGTATTTAGTTTGATTACTCAACCAATATCTTGTGGTCGTCTCTACTTTTTCAATTTTAATTTGTTCTTGTATTGCTGTTTTCAAAGGCTCAGAGCACACATATATATTAACAAAAACATTTCTAACATTAAATACTAAACCCTTCAGCATTATAAATATAAAAACACAAACATCCATGTAAAGTAAAAAGCCAAAAAGATAACTACCTCAATAAAGTTGTGCCGCTATAAAGGACTGTTAGTATTAGACTAATGATATAATCAGTTGACCAGGAGGAAAAAGGAAAACACAAAAAAATATTTTGGAGAAACTAAACCTCTGGGTCCTTTATAATTGGAAAAGTCAGACTTTTATTTTTGCTGACCAATGCTAACTGGCTGTCTTCCTCTCATTGGCATTCTACAGTTCTGCATTCTCTGGGTGCTCCATATTGTTTCAGCAGTCCAAAAACCTTACACTTTTGGTTAAGTGGCAACTCTAACTTTTACCCGTGTGTTTGTGAGTGTGGATGCATGGGAGTGTGTCCTGAGCTGGCATCCTGCCCTGAGCTAATTCTTGTCTTGATTCCAGTGCTGCCAACATAGGCACTAGCTCTTCATGACCACAGTATAATGGAAAAAGCAAATGACAAAAAAATCATTGGTTACATTTATCATACAATTGTCATTGCATTGTAAATTATTGATGTGCATAGTTCAAGAATACAAGAGAAAGAGAAAATAAGGAACTGAGAATTAGGTGTTACCATTAGAATAATTGATGCGTCATGATTAAAAGCTAGTCCGTGGAAGAAAAATGGCAAAAATGGTGGATCGGAGTACTGTGGAGAACAATTTTGAAATTAAGTGGATATGTATATGTATATATGAAGTGTTATGTCCTCACATTAGTATAGCTAGAAGGCCAAATTACTTTTTCAAGATTTCTCAAAGAAATATGTTACTCTACTCAGGTAGGAAACAGAGGTCATATGCCGTACTTTGAGCAGTGATTCTCATTTCTTGTTGATGGCAGCCTTTATATGTATCAAAACCTACAGCATGGCCAAATCCAGTGCCTTCTAATTAGACTTTACCACGAATGGTTGTATCTTCTGTTAACCTTTGAAGGACAGATTTTCCGTAATTATTTGAGAAGTTAGCCTGAAAGTATACCTTAAGGTAGCATATTGCTAAAATTATGGTGGTCATAGTTTCATCTGTAATAATTAATAATGAAAAAACAACCAAATGAAAATGTATGACATTTGCTGTAGATTGAGTATGTGATGTTTTCAGTCCTTCAGATCATGATATAGGTATGGTTCGATTGACTCGACAGTAAAGGTTAATGTTTAGAAATATTTTAAAAAATGATAATACAAATTGCAAAATGAATATCAGAAGCTGAGTTGGAATTCAAAAGGTGTCATCTTTTGTCTTATACAGTATTGCCTACACCTTTATTCAAGTAATATATATCTTTAAATGATCAGTAGTACAGTATGTCATGGTTTTTTTCTCCCGTTGCAGAAATGACATGCAACAGGAATACACAGCCAAACAGAAATTAAGAGGTCACTTTTTATTGTGTACAGTCAGCATACACATTAAAAAGTATGTAAAGGAAGAAGTAAGATTTAGGTAAAATAAAAAAAAGTAAACTTTAAGATATAAAACATTAAATGTCCCTGAATTTACTGTATATAAAAATGGTAGTAATACTAAAGGTCCTATTATTTGCCTTATTAAAAGACTGACCAGTTGACCCTCCTTTCAGTACATTTTAACCTCTTTCAGATGTCCATCTTTTCCTTCTTTCCTCCTGCTGTTCAAACACCCTTCCAGTTATCTGTTATAATTACATACATCCCAGGTAAGTTGAGACCAATCTTGCAGCTCTGCTTATGCATCCCTGTTGCAATCATATATGTAGTTACCTGATATCAATGTAACCTGTGCAGGAGGTTAATCTGTATGGGCTGAAGCTGTTATACACAGTGATGACTCCTGTCTTGTCTGATTATTTCAGAAGCCTGACACTTGCGTGTTCCTGCTGTGCCCAGTAGGAATGAGAAAAGAAGGAGTGAGCAGGGAGTCTTCCTAATCACACTATCTACTAGGGGTTACCTATATAGTGTAGCTAACTTATTAGATGGCTTCCAGGCTTTAAATTAATTAGAAACAGGTAAACTGATGCTAATATACAATACTTCCACTGTTGACAGGCAATATAACATTAGTTCCCAAATGTTTATATCATTGTAAGCTTAATCATAAAACGTGAAAATGGAAAACCAAATGTTCTTGTATTTTCATTAAGCATTTGCAACTTGAAGGTATATCATCTCTCGTTTTTTTGTTTTGTGAAGAAAGCTAGCCTCACTGCCACTGAGAGAAACAGTAATAAATGAAGTAACTCTGGCTGTGTGTAATGGATATTGAAAGCAGATTTGTAATGCGTAGTGTGAAGACAAGTATAAATTGGAGTTAAACTTAAACAGTTGTCAAGACCCAAGAGATCACAAAAATTGTAAGGTTGATTTAATTAAACAGATGATAATAAAGACAGCAGATTTGATGTACTTCCAGCCGAAAACCAAAGTACAAAAATAAAAAGTTAAGCTGAAATCAAAAAAACAGGATGAGGTCAAGAAATCCAAACGACAGAGAAAGTAAGATGATAGCAGGGCAAATATACTTTCACAAAGGCTCCACGGTTGTTCTGCCAAGTTCAGGAGATGAGAGAGAAAATGTGCTGACGAATGAGCAAGGTAAATCAGAAAGATGGCAAGATTAAGTAAAGCAAAACACAAAGCACAGAACATAGTCAACAAAACACTGTAGAATGAGTTAGGAACTTGCCAAATGGACCAAAGATTTACACACAAATCGAAAAAATTGGAAGGTAGAAATAGGGCACTGCTAGCTTAAGGAGAGTTGGCACAATTGTGTTACATATCGTAATTACAGCAGCCACAAGGTAACAGCAGGGCACCGTTGCTATGTCCACAGCCTATCAAATGTAAACAAAATGGCAGAGTAACAGCTTTACACAAGGATCAGGTCGTGCGTTAGCTTAAATGGCGTCATCACACACTTGGAGAGGAAAACAATTTGAGTCCAGTTTAGTTTGGGATGGAATCTCTAGAGCTCCATTTTTAAAACAGCCTTGGAATAAAGGACCAGTTAGGCTACAATATTGCTAATATTTGAGGTGAGCGGTTTATCTTACTAGATAAGCTGGGAGGGAGAAACCAGTTGAATTGGGGATGTATTCATTGCTTTTTCAGCCCATAAGACCAAGTGATTTTTATTATAAGTTTGATTTATTTTGTTTTAATGGAGAAGGTAGAGAAGACTGGATAATTTCTATTTTGTTGTGCTTTCATTGCACACAATTTTTTCACTGAATTGTTATTCATGTTAATTTATTCACTTTGTTACTCATTTTTAGCAGAGTGCAATTTGAACTATTTTTAAAACTTTTGAGATTTTTGTCACTTAATAAAAGCAGTTTGATTATGTACTGCCCCATTTGTGTCTACCTTCCTTATTGTTCTGCTGGCCTGGTTCCCAATCATAGTGTTCCTTGATCAAGTCAAAAGATTCTGTTGCATGACAACCATAATCAAAATCAAAACACAAAATGGTAGTGTGCTAACATCACCATATCAAAGGTAAATTAATAATAGTTGAAATGAAAATAAAAGTACAGAATTTTTGCAAAAATAGAACCTACAACAATAAAAACTTAAATCAGCAGTTCACAAACTTAGTCCTGTGGACTCCCTGTGGCTAAAGGATTTTTATTAAAAAAATGTCAAAATCTGTGCATCATATTACCTTTGATTCATCTTAATTTCTCTTTTCTTATTCTGCATTCTGAAAAGCATAACACTGTGGATTTTTACATTTATAAGACATTTAAACTGTTATTTTAAAAGGAGTTCATCAAGAACATGGGGGCACAGTTGGAAACTTGTTAAGGGTAAATTTCGCACAAACATTAGGAAGTTTTTCTTTACACAAAGAACAATAGACACTTGAAATAAGCTACCAAGCAGTGTGGTAGACAGTAAGACGTTAGGGACTTTCAAAACTCGACGATGTTTTTTTGGAAGAAATAAGTGGATAGGACTGGCGAGCTTTGTTGGGTTGAATGGCCTGTTCTCGTCTAGAGTGTTCTAATGTTCTAATATTCATTGCATACTGGTGTTTCTAACTAGAGAAAGTACCTCCTAACTCAAAGTCATTCTAGGCTCACTTAGCAATCTAGGAGAAAATGTAGAGCAACAAGATCTTTGAGGCACATCATCACCAGACTGGATAGGTCAGCCAGAATGTAACAATGAGAGATTAAATATATTTTTAATACAACTTGACCTTTCCCACCACCTGATCTACAAGAACATCTGTGGAGCAACGTTTCCATACTAAATGCTAAAAGGAAATGTTAAATAACACCTCAATTCAGGAAAAGTCACATGGCAACAAGCCCCATATACAATGACTGCTATTTACAGCGGCTATTGAAATCCCTACTATGACAGATACTCACATTAAACTGAATCTGAGCATAGTCTCTGGTTTCCATATGAAGTTGTTCATATCTGGCAGGAATGGCCACAAGCTCCCATTCACCATCATTCATAAATGCTCTCTTGTCATTTTTCACCTCTTCAAAGGTTCTCCACATGGCCAAGTCTACTTCATTCACTTGGGGAAAACACAATCCACAGATTATTTCAGTGTTAAAATGGGCATGTGTCTTGGATAGCTTTTTTTTCTTTCATATCCCCTAAGAATTGCATAGAAGAAAGCAGTAAACCCCCCAAATTTTTGAAAAACATTTACTTAAGTTGTAAAAGATCAGAGTCTAGTGACGGTTTTGGCATGCATGCTTTAACAAAATGGTTTGTTTCTATAGTCCCTGCAAAAACAGACACTAAACAAAGCAATCATTTCAAAAATTCATTCAATTTGCAAAAGGTAAGAATCTAATTAATGGTAACCTAAGTGTTTAATAATAATATTATTATATAATTAAAATAATTAATATTTTCCTCTTGCACTTATCATAAACACAATTTTTTGTTCTGTAGTATTCATAGATAATAACTTTTAAAAAGCAAATGTGATTCAATTCAACCTCTACAGTATATGACTATTAGAAAAAAAAATAAGAGATGAAGAAGAAGCTCAACAAATGCATTTAGCCCCACATAATTCAAACATGGATGGCAAACTAAACAATTGTAATTGACAGCATGCATGATCTAAATCTTAGGAAATGTTTATAAAGAAATTATTGAAATATTTTAAAACAAAAAGATCAGATTAATAAAGAAATATGCATCATTTAAGTATGGCTGTTGCCTTTAAACCCAAGTTTGCCAGTTAAATTCTCACTTACTTTGTGACCTCAAGCAAGTTATCTAACTTTCATGTACTCACCTGCTAATATACAATAATAATAACAATTATGTGACAGATATTAGTTAAAAGTAATTCTTATCTTATGTGCATATTGCTTCAGATGATGTGTAACACATATATGTATTACTGAATATACCAGAATAAACAATGCAAACTGTAGACGCGTGTGGTGTACAGAGGCTTTTCATCCTGCCTAATGTAGCAGTGAACCCAGTCTAACTGGAATAAGTTCCACCTATCCAGCACTTTACAAATGTTTAAGCAGATTTGGTAACGGATAGATGAATTAGACTACATTTAATAACAATCATTAGGCCTAAATTGTAACATACTGTGACAGCATTGAGCCTTGGTGGATAATAATATATATATATGCAATTACATTTTTTCATATTTGTAAATTCTCTGCTGTAATGCCAGTATTAAAACACATATCCATATCACTCAATGACATTAATTCTGTTCAAGCATGAGACACCTCCACAGCACTACTTCTAGAAGGAGGCCCTATGTTGCCACTCAAATCATACAAACTGTGTTTGTTAGCTGATTAAGAATGAAGACAATCGTTTATCTGACCAAAAATTGTCAGCCCTGAGTCACAGGAATTGGGTATTTTAAACAGCACTACTACAAAAGAAAACAACAAGACAAAATATTACTACACTATACAACATCTTGAATGCCAAGCAGTGCATGGCCTCCTAAAACTTCTATGTTGGTCTTGTTTGCGATTGGCTATTCTTGCTGTACCCTGCACTTGATATATTTTTATTCTGAAAATTCAGAAATATCCATTTTTTTCTGCCAGTTAGCCATTATGAGCTTGCCTTCCACTTGTAAACTTCTCTAATACATTGGCTAAAGCTGAGCCACTCTGACATGTGTACGGTATTGGGAGAAGGTGCACCCACCAAAGCATCTGAGGTGACAACAAAGTTCACCTCTTCTTTGTGCTGGATACAAACTCTTATTAAAGAACCTGAGTTCAGGTACTTCTCCACTTCTACCTTTCCCAATTTTTGAATATTATCCCTGCATTGACTGCTGGAGGTTTAAAGCTTTGAATAGTAGGGAACCAAAGCTATTCCTGAATTTGTGATTCTGGGGTCACTGTCTACTTGGTTTTTCACTGTATCCAAATCATGGCTTCTGGCTTCTAGAGTTTATTTCCAGTAGACAAAGAACTATTAGCTCAATAGTTAGTGCCTGAGATCGAGAGGTTGGGGGGTTTTTAGACAGGCTATGTCATAATGCAGGATATTCTAAAATAATTTAGCTGGGAACAGCTAATATTTGAATATTACAAGTTGGCTAAAGTTAACTAATTTCTTTTCAGAAGTGGATTTCTTTATAAATCACAGCTGGCCTATATAGTAAATATTCTCATATTTATTAGTGCATGTACCAGAGAAGAAAGACTCTCTTGACATTTGAATCTCTTCCTCCCCATGAACATTTTTAAATTGTAAGCTGTATGACATTTAGTAAAGACCACAAATTTTATGGTTATCAACAGTTTAAAATGTTAGTTGGACCCAAAAGCTCTGAAAAGGTATTTTTTTCCTCCGCACTCAGTGCATTGAACAAGGTCAGAAAGGAAACCTCATCACATTACCCCCCTCAGATGAGTATTATGAGGGGATCCATTCTTTAATCTGCTTTTTCTTTCTTTAATGTATCAGTCTCCCCACGCTTCTGGTGCAGGGCGGCTTCACGTTGTGCGTTACATTGTCTGAATGAAGCCAATCTTCTTCTATGATGGACCTGTGCTTTGGGAGGCATATAATCAAAAAAAAAAGAAGCAAAAAATAAAAAAATAAAAAAAGACCTGGCATTTTGAAAAGGTTAGAGGAAAGTACTGATTAAAAAAGAGAGCAGTCTTTTGCTGAAGTTTGTTTCCTGTGGCAGAAGAACTTTTTATTTTGTTACTTTTTTTCCATCATTGCTCTTTCACACTGATGTGATGTTTATGTTTTTGATCATTTGTATTTAACCATTTTTTCTTTGTTTACTAGTTTCATCTGATGTTTTTTATTCTTAAAAACTCAGTAACCATAATCCATTCCACAAGCAAATGCATTTGTCGAAATACATTTTTATGTTCATTTCTTTATGTTTTGTTAATCTAATGGGGCAATTCAGGGTAGAAAAGACAGGAGTAAAAGAAGATCCTTTATACAAGCTGAGCATGTGTCTGTGAGGAAAAAACAGGAAAGCCTCTGTGTTAATAAATTAGCCTATGAGAATAAGCTGCCCACACTGTCTGACTGAAGTAAACATGGGATTAAACCCAAATAAATCTTCTTTGTTATAAACATTTCCAGAAGCCATACTACCTGTACTTCAGAATAGGCAATCCACATGAAGTTAAGCATGTTTGGGTCTGGCCAGTACTTGGATGGGAGACCAAGTAGGAAAAGCTTGGGTTGCTGCTGGAGGAGGTGTTGGTGAAGCCAGCAGGGAGAGCTTACCGTGTGGTATGAATGTGGATCGCAATGTCTTTTTGCAGTGACGGTGAAACTGTGCTGTAAAAATGGCGCTGTGCTTTGGATGAGATGTAAAACCGAGGTTTTGACTCTTTTTTTGGCATAAAAGATGCCTGAGCATCCATTATAAAAGAGTTGGGTGTATCCAAACATCCTAGCTAAATTACTCACCACGGCCTAGTCACAGCCTACCCCTTATCACTACTGCTCTCTAATTGTTTAACTATCTCTCTCACCTCTTCACCACCTAACAGCTAATGGGTGATGACTGTACTGGCACAAAATGGCTGCCATCGCATCTCTCAGTAGGATGTTGCACATTAATGGTGGTTGAAGTGGCTCCCCACTCACTATTTAAAGTGCTTTGAGTAGTGCAAAAAGCATTATATAAATGTAAATAATAATAATAACTATTATTATTATTAAATTAGCCACAGGCCAGAGGAAGCCACACTTTCTACAATCTGACCACAGTGTCTTGTTAAGAAAACATCAGAGGCAAAGTAGGACCAATCTAAAATATTATTCAGAGTACATTCCTTCCCGTTGGTAGTGTGTAAGTAGTGGTAGTGTAGCTTCAAAATTTTAATTAGGGCTGCAAGAAAGTTATACCTGCTTCATGTGGTTGTGGTCTGAAATGTGAATTTATCTGATGATATATTGCTTAGAGAAATTTCTTAGACATTTAATTATTGGATTACGAGAAACTAGGAGCTTCGCCACAAAGGAGTGACATGATCTGACACATTCCTGTGACTCAGCCTTGTGTTAGATTACACCAACTGCGTAGAGCAGGTCACCAAAGTAGAATACAGTTAGAGTTTTCTGATGCTTGCGACATATCAGCTAACAAGAAGTAAGCTTTAACATAGAAATGAATTGATGGAGCACTGCTGTATTGCTGTTATGGTATAAGTGCATTATTTTCTATAATACTACGTTAGCGCTGAGCTATTTCGTCACCAAAAATTAAACTGATGATTACTGGGGATACATGTCTTTAATGACTCTTCCATCAATTACTGAAATCATGTAATCCAGTTCAGGGTTTCTATGACCACAGTCTGATTTTTGAACCCAGGGTTCTGCATCAGTGTGGTAGCAGAATTAACCACTGTGCCATCAGATCATAATTATGTTCCTTTTAAAGCAGAATATAAAGTGGAAGTAGACAAAGTAGTCCCCTCAAATCTGTGAAAAAAGCTATAGTAATATAAGAATTCAATTTAGCAGTTACCAGATGACATCAATATGTCACACTGTCAGGCTAAGATAATCAAAACCTTTAGAACAAACCTTTACCCAACTAAATTACAAAATCAGGATACATAATAATAATTTGCTTACTATGATATCTGTAGCACCCAGAGATTAAATAACTTTCTAATACTCTGCCAAGATGTTTAGAATGACAGGCCACTAGTATAGTTAAAGTGGACCAGGAGATAAACATATACAGAATAAAAAGCAAATATCAAACGCCAAAAACAGTTGAAAAACCTAGCCAGAAGTCAAAAAATGCACACAAAGTCTTTTAGAAGCTATCCACAATCTTGGACGTAAATTAACACACAGCATTGGCTGTTTATGTCTCATATGTGTGATGTCATGAAACACAACAACACAAACCACTCCCCCAACAACCAAAGTAGTGCCTTAGCAACAGAGCCACAAAATGAGAGCATCCATGAGAACTAAAACTACAGTATATTATATACAAAACAAAATATTTTAAAAATTAACTGTATTCCATAGATAATTTACCTTGAAATCAGCCAGCCATTTTCAAACCCACAGTCCTGAACAGGGCCACGGAGGGTACTGAAGCCATCCCCAGCTATCAAAACATGTAAGGCAAGAGCAAACCCTGGACAAACCCTGGACAGGGTGCCAGTCCATCAAAAGGGCAAACAAACACGCACCCAACCACACATCCCAACCACACCGTAGGACCAAGTTAGCATTGCCAATCCACCTAACCTCCAAGTCTTTGGACTTTGGGAGGAAACCAGAGCACCAAGAGAAAACCCATGAAAACACGGGAAGAACATGCAATCTCTACACAGGAAGGACCCAGGACATCAACTTTGGTAACAATAAAAGATGGATTTCTTGTGTGCCACCTACAGTTGACAAAAGGCAGTATTTAAATAGAGGGACCAGAAGAAGAGACTTAATTGTAAGACAGGATAAAGAGTCATTGTTGAAATCAGTTCTAACTTTCAGTATAAACAAAAAAAAAATCAGAAACCAAATTCAAAGTCCAAAGAAATATTACAATATCACAATCTCAGTTGTCAACAATACTGACCTTTACACCTTCACACCAGTGACAAAACACATCACACATTCCTGACTGTTTTACCCTAACAACGAGGCAGGAACCACTAACAAAATAGATGTGAAAATATTTTAATAATGTCAATCAAAACAAAAAAAAAAAACCAAGTGTTAGAATTGAATTTGTCTGGTATCAAAACCTTGAAACAGATTTACAACTTTTGTCTAAAACCCAAGGAAAGTTTAGGAAAAGTTAAATAAAATAGAATTTTTTAAAGGATCCCAAAGCACAACAGCAACGGTCCAACACTGAATCTGAAGTAGAGAATGTTTATATTCTGCACTTTCAATCCTATGTTATGCTGTAATACTGTTCATATAGTGTAACTGTATTCCTCTGTGGCCAAAATAGTATGGTATTGGGTTTGCATGATTGAAGTCATCATTTAGATTAGTTATTCATACATGGAATTTTTTCTTTCATATTTTTTAATTTTCTGATATAATGGCAATACCCATTATATACCCAACTTTCAAATGCTTACCCATGCAACAATCCCACAGACCTACAGTATAAAGAGGCCCTTTTCAAATTATATAGGGCAGTCAGAACCTGAAGACAAAGCATAACACACATCAAACCAGCAGAATGGGGAATACCTCTTAGGTTATACATCAGTAACTATATGCTTTAAAATTGTATATCTTGTCAATGTTATTTTACAGGGTGCAGACATGGTTAAAGCAATAACATATTGTGAATTTCTAGTTGTTTGTTTCCTAAAAGTATTTGAATTGGGCTTTTTCATTATTTTTACCATAATGGAAATAAAGGAGTGTGGGTTTTGTTTGGTTATATTGATACTTTGATTCATAGTTTCCGACTTTCTGCTTAGCTTCTTTAACATTTACGTAACGGTTTAATTTCATTGTCTTGATCATTTGTCATTTTGGTAAAAACAATAGTAAAATTTTTGCCTAGGTCCTCATCTCCTGGTTAACGTTTTTCAAAAATGTCCATTTTAACACAAGCTTATTTCCCATCAGGCATAAAACATGACTAGTAAGCACATTGATAGAGGATTATCATTGTTCCTGCTAGCAAGATTGATAATCACAAGACACCTGATTGGTCAGAGAATATTAATTTTGTGCTGATGTGTTTATTGATTAAAGGTAGTGTAGCAATGTACCTACAGTATGTAGCAAGTTGCTGTGCGTCTGCATAAGTTATTGCTATGAAGAATTAGTTCCCTTATCATGGGTTTGGGTGGCACTGTGGCGCAGTGGGTAGTGCTGTTGCCTCGCAGGTCCTCCCTGCGTGGAGTTTGTATGTTCTCCCCGTGTCTGCGTGGGTTTCTTCCGGGTCCTCCGGTTTCCTCCCACTCACCAAAGACATGCAGGTTAGGTGGATTGGCAATACTAAATTGGCCCTAGTCTGTGCTTGGTGTGTGAGTGTGTGTGTGTCATGCGGTGGGTTGACACCCTGCCTGGGATTGGTTCCTGCCTTGAGCCCTGTATTGGCTGGGATTGGCTCCAGTAGAACCATGTGACCCTGTGTTCAGATTCAGCGGGTTGGAAAATGGATGGATGGATCATGGGTTTGGCATCTGCAGTTTTGAGCCACCGTGGATCAAAATTATTTTTAAAAAATCCAGAACTTTCCTGAAAAAGAACATTTGAAATTCCTGCATGCAGCGCTGCCTGTTAAATGTGCACACAGAGCAACATGCGTAGGTTGATGCTGCTGAGCCATGGCATACCCAAGCACAGCCAACCCTCACCTCAGTCCTGCTCTATCAGCCCTTGTGTTCACTTCATGTATGCAATCGTGTTTATGCTTTTATGTAAGTCCTGAAGATCTGTGGCTTTTGTATATCTGTGAGGTGTTCTGGAACTAAAACTCAGCAAAAAAAGAAACGTCCTCTGACTTTCAACTGTTTTTACTTTCAGTAGACTTAATGTGTAAATATTTGTATGAACACTAAAAGAGTCAACACCATAAGACATAAACTAAAAATGTTTCACAATGTGTCCATGAATGAAGGGAGGCTCAAAATCAAAAGTACCAGTCAGTATCTGGTGTGGCCACCAGCTGCTTGAAGTACTGCAGTGCATCTCCTCCTCATGGACTGGACCAGATTTGTCAGTTCTTGCTGTGAGATGTTACCCCACTCTTCCACCAAGGCACCTGCAAGTTCCTGGACATTTCTGGGGGGAATGGCCCTAGCCCTCACCCTGCGATCCAACAGGTCCCAGACGTGCTCAATGGGATTGAGATCTGGGCTCTTCGCTGGCCATGGCAGAACACTGACATTGCTGTCATTCGGAAACTCACGCACTTTTTGCCACTCCTGTCTGGTCCAGCGAAGGTGGGTTTGTGCCCATAGGCGGCGTTGTTGCTGGTGATGTCTGGTAAGGACTTGCCTTACAACAGGCCTGCAAGCCCTCAGTCCAGCCTCTCTCAGCCTATTGCGGACAGTCTGAGCACTGATGGAGGGATTGTGTGTTCCTGGTGTGACTCGGGCAGTTGTTGAGCCATCCTGTACCTGTCACGCAGGTGTGATATTCGGATGTACCGATCCTGTGCAGGTGTTGTTACACGTGGTCTTCCACTGCGAGGATGATCAGCTGTCCTTCCTGTCTCCCTGTAGAGCTGTCTTTGGCGTCTCACAGTGTGGACATGGCAATTTATTGCCCTAGCCACATCAGCAGTCCTCATGCCTCCCTGCAGCATGCCTAATGCACGTTCACGCAGATGAGCAGGGACCCTGGGCATCTTTCTTTGGGTGTTTTTCACAGTCGGTAGACAAGTCTCTTTAGTGTCCTGCGTTTTTAGAACTGTGACCTTAAATGCTTACTTTCTGTAAGCTGTGTAGGTCTTAACGACCATTCCACAGGTGCATGTTAATTAATTGATTATGGTCAATTGAACATGCATAGAAAACATTGTATAAACAATTTACAATGAAGATCTGTAAAGTTATTTGGATTTTTAAAACATTATTGTTGAAATACACAGTCCTGAAAAAGGGACGTTTCTTTTTTTGCTGAGTATATATACCTGCAGAACTGAGGCTGATTTATGGTACAGTCTTGGTCATTACATACTGTCTGGTCAAGATAATATTTCTTTAAAGTGAAATGCACTATGAAAGACAAAAATGGAAAACAATTCATAGCAAGCAGACACTTACACAATGATGTCTCTTGTGGATATTCTTATTTGTTCTTATTGAACCAAGTTAAATGATCTTGTTAATATTTTTGTCTTTAAGGCTAATGATGTTACCTGTGTGGAGCCAGCTCCTAAAGGTCAAGGTGCAGTTCTGCTTGTCAAATGGGAACGCATACATTTCCAAACTGCAGGCAGACACCACTTGAATTGGTTTATAATTCTTGACCATGCCGGAGGAGTTCACGTAGACATAAGGAAGATATGGTGACCTTCCCACATCGACACTGCCAAGTTTAAGAAAGAAAAAAGATCTATTGATATGATGCCTTACACAGTGAACACTTTGACAAAAGAGTCTATTAAGCAATCAACAATTTCAACTATATAGCCAACAAATTTTAAATCTTATTGTTTCTATTACAGTGTAGCATGAAGAATAAGTCATGAATCAATAGAGTGTGATGGTCAAGGCAAAATCATTTTCTGTTTAGTTGCCTTTTAATTGTATCTTGTACATACAAAATTATTAATTGGCATCACTTTTAGGACAGATTTACAATGTGAAGTATGAACTTCAATGGAGCTCAAGGAAAGGCTACATATATAATTGTGTTCTTTTTTGTATATAATTTCTTTTAACTCGTCTGCATTCGAGTTAATATTTTCCATCCTGCTACTATATATCTGAAAATCATGATGAATAAGCATGGAGGTCCCCTTGCTTTGGTCAGAGGAAGCTACCTAGCTGTAACATACATTAACAGGAAGAGTTACATAAGGGCAACAGGAGAAGACAAAAAGAGTCCAAATACTGAGGTTTTGCCACTGATTTGTAGGAGTTATCAACAATCCCATGAAGAAAGGTGATTGGCTATCTAGATGGATTCACTGATTGTTCATAATGTGCCTATTGTGTTAAGTTACTTTTGTTAGGTTACTCTTGAAAAGTACAGGAAGTCTTGCTGGGGCCCGTGCAACTACCATGGCTAATCTAGGGACCTGGTTGTTGTTTGTTATAAAGCATTGCTCTTCAAAGGTGGATTTGAAGCCAGAAGAAGGTTATCCTCAGAACTACGTTGTTTTATTAAGACAGACTTTGTAGAAAACATAAGCATAGGTTGTATTAGTTCAACTAGTGTTTTTGTCTGGCTGTGAACCTTGGGCAATCAGAAAGATAATGGAGGAGTTGCTTATTAGAACAAAAATGTGAATGCTGGAGTTCTCTTTAAGAGTAAGAAAACCAAATGAACAAGTCTTCAAAATGCTAGTGGCCCAATATCTCTCTCTATATATATATAAAAAATCCAATGTCTCTCTGTCTGTATGTCTGTCCGCTTTTCATGAGAGAACTACTTAACAGATTTATATCAGGTTTTTTTCTATAATTTCCTTGAACATTCCAGTTGATTTTGTGACCTCTCTCATCGCGCTAAGTATCATAGTTTGCTGGCAGTACCGATTTATTTGCGCAAATCCAAGAGACATGCAGCGGGCTGAGTGGAGGGGGGCAGGGCCCTCCTCACTCACATGCCAGCCTCAGTGCATATTTTACATCCGCTTAGCTAGCGAATGAGAGAACTATTTAACGGATTTAGATTGGGCTTTTTTCTAGAATTTGCTTGATTTTCTGACTTCTCTCATTACGATAAGATTCATAGTTCACTTGCAGGAGCGATATATTCGCACTAATCCGAGACAGAAGCTGTGGGCCGAGGGAAACAGGAAGCGTGACGTCAGGAGTAGGGAGCCAGGCAGGGCCCTTTTTGCTGTCCTGTTTCACTTCTACGCGGGTGAAGCCGCTAGGGATGGCTAGTAGTGTATATAATGCAAAAAAGCTGTAAAAAGTAAGGTGAGGTGGTTTGGGCACATTATACACAGTGGGAAGGACATGACTGAAAAATGTGTTGGTTTGCTGCTTCACCATAGGATTTGAGCTTAGCCACTTGTAGAGCCAGCTCTACCATTCAGGTGAACTAGGCAGCCATCTAGAGCGGCAAAAAATAGGGGGTAGCATTTCTCTTCAGTACTGACCCTGACTTACAAATACTCTGACTCAATACATCTGTCAGACTGCCACTGTTTGATATTATTTTTGCATACTAGTGACATTGGTCTTAGCATCTAATGACCTTAATGGGCCCTTCATGAGTGGTCTTTAAAATCCTTGGATTCACTGCACTCAGATTCACAGAGGTTCACTTTACTTTGAACATCTTTCTTTCTTCATTTTCTTCAGATGCTAGTTGATAGTTTTACTTTTATTTTAGTACTATTAGCGAGTGTGTTGTTTATCTTATGAGCTCCTCAGTATAATATGCGTATAACATATCTGTGTTTACAAATTTTGTGAATAAAATATACTCAGTTCTAAAATGCTAAGTCAATTTTGCATTAATTAACTTAATATCTATGATAATTCCCCCTCCCCCATAACAGGCAGAAGATTTCATGCTTTTTCTTCTTCTTGTACTTCATGTTACATACTATATTTATTCTCTCATGCAGAGCTGCCCCTTCCTATACACATATCATGCACTGCACATGGGGCCCGTGATCAAAGGGCCATGGGGGGGTGGGGGGAAGGCCTTATGGTGTTATTGCTGTTTTAATGAGTTGTCAAATTAACATCATTGACAATCACCTGATAATTTTACAATAAAAGAGCAGAGAGATGGCTTTAAGTCTACACCAGTCAGGAGCACAGAAAAGAAAAATTGGGAGTGACCACCTCTCGATTTTCTCATATACTGAGACATAGGGATGAGTCATTCAATATCGGTAAAACGAAAAAAATGGTCATATTATTATTTACCTTATTATTATTTTTAAGGGTTCTATGTTGGCATAATATTTTAAAATGTAAATGATGCACCTTTCGAATGGCGTCAATTTGCCATACCCATGCACTGTAGTAGGATCTACTACAGTAAACATCTGGGGCCAAACATGCATAATGCCATGCATAGAATTCACACTAAAACATGGCATAAGGACAAAAGTGGAAATGTCCGTACACACAAAAAAATCTAGATTCATAAATCTCTGCATTCACCAACTTCCACGTTCTTCTGCTACATAAATCCCGGTCTGCTTGAAAAGTAACGCACGTGCATGCACCCGCTGCCACTCCCAGACTCCTTCCAGAATTATGCCTCTTTGAATATGCAAATCAACCCTTAAGCTCAGCGTTCTGAGAAAAGGCAATGGCAAAAGCATTGGGGGGAAATAGAAGAATTTCAGCGAATACCAAGTGGGGGCAAGGAAAAATGTACTATTTGTTGGTTTAAACAGTGGTATAAACAATAAAAGGAAGTTAATCGAGTGACACAGAGTGTCGGAGAAACTTGAAAGCTCAAGTTCACAAAGTTGCACAGTGCCCGAAATAAAAAAGAAGATGTCAGATATCAAAGTCGCCGTGAAAAGGCGAGTCGTAGCCCACCGTCTGAGTGTCATATGAAAGCTTATTAGGGTACAGAGAAAAGAAAAAAAATAGGGACACAGTGAGAAAAAAGCACGAAATGTCAACTTTAATCTCAAAATTTCCACGTTAATCACATAGTTTATTTTGTCATTACAGTAGAACATCATAAACTTCATCTTTAAATCGTTTAATTTACTAGTTTCTCAAATCCCATTGTAACTAAAGTAGCACGTTAAATGCTTTGTTTTCTATGTGTTCTTCTATGTGCTCTATGTGTGTGAATCACTACATGCTTCTTAAATGGGCTTTGTCTTCCTCCGACAGGACACAGAATCCATTACATTCGTGATATTACAGCTCTCTGAATAATTAAAATACTATGATGTATACTTGATATCATTTTCATGTTGATAGGAGTTAAAGCATGTTGAAGCATGAAAGGCTCTGAAGCGTTTGCCGTATGATAGCAGTTCAATAGACAGTGCGCATGGCTAAGGCAGCATATGCTTGATGCTGTATACTGATAATTCTCTTTCCGATTAGCTGCTGTAGAGCTGTGATTCCACACTCAGATACAGTGGGATAAATACTCTGAGTGGTGCATTGAGAGGAACAACGCTAAAGCAGCTATGGTATTTGGAATAGTTTGGCCATTCCGTGGACCATTATATTGTTACAGGTTAATTACAATCAGATGCCTTAAACTAATAAACAATTTGCGGTTAATTTCAGTGCATTTGATAAAGCTGTATCAGGGATGTGGATATAAAAAAAGAAAGGGAAACTACACTTGAACAAAAGCACTGTTTTGATGCCGGGTGCTGCCAGTTTGCAAAACTGAGGAGGGAACTTGTGTACGCCAAGCATTTAGCTGGCGTGAAAATGTGTGTGGCTTTACGCCAAGTTTAGGTTTTATATATCGCGATTTGAGCATGGAAACGGGAGTATGCAACATTTTTGTGCATACGCACCATTTATACATGAGGCCCCTGGTGTTTATGCAAACATAGTATTTTTTTAACAGCATGACGCAACATGTTTCACTGCTGGTATGCACATGTTTTAATATCTAAAATTGAAATTATCTAGAAAACTGTATGCTTTCTGAGAAAAGGCATCAAGATAAAAAATGTCCAAAATGATTTGCTTTACCGTAATACATATGTTGAAAATTTGCCATGATAATTTTATTATGGAGAACAATTCAGGTAAATTACCACTTTTAGTAAGCAGAAGTGGGCCAAAAGTAGCAAGAGACTTTAGTAATGTGTGCAATGTAATACTTGCACATAAAATTTAATTTACATAAAGAAAATGTTCTCAAATATGTACGTATTACCATTTCAACGTCAAATGAAAAATTGCGATTATCTCGAAAACTGGTCATTTTTTGAAAAAATGCAAAAAGACAAAAAATGCTTAAAATGTGGTGCTTTACCATTAAAGGTTTGTGAAATTATCAAATTTTTAATATTTCTGGGGAAACGTTTCAGGCAAAGTACCATTTCCGGTTAGTGGAAATAGCTCAAAAGTTGATAGAAATCTAAGACTTGTACCTAATACTTATATACAAAATTTAGTTGGCCTAAGTGAAAGCGTACTCAAGTTATCGTGTTTACATACATACAGACAGACACACAGACAGACACACAGACATAATTCCAAAAATGGTATTTTCGCACTCAGGGAGATCTATAATGTCGAGATTCATTATAATTGAATTTTTGGATGATTCCAATACTTTCCCTATACAAGAACGTAAAAAAAAAACTAAAGCATGAAAAAGCAGCCCATGCTTCACTTATAGGTGTGTTTAGAAAACTAATTTTGTCTAACTTTGAGTAAGCTAGCTAACATTATATCAGTTCTCACTACACTAAAGTATGCGGTTTACTAAACTAACAATGGATTCACAAAGCATTATGTGTAATAGTTTTGATATGGAGTGTTTAACAGATAGTTTCTAATGTTGCAGTATGTAGCTGACACATGGTTGTTGATTATTTAATAACCATATAAACTTCAGGACTCATACACATTGTTAAAGGCTTAGTCAACTTATTTAGTCCACAGAGTGTTGTTGCATTGAGGACACATTTGTCCAAGAAGAAGATTTCGTTTAAGACCCTGGTTCGGCTAAGGAGCAGCACTGCTCCCAGAGACTCTTTCCATCACAGCTGTATAGCTGTATAATAATAAATGTTGTTCTTGTTTATGGGGTTTATCATGGAATTTTCCAAATTTAATCAAATATGAAGTGATTTACTTTTTTTACTTAAAACTTCAAAAAAAAAAAAAAAAAATTAAACACAAAGTGAAATTGACATGGCTTTGCTGTTTTTGGTGATGTTCTAGTTTGTATCTTTAGATATAAAAAACATAAGAACTGGGAATCATTCACAAGTGAACAATAACTTAAAAATTGAGCCTTAAAAAATTCCTCCATAGATATTGGATAGAGGACCTGAGAAACAAATAGACTTGCAGCTATCGTGTTAGGAGTCCACAGAGCCGCTTTGACAAATTATTCTGAGATATAAGGTGCAGATAAACATCCAAAATGTGAAGATTCAATTAGAAACTCCAGGGCATTACCGAGAATAACAGTACTGACACTAGACCTGGTGGTGTGTGTATTAGGACAGCATAAAAGTTAAGTATGGAAGTTTAGTGTGATGTGTCTTTGGTGACAAGCAGGAAAGGAAAGGATTTAGACAGATAGAACGGAGTATCAAACTCAGATTCTGGAGGGCCACAGTGTCTACAGGTTTTCTATCCAGCCACTATCTTAATTAGTAACCAGTTGCTTCTGGTAATTTAACATAATTCTTTAACATTAATTATAAGTGACTTACTTGTTTTTTTTCCTTAACTGTCAGCCAAACAATAAAAAGATGTAAGTAAGCCAACAGATGACATGCTAACTCAGAGGTCTCAAACAGTCCTGAAGGGACACCAATTTAATTCCAGCCAATCTATTATTTAGCTGATGATAAAATCTATTATTTAAGTCAGTGGCTTTATATTGTTCTCATTCTGCAATACCGGTCTTTACCAATACTGATTTTCTAAGATCACCATCCAAATGCTTTGCTTTTATTGAGATAGATAGTGCATGAAAGACACCAATGCAAATGGCACCTGAGTTAGCTTGCTTGTCTCTTGACTCACTTTGCATCTCATTATTGTGCAGCTGTTGCTTAAAGAAAAAAAATGAAACAATTAAAATCAAGGCAATAAAGTACTGTATGTTTCATTAGCATTAGTCATCTAATAAATAAGCAAAAAAGATTGTTTGTCCTGATGTTCAGCACAACACAATCAACAAGTGAGAGGAAAAGTAAATATCTAAAAGCTTTGTGATTAATAAAAAAGGTTTAAATGCATGAACATGATTTGAAAAATTAAGGAAAACCTTAAAACGGATAAATTCTAATTTAATTCAGGAAAAAAATTATACACCAAGGTTGTGAGAAATGTGGCAACACTGTCATATCATCCACACGTAATCAAGGCTACTATTTTAACCAGAATCAGAAAGGGAGAAGATATTTTCAATACACGTATACCTAGGATTTCCAATGAACTCCCTTTCACATTCAAACAACTTGAATTTCCAATATGTCTTGCATTTGTGATGCCCACAGATAAAGTGCAAGGACAATCACTTAAAGTTACTGGAGTTTACCTCAAAGAACTGTGCTTTTCTCATGGCTAGCTATATGTTGCCTGTTCCAGAGTAGGATCAGGAAATAATTTGATATGTTCTTGCTCTTAATGTTGAAATGAAAAACAATGTGTACCATAAGGCACTCTTAATCCGTTATTTGTTAATAACGACAGTTTGACTTTTGAACAATATTCGAATAATAAATTCATTGCCAAATAGTAAATAACCCTAATCTGAGCGACAGCTGGGTAACCTCACTAGTAGGTTATTAATGGTGAAAGTTGCTGGAACAAAAACTTGTAACAACTAAGGTCCTTGAGGGACTGAGTTTGACACTCATGGACAAGTTCATGGAAACTACACTTCTAGAGCTGAAATTTCATGTTACTGGTGAGGAAATATCCACAACTGGCATTGGATGCTGAAAATTATCGACCAGAGATTTTTGTTGCATTACCACCAGAATATAATCATTTCATTATTTGAGCACCTCCCATATCACATTCAGAAGGGATTGATCTCCATTTCTGGAAAGGTTAGAAACTTGAAACCATTCAAAATTTTCATTTTCAAACCCACTTAATCCAAACCAGTGTCATGGTTGGGGCTGGAGTCTATCCTAGCTAGAATGTCAGTCCATCGCAGGGCAAACACACACCAAACACTCACTAAGGCCGATTTAGCTTTGCACATTCACCTAACATACAAGTCTTTGGACAGTGGGAGGAAACCGGAGCACCATGAGGTAACCCACCTAGGGAGGAGCCAAGACGCGGACCCTGGTCTCTTCTAACTGCAAGGAAATAGCACTACCACTATACCACCCACCATTCAATATTTCAAGAGGAAATGGTAGGATGGAGTAATGCTGACCACAAATGGGAAGACTAATAAGAAAGAGAAGAAGCCGATAGAGGCAGCTGCCTTAGTTTGATTTTGCTCTTTTATACAGTGTTTCATATATCTTGAGTAAGCTAAAATGCTGTCAAAGAAAGTGTTTGTTACTATACCTAAATAATTTCATGCATATATTTCAACAGACTAACAAAAAAAAAAAAAAAAATGTCAGTTGTCTTTCTATAACTTCACTAACTTGAGCCTTTGTTCATGATAACCTTTTAAAACTCTGGGCATCTTTCCATCCATTTTCTAACTCCTTGTCCAGTTCAGGGTTATAGGAGCTGGAGTCTGGCTAGTCAAACTGAGGGCAACATGGGAACCAGTGCTGAAAAGAGCCCCAGTCCATCTCTGGGAGTACTTATTCACACACCCACTTCACTTATACTATGAAAATGTAGAACTATAGATTGATCTAAAAGGACATATCATGGAAATGTTGGAATGTAAATTGAATTACCTGGAGGAAATGCCACACAGGCAGTATCAAGGCCAGAATTCAAAATGCAAGGACCTCCTATTTGTGAGGATGAGCTGGTGAAGATGCCAACTTTCTGAGTAACAGCACAGTAATATACCAAAATAATTCCTTGTGATCCCCTTTAATTTAATTAATACAATATTTTTCTAAAAAGATTAGATTCTTAAGGCAAAGAAATAAAGGAATTTCTGAATAATCTTACAATTCACTAATGATGATGTCAGGAACCCAGATGGCATCTGAAGACAGGGAGATTTCATTAATACCATCAAATGCTGCAGGGTCCCACATTAAAAACTGATCATTCCAAATCTGCAAATGGTATAAAGTTTACAGTGTAAAATAAGGGAAAATGAAAAAACCATTCAAATCTTTTTAAAGATAGTCACAGCATAATCTTTTGACCTTGGCAAACATCTATGTATTTGAGAGATGACACAGATGAGATGACACAAATTCAACTGTCAGATTCATCCAGACATATTATATCTTTTGCGTATAGAAATATTTTTCACTTTCAGCTCTAACCTGACCTTGACTCATTTTTCATTTATGCCCTGTGGTCCTTTTTTTTCTGGAATTCTGCAGAAGCATAATTCTATTATATTAAGCATACTATCAAAAATACTTCTGCATTGCAAAGGTTATACAGTAATGACAATCCTTTTGATAATTCACGCTCGACACATCTGCCAAGTTTGGTTGCCTTCTGATTTACGTTGTCAATGTTCATTTTCAGAAAGCATTTTTTTTGTCTGCCGTGGTTCAGAATATAAAACTAACATCTTATTTTCAGGAACAAGTTGACTCAACAAGACTGGTTAAGAATTCTTCCTGCATCAAAAATAATTGCTACCTTCAATTGAGTCTCAGGAACTTAAATTAACATCTTGTTTAGCTGACATTGTGTCAAACCACTTGCTTCCACAGTTCTGTGAGTCTTTGACTGAACTTGGAGACAGAGATACAAAAAATGACCGCTGTCATTCTCACACAAGCACTATCACAAAAGGAGAATGTTAAGTGCTATTCTAAATTTGTAGTTGATAGCTCATATTAAAGATTATTTCTATGAAGATTTCAATGTTGAAAAATGAGTATCATTAAACCTAATTAAACCCAACTGCATTTAGTTATTCAATTGAAAGTCTCTAGTCAAAATGGTGACTGATATGCATGTACTTCTTTTTATGCTGAGAAGAACCAAGGACCAAAACCAACATAGCAGTCATTGTTATGTTTTAGGCTTATATATACATTCAGTTGCCATTTATGAAGGGAATTAGTCCAGTGGATCAAGACTTGTTTTAAAATGAGTTCATCATGAACAACGGGATGCTCTTGAAAACTTATTAAGGGTAAATTTCAAAGAAACATTAGGACATTACACAGAGAACAATAGACACTTGGAATAAGTTACCAAGTAGTATGGTAGACAGTAAGACTTTAGGGACTTTCAGAACTAGTCTTGATTTTTTTTTAGAAGAATTAAGTGGATAGGACTGGCGAGCTTTGTTGGGCTGAATGGCATGTTCTCATCTAGATTGTTCTAAAGTTGTAATGTTCTAATTTAATCATTTTAAAGTTTTTGTACTTGTTCGTATCAGTTCTGTTAATTTTGTTCTACTTATGTATTACGTAGTCGCTTTGTATAATGTATTGTGGTTTTTATTACATTTAGATATGTTTCTGCTCTGTCCCTTTTTGTGTTCGATTTTCTTTGTGGGTGGTTCCCTCTGGCTGTATATTGAGCGAGGGAAGAAGCCTCAGGAGCGGTTCATTGAAATTTGTTAGAGGATATTCAGGTATTGCATTTTGATTTTGATTTAGATTTAAGGGTTATTGACTATTTTTTGCTCTTTTTCTTGTTTTTTTCTTTGAAAGTGCATTTAGGGATTTGGTTACCATGGATTGCTTTTTGGTAATTTCTTTTTGTTCATATTTAAAAGTTTTTATTATTGCCCATTTTTTGTTTAACATATCTTTCATTTATAAAGTTCCAGTATTCTCAATACATGCCAGAGATTTCACAGTTCTCCCTCTTGTGAGATATTGTTGAGATGTTGAGACTTTTAATAGCATTTTTGAACTTTTAAACCAGTTACCCCATTTTGGGTCATAGTCAGTCCAAAGCCTGTTGTTCATAGTTGGAGACTAGATGGAATAGGGAGAGGCTGTTCTGAACAAGCCAGTGGGAATTCTGGACTGCTTTGGTGGTCCATTTGAAGGCCTCACACAACAGCTGATTTGGGACTCTAATTACAGCAGTCGTAACTGACATGTTAATGGAAACCTAAAGATGTTTCTTTTCATACTTTTAAAATTGAAAAGTTTGCTAAATATTTATTTCAATTAATGAAAAACGTCCAAAATGTTACATAATAATTGGTTCATTACTGTAACAGGTTGGCATGCCGATTGAAACAAAGCAAAGTTATGGACTCAGTAAGTATTTGTGTCTAGTTTTGCTAGGCAATACATTCCCAGTTGCTTTACACCTTCTGACTGAAATTACACTCATGCACGTATTTTGACATAAGTAATGAAACATTCTCCTCAACAGAATGTTATGTATCAAACCTCTTCACATCTCATCTCATCAGTCGTAACTCCTCTCTTATGTCCATAGGTTTTTACATACAAATCCAGCAGATTTAATCTTACTGGAAGAGAGGGCCTCATCCCCTGCTGTGAATACCGGTTCTCTTTTAAAATTTTTCAAACCATCCATGGCTTGCCATAAATGCCTCCTCATCTTCAGCCGACGTACCTGGAGTTTTTCGGAGAAGGTCCAAGTACAGCTTCTTAGCCTTAGTGCAAGCGATAGCTTCCGACACGGAATCGCCTTTTAAGTGCTTCTCGTTAATCCACACCAACAACAGCTTCTCAACATCTTCTAGGAGTTTTGGACGGTGCTTGGAAGTCATGGTAACTCCTTTGGCCACATCAAGTTTCTTAATTTCTTCCTTCTTTTTCAGAATAGTGCAGATCGTTGATGTCGAACGGCCGTAAGTCTTCGCCAGTTCCGTCACTCTTACACCACAATCATGTTTATCTATGATTTCTTTCTTAATTTCAACGGCCATGGCTTCCTTTTTTTTCTTTGCAGCACTATCTGAGGCAACAATCTTCTTGAGAGGCATCATGGAATAATTATTTTCACGTTAAATGCAAAAAAAACAATGAAATCACAAGTACACAAACGCGTAGATCCTCACGCTACGGGAGAACAAGGAACACTGAGTGAGCTGACAGGCGGGCAGCGTCAGCTTGGGTGAATCCCCTGGCTCGTGGCTTGTTACGCGAGCCAATGCTCGTATTTAGATCCGAATTTTTCGCTCATACTTTCCTCGTATCTTGAATTTCTCGTATACAGAGCTGTTCGTATCTCGAGCTTCCACTGTATATCAATTCATTCATTATCCAACCCGCTATATCCTAACTACATGGTCACGGGGGGTCTGCTGGAGCTAATCCCAGCTAACACAGGGTGCAGGGCAGGAAACAAACCCCGGGCAGGATGCCAGCCCACCGCAGGGCGCGCACACACACAATCCCCACACACCAAGCACACACTAGGGACAATTTAGGATCGCCAATGCACCTAACCTGCATGTCTTTGGACTGTGGGAGGAAACCGGAGCATGGGGAGAACATGCAAATTCCACACAGTGAGGACCTGGGAAGTGAACCCACTGTGCCACCATGCCACCCTATATATATATATATCTACTGTATATATATATATATAGTATATATATACATATATAATTATTATATATATAATTATTATATATGTGTGTGTTTGTTTTTAGATGATATGAAATTTTCACACCAATGCATATATGAATGTTTACAGTAAATAAGTCAGAACTACTGTAGATTACCAAGCATTTCAGACTACAAACTTCAGTCCAGTCAGCTACTGATTATAACAACATAACATATTCAAAACTCACTTACTGCAATGAACACTGATAGGGGGCTGGAGCCTATTTTCACTTCATTGAATGCAAGGTAGGAAGCAATCTTGACCAGGGCACCAGTCCATCACAGGGCCAGTAGAACTGAATACTCTGCTATTATCTTATGTCAATTTTATGGCCCACAAATAACTGGTACTTCAATTTACAATGAGCTATGAACTAATTGAGTTAAACATTTTAAGATTTGCTGTATATTATTTCTGTAATGGCTATATTGACAATGAGGTCAAAAGTACTGAGGTAAAGAATCATTCTCTCTGTAAATGGAGAAAAATGTGTGTGATTTCCGTAAATACTTCACTTACCTGCCGGTACCATATGCTTGTGGTCACTTTCTGGTTTTGACCATCCTAGGAGAAGACATAAGGTTTAGACTTTCTTTGATGCATTTATCAAGAACACTTTAGTGTTTAAAAGGATCTCAGACAGAAATCAATGTCTTTTTTGTCATTAATGTGATATGCCTTTTGTTAGCAGATTTTCGATGAAAAGAGAATAAAGTATGAAAGACCATTTTCAATAGGTTTTTTTTTTTTTTCTGGATAGCAAATGCATCTGTATTGACTGTCGTCTAAACATCTATCATACTGTGTAAGAAAAGCTCTTTGTAAATCAGCTATTTTTAGCATAAAATGGATCACTTAGTTGGAGAGTTCATGCACAGATTTATTATAAATCTTATAACATAAGGTCACACTGCATATCTCTTTTTTGAATAGTAAATTTAAGAAATGTATTCATTTTTTATTTTTGAGTGAGAAATGGAAGTCATTTTATATCACTTTACCTCCAGTAGAAATTAACCATCTTTTCATTGTGAATTTTCACTTAGATTGGCTTTTTCTACTTGGGGTTTGAATTAGGATATTAAGTTCCTGGTGCTTATCCATTAGTAGGGCTGAATCTACAGAAGGGCATAATAGCTGAAACACAAAGTCTCTTACAAGCCTGGGTCATCTTCTGTGTTCAAAAATAGTGAAGGATGTGTGGATTGACCCCCTAGTGCATCCTTATTGCTTTATGTGCATGACTGCTAATCTAAGTCAAGAGAGGTAACTTCTATAAACTAGAAAATAAAAGAGACTGTATACAAAAGCTATTTAAGTGTGAATGTTTATTTTTGGTACTACAAGTCTAGTTTACTTTCTAAACATTGCTGTGTAATGGAAAAACAACAACTTAAAGCAATAACCCATTTAATGTAGTCATAGTATGAATGGGAAGATTCAAAAACAGATATCTCATTTCTCGGTCAGTGTTTCACTGCTTAACATCTAAATGGCCAGTGTTTGAAAGCTATGCATCTTGTCCAATCAAAGCCTGTGAAAAAGTCAAAATGTTGACCTTTGACACTGATATTTGTGATGCAGCTTTAAAATCTTGACTCTTGAAGAACATCTTCTTTTAAGAACATTAATTAATGTAGTACAAGGACATGCTATAGCAGAAATGCAAGGAATGATTTGACAGGCAATTGGGCAATCCAAAAAAATTCTCACCCTGGTATTTTAGTTCACAAATGACTTTTCAGGTATTGATACTGGTATGAAAATGATTTTGCTCTTCTAATTTACTGTTCTAAAAAGAAAATGATTAAGCAAATAAACATGGAAAATGTATGTAGGTTTTCTTTTGTAAAAGATTTTAGTATACAGCACTTGGTCTGCCACACATGTAAATACTACTTTACATTCTCCCTACCGTGTCTTGCTGTTTGTAGCAATTATCTTTGTTCTTCTCTTCAGCTACATTTTTTGGTACATAACACTGTATGTTGATAATAAGTTAAGAGTTGAAATGAACTTTGACCATCCTGTCATATAATGATTTCCTTTATACAATGTGGTTACCCTCTCCTTAGAGACTATCTAGGCTACACCTTGCATGTGTCGATCAACATGCCCTGAATAGAAAATGACTGATCCATTACTGGTCACTTGACATCCGTAGCCATTCCAATGACATTCAACAATTCAATTCTAAATATGCATCAGAGACTGAAAAGAAAATTGAAACTCCAAGGTACTTGGAGAGTTCATATTCTCAACCTCTTCTGCAGGAATCAAGAAGCCGGAAATAGTGGTTGCTAGGTAACAGGCAGGGGGAGATGATGGCTTCCCATGCGGAAAGATTTTCCAGAGGAAGAAACACAGTAATGTGCATAATGGTGCATTTAAGGATATCTTTGTGGGAATAATATGCAGAATGTCACATATTATAAAAATCCACCACACTCCTCCATTGTCATGTTTAAGAGAGGCATACATTATATTGATTTTACTTGTATGCAACAGACTACATGCATTACACAACTGCAGATAAGAACACAGACAAACACAGAAATGTTAACAATATTTTTAAGAGCAATATTATTTTACAACTTTAAACCCTCCAAAAGAATCTTTTAGTGAGCTTCACCTTTCACAATTACAAGCTTACCTGCAAATCGAATTTTAGGAAGAGGAGGGGAAGTTAGAAGAACGGAAAAGGGCTTTTGGTAGATAGAGGGTTGAAGACAAATAGGAATAAGACAAAATATGTAAGGTTTAATGATGATCAGGATTAAGAAGTTGGAGAGAGCTATTGAAAAGCGTGGATAAGTTTAACTCTTAGAGGGTTGAATATTTTTTCCAAAAGACAGAGTTTTCTGAGAAGCACACAAAGCAATGGTTTCACACAGAAATCAACATAATATGTTTGTTGCTACATGCTGTGACTGCCAGTTCGTCGGGAATGTATGCCAGGCTGGAGCCTTATGCATTCATAGTGCGTTGCGATCTGGTTTGTACCTCTTTATCATTGTAAGTGGTGGTCCTCCCAGGCAAACGTTGCCATAGGTGTGTCAGCTACATGATCCTGTTCAGCACTGTGATCAGCTGATGCTGGTACCTCATGTTGTGCCAAAATCACCTGACAAGACAGAGTCCAATTCAGCAATAATATGCAAATTCTCAACCACGGAGTATCTGCTTTATGCATTTGCTTCTGTCTCTCGCCAGATGTTGATGCCATTGTTGCCATTGTTTTCACCTCACTACTCACGCAATCGCAGGGACTCTCAGTCAAACCAATGAAGTGAACTTTCCTTCTAGCAATGGGATTCCAAGTAAAACATAATGGTGGGTTTTGTCAACGTTTACAGTGGATTGCCACCTCCGTTTGACAGAAGTCGACATCTGCCCTGAAAGAGTTAAGTATCTAGGATCAGATTGAAGATTAGATGTAGAGATAACCCATTGAGTGCAGAGTCGATGGACCTTTTGGAAGAAGGTATCAGGATTATTGTGTGATTGAAGAATTAAGGTTAAATGTAAAATGTTTAAGACAGTGGCAAGACCAGCAATGATGTATGGAGCTGAGACACAGTTCAGTAAATGATAGCACAGGAGAAGAACTTAGATGTGGCAGAAATGAGAATGTTAAGATGGATGTGTGGAGTTATAAAAAAAGGACACAGATGCAGATGGAAGGGTGGCATAGAACAGCGCCAGGATATGAAGGTTGACTGCACCTGTTGGTCGATGTCTCCTCCTAATGTGAGTTCCGAGGGAATAAGGGGAGCAGGCACCGGGTTTAAAAGGGGAAGTGTTCGGGGCTCAAATTTTTGTGGATTGTCTCTGGTTTTACCCTCTGATTTTAATGGATTATTTATTTGTTTTTAACCTTTACCTTCACCTTGTTTTCATGGATAATTTATCTTTTGAACATTTTAAACACTGAACTTATTGAACACTGTTTTGTTGTTGGGTTTTAATAAAAGCACTGGAGCACATTAGCTTTGTGTGTTATGTCCTCATCCGCTGGCTCATCCTTGAGTGCGTTATCGCCGTTAGTGAGTTCAAGGGGTCCCATGAAAGACCCAATAGCATGGGGCCGACCCACACCATCACAGTCCTTCAGCACCTCCTGTCGAATTCACTACCATAGCACCAAGTTCATGACAGAGGATGACTGTACAACGGAGTATTTTCTTCCACCCTTATTTCTGAAGATCTTTACTTCTGTTATGTAAGCCATACATAAATGCAGCCTCTGTTAAGCACTTTTTCTTTTGTGTGTTTCTTTTATTTCATCTGGAATTCCTTTGCCATATACACTCATAAACGAGAAACACAGAAAGTACCTGTAAATGTAGCCATTCCTTAACATTAGTATATAAAATGACCAAATAGTGGGCACAGTATCTTCTCAGACACTGCTTATTGTAAAGGCAAAAGGAAGGTTTATTTATTTATTTATTAATTTTTTCATGACTCAACTAACCTATGCCCACATCAATGTTAATCTTTAAGATCATTCAGTTTCCCACTTCACTTGGTGTTTTCCTTTTAAAGCTGTGGGCAATAGTGCCAGAAAACTGCACTCCCCACCCACAGCAAGAAAAAAAAAGGATTGCCAGTCTTCACTGTGCTAGGCAGATGAACATGTGATGGTCATCTATGGTATATCAGACTTGATATGCAGCAGATGAGTAAAACTTTGTGTGAGTCGGCCTCCTTTTACACTTACAAATCTGCCAACATATTGTTGGGTGTAATGTACTGATTATGATGATGATGCTTCAAATTAGCGAGCTACGGAGGAGGGCATCTTGCCAGAAGTGTAATTCTGGCTGCATAGTTTCTGATATTATTTACTGGTTAACTCAGTCCATATGTGTGGTGACACAAACATATTTAAAGATAAATAATGAGCCAGAAAACATTTTTTTTTTTTTGCAATAAGCTATGTGCTGTTTTATGGTAAAGGGTGCATACAGTTCAAAATAGCAAATAGCTGTGAGAACAGCAGGCATCCATTGTGCTTTAACTTTACAGTCAAGTGGGCAGCACTCTTAGGGCCTACAGCTTATCTTTGTGCATGTTGGGCATTTCAGTTAATTTGTGTTTTTATATGTTTATTTATAAGTTGTTTCAAAATAAATTTGGAATAATATATATAAAAGGATATATATAAATGGAAATGAAAAATCCCTAAAACAAACATCCTGAATATAAAATTAAGCAATTTGCTATATTAAAAAAAATGGTTGCACCTTTACAACAGTGCATCACTGATACTGTAGAAAAACTATTATTTTTTATTGATTCATTCAATCATTTATTTCTCAAAACTGCTTATTTTAAGAGAACTAAATTGGGATTGGGGTCTTTCCATCACACTCATACATACATACACAATTATTAATATGGAGTGAATTTATATTCACAGATCAAATCAAACTACGATTTTGGGATGTGAGAGACACAAGGAAGAAACATGCAACTTCCACACATATAGAGCTTGCTGTTGAATTTAAATACAGCTGTCTGGAGCTGTGAGGCACTATTGTCTCAGAGGTCCATCATCCTGGGGTCAGCTCCCACGCTTATTCGTTATCTCGGTGGACTTTGCACATCCTTTCTGCATCTTTTAACTCGGGAACTCTTGTTTTTTTTTTCACATTCCCAAAAACATGCAACTCAGACTATTTGGTGATTTTAAATTGGCCCATTGTGGCTGTGTGTTTTATTGTGCCCTGCTATGGACTGACACCCAATACAGGGCTGTTTCTTGCTTTGTGCTGCTGGAATATCCTCCAGCTTCCATGTGATCCAGAACTGGATTAAGTGGGCATCAGAATACAAGTATGTAGTAGTAGTTGTAGTATTAACAATGTCATGTATACAGACTATAGAGAAATCTTATTTGAATGTCTTGCCAAAGTGCAAGACATCTCCATTCTTGTTTGTATAAATATTAATTCATGTGATCCTGAATTAGCATAGACAAGTTCAGAAATTATTTTTTAGTACGGGATTTTTCCTAAAACCCTGAGTTAGAATAAACAGGTTCTTATATTCACAGATGGATAGTATAATTATTAAATACAGTAAAAACATTTACATTTGCAACAGTGCTTAGTATTCACTGATAGAAACATCTCCTGATTATCAATATTCCTAATAATTTTGAGGAGCTAAGCTGTAACCCCTAGAATATGCCGTGAATCTGATGACAGAGACTATAAAGGACTAGTGGCATATTCTTTTGCTCTCGTTTTTTGGCCTTTCAGATAGACAAAGTTCAGTTTGCTATGTTTGCTATTTCTGTCTACATACTTGGGGAGTTTGGGGCGATACCATTGTATAGGATTGTGTTCAACACAAGTTTTCCCCTTTTGTGCTATTAGCCATAACTGACAATGTCTAATAAAAAGCAACAAATCATGCTGATCCCCCCAATGATCTCATGGCAATAAAAAATAAAATACAAACACAGCAGAAAGGTGTTTACAGGGTTAACTCATTTTCTTAAAACACACGGTGAAGCGGCTGATCTTTGCCAGGTTAGTGCTTGGACAGGCAATATGGTGTTACAGTCATAGTTGAAGTGCTGGATGATTCGTTTCAAATTCATTGATGACAGAAATCTCTGATGGTGTCTTTCTTATCCAAAGATTTTTATATTTATATACCTCAGTGATTGCTCCTTCAGGTCTGTTTGCTCCAACTCTCTAGAATTTTCTGAGCAGGTCTTTCAACATAGTCCCATCAGACATCTTTTGGAAGTCTTGCTTGAAAACTCACTTTTTAATTGGTTATCCATATAACTTAATTGGCTATTATTTGATTCTTTTGTACCAACTGTACTGGGGTGTGTTTTCTGAGAGCTTCATAACACTAAGTACTTCATTATCTTGTACTTAAGATCATCCGCTGATTACCGACTGTTTCCTGAAAACACTTTGTAACTAAAGTAGTACTTAATCTTGTTTGTAATTTAACGGGTGAACTATCCCACTATTTTTAATGTACTTTATTTGGACTCTCTGTCACAGAGAAAAAGAGGTCACCCTAAGCTGATCATAAAAATACACTGATGGTTTTACTTGTCAATGAAATAATAATAATAATAAAAATAAAAGGTTGGTGTTGCAATAGCAATATAAAATTATAATGTAAGCTATAGATTAGCTCTTTGTCATCGGTTATGTCCTATAAAATCACAAGGGTTATGACAATGACAATGGGCAGCTGTGCAGAGAATTGTGCAACTCAAATGGAGATCCATCCAAGAAGCCAAGTCACAGGTTTAAATGCTCTTTTGTGGGAGGACATAAACCCTTTGAGTCGTCTCAGGAATCAACAACTAACAGAGAAATGCAGGCTGCGCAGAGGTGAAATAATAACCCTACTTGGTCTAGTGCAGACAAAAGTGAAATTTTGCCCTTTCTCCCACTGTTCAACTGCTGACAGCTATCAGTTTCTATATCACCGGTGGATTCCTGCCAACTGTTGGTGATGCACATGGCTTTAGCAAGGTTGCTGTGTTAAAATCTGTGCATGCAAGTGTGACCATTCACCTGCCTTAGCTCCGATTTTAAAAACAAATGAAATGCAATTAATTGTATCTCAGATGTTGAAAATTGCCTTGGATAAAGATGTTAGCCAAATAAGTAAATAATTATCTTCTTATATAATACGCTACCGTGGCTGTCCAGGGTTTTAAATCACCTGTAGCTTACAAACCGTTTGACCTATTGACCTGAAATTTGGTACACATACACTACGTGACGTCTACTATCTGCTTTTAGGGTGATGATTGACCTCCAAAGTTATTCCTCTTTTTACTTTTATTTTATTTTATTTTATTGCAGAATCAACTCTCAGCAGTGGCCAGCAGGGCAGCAGTGTGGCGTATGCGTATGGGCACCGTTCTCATCCCTACCACCTTTGCCATCACTTCCCCTACCTCTTCATATCTCAAATCATTCTTGAGGCAGATTGAAGACTTAAGTGCCAGCTTAAGTGAAAAATTAAAGAAAACTTACTAAGTAATTGCAATACAAACACTGACATAATCAATTTCTAACGTTAAAAGATGCCGACGAAAGAAGAAAAGAAGCAGGCCGCTAGGGTAGGGAAAAGAAGAGCTACTCAGGAATCAGCAAGCGCATCAACCTCTGAGCAAATGAATGATAAACGTACAGAGAAAGAGCATGAAAACCAGGAATGCTCAAGTCAAGTGTATTCACTGCAGTGTGCCGTTAATGGTAATAATAATAATAATAATAATAATAATAATAATAATAATAATAATAATAATAATACAATGATTTGCATGACAGTAAAATTGGTTTTCATGCCACTGCAGGCATTGTAGGCGCATGGGATAGAATGCCCATCCCTATTCATACTCCCAGCCTTGTTAATCCTATCCATACCTGTTGAAAAGGGTTCTTGATGCTAAATGTATAAATGATATGCAACCATCAGGGGCTTTTTACAGACCTTACGGCCAAGTGGCCTGGGAGTACACGTGATGTTTATATCTTGTCCAACTTTGAAGTGAGTCAGACAACAAGGGATGGTGCCTTGACTGGTGTCTGGATACTGGGAGACAGTGGGTTTCCTTTTTGCCAATACCTGCTAACTCCAGTGTCCCCAAACCATGGCAGAGAAGAGGAAGAACACTTCACACCAAAACACACACATCATTGCAGAGCGGGCTCTACAATCTTTGTATGTGGAAGATGCAATTCTGTCCACGGGGACTTCCATGAGCTTTGAAAAACAACACTTCTTAATTTTGTTTGTCACCTGCTTTATAATTTTTTTTTTAACTCCTCTTTTGTAGGAGTGTTGTTTTTTTCCCTATCACTGCTCGCCATTGTTCTTTCTTGCAAAGTAAACACGTCACAGTTTGAGTCCATTTGTAGATTTTTGACTAATGGGTTAAATTAATTTTAGCTATTAGTGGAAATGTTAATTTCTTTACCTTGTGGTTTTTTTGCATAGTAATTGATTCTTTTGTCACCTTTCTTTTACATTTACACATGTCTGGTGTGACAATATAATGCATATTTAAACAACTGAAATAAATGTGGGATCAATGTTTTTATTTTCGACAGTCTGCTTTTTTGACATGGATGCTGGTAAAGAGCCCAAGAAATACTTTAAACTCATTCGTTAAATGATAAATGACAAAGGGCTTTCAGGAAACACTCGGAAAACTCATTCATTTCTTTACCTACGTCACTAAGATTGATAGTTTTCGGGACATGCACCACTGATTGTGGTAGCACTCTATTGTCAATATATTGTATCAATTCATCTTGCTTTCTTTTTAATTTGCTTTTATTATATATTCTTGTCTTAAATGATTTTATTTACTTTGAAATGTACTCTTTGATGCTTCATAAAGTACCTTGCAACTGTGTTTGCTGTGAATGGCACCTTATTAGATTGATTGATTGCTTGACTGACTGATAAGTTGACATATTGATTAACTAATTCAATGACCAGTAGAAAATATTAATTTTCACTGAATACTTTGTGTAAGCTGCCTAACACTGAAGGAATGTTATGTTCGTGTACCAAACATGAAAATCCTCTTCAAGAGGTGACACTTCACACCGGGTGTCCTCTGTCACACTGACCTTAGGACACAGACATGAGTTTATTCTGAGTCGTCACTAAGGAGCAAGACAAAACTGAAGTTTTTAACAAACCTGGACTACAGCAGCTTGAGACCAGAAATAGATCTCTCTATTATTTGGATTTATATGGCCTGTTGTAAACATGGAAACATATTTCTTTGCTAGAAGACAAAAAAAGAATGCATGGCATATGAAACCCTGAAGAAAGGAAGCACTCAAAATGAAAGATGGGGAGATCTTTTCATCAATTTTTGATTTAGAGGCTGCTCACAAGGTGGAAAAGGATGACCCCAATAACAACAAATAAAAGTTAAATGATCTGGGAATAAGAATATGATCAATACCTGAGTAAAGGAAGCATTTCAACAAGGGGTTTACTTTGAAACATGACCAGTGGCACTATTGGTACAAAGAGCTGAAAAGCCAATGTCAACTGAATAGGGAGAAAAGATAACAAAGGAATTTGGAATAATCTTTCCTGCTTCTTAACACGGTCAGACTGTCATCACCATCAGGCTGGGCAAGAAATGGCCACATTCTCCAGGGCACGAGGTACTGAAAATGCTATGAAGCTGCCTATCACACCACCACTGCTGTAATTAATGCAATTCTACATCCTATAAATGCTTCACACACTTGTTTATGTACCATTTTGATGTGTTTGATCAACAACATGATAAATTAGTAAATTAACATTTACCTTTTTCTTTTGTAATTAGATGATGTTGCTTTTAGAATTGTGCTGTAATTTCAAACTTAAGAAAGAGTGTAAATGTGTATTTGATAACTTTGATCACTTTCTTAAAATATGTCTGTTCACTGAATAGATGTAATATCAACTGAACATTTCTTGACATCATTCTCTCTGTTGAGTTTAGGCTGGCATACAAAAAATATTTTTATTTAATATTTACACAACTATTGTGCAGAAAGATACAATATACATTTTTGGCTAAGAAAATGACAAGAGAAGTACTGTTTCTCCAAATTCTCACAATTTGTTATTGAGTCATGCCACTTACATAAATCTTTAGATAGATAGATAGATAGATAGATAGATAGATAGATAGATAGATAGATAGATAGATAGATAGATAGATAGAATTAATTCAATTAATTAAGCATTCTTAAACATTGGTTAATTCTTATGAGAAGCTACTTTTGTCTTCTGTAGTGATTTTCCTAGGCTATGCATGCCCTCTAGTGGTCAATAAAGGCTCTGCATTATTCTTACCACATCTAATACTGATTGAAGGATGAAATCAATGTAAACTACTGTGGCCTCTGTCCAGTTGTTGACTGGTCGCACTCCTTTGCTGTAATTTTTCAAAAGCTTTTTAGTAAGTTGATGTAAAGCCGATTTTTTGGGCTTGGCAGTAAGAGAAAAACTTCCTGTTAAAAAAGAGGTTTAAAAAAGAATCCATTACATTATCCAAACAGCTTATTAACTCTCTGCAGTTCTTCCTTGTGGTCTATAAATATTTAGGGCAATGGTAGTACAGCTGCCTTGCAACAAGTTCGAGTTCATATTCTTGGTCCTCACTGCGTGGCGTATGCGTGTTCTACTGTAATATTCGCAATCCAAAGACATGCAGGTTAGGTGGACTGGTGATGCTAAACTGGTCCCCTGGTGTATGCACCTGTCTTGCACCAGATTCTTACTAGACTCCAACTTCCCCATGAAACAACTCTGGATAGGTGAGTTTAAAAAAACAGACGGATGAATATTTAATGTTGGCATGGTTTTAAATCCTATGGATGGTCACTCTCTGTGCTGAATTTGTATATTCTCTGCATGTTGTCATGGATCTATCTATGGATTATCAGTTTTACACTCATGTCTTAAAGAGTCGTATGTTACATTAATTTGGTATTTCTTCATTGGTCCACGGTGTGCGTATTTTTGTGCTAGTGGATCTTGCAATTGCTCCATCCAAAGTTGTGTGTGTCCTCAAGCCTGATGTTGTTAGGGTTGGCTCTGGCCTCCCATGACCCTTAATTAGATATAGTGGGTTTGTCAAATATAATATTTATATTTTATATAACAATATTTATTACATTAGTCAAATGAATCAGTTACCACATAACAATTGAACAATTGACAAAATACGGAAGTCAAATTTTAAAAAGTGTCAGGTTTAAATTCACATTTGAATAATGAGGAGAAAAAAACTGAATAACAATTGGTTAAGTGTGTAATAAGTGTTGGTCATACTTGCTTCATTCCACTTTCCTAAATCACTGAATTTATAGGGTGCAATTGGTTTATACCTCAAAGCAGTGATGGGAGTCCATTTTAGAGCCTGCCTCATTTGCATGTTGCTGCCCTCTGGTGGGCACACATTGAACTCATCCCTAACACAAAGAGACTGATGAATAGGATGATCATACTGTAGGTAAACTGTGAAAACAGCAGGAACTTTGAACAATTCACTCCAGTCAGACCAATCTGATTTATCATCTTCTTTATACTCCTTAATAAATTAGCATCATAGGTGATGACTGGAGAAATACTACAATGTAATATATGGTGTTTTTCTTCTTTTATGACTCTTAATTTCTTTACTTTCATTTGGACCGCTAATTACTTTTTCTACACTGCTTATATATATACATTACATTTTCTGTTTTTCTGACCTTTTGATAACAACTATTAGTTTTAGCTCTTATCACATTAAACGCCTTCATGATGGGAGTGAAGAAACGGCATGGTGAACTGGTGACTCTAAATTGGCCCGATATAAGTTAGTTCAGCCCTCTGATGGATTAGCATGACTTGTGTCTCATACTGTCTGGATAATTTCAGACTGAGATGGATTAAACAAGTTCAAGATTTATGGATGAACGAATTGCATTGGCTTTCCATGTCTATTCTAATGGTGTTACTATGATGTCATTATGGCATGGGCACTTGGCTATGCAGGGAGGACAACTAAATGCCAAATAAGGTAAAATGTATTTTTTACTGATTTTTCATTAGGTGGGCGGACAACCCTTTTGGATGGGCACTGCCCACCTGTAGCCAAGTCCCTGCTTTGAAATTACAACCTTTAATCACATCCTAAATACCAAGTGAAACACAGCAAATGTTCTACTCATTGATGGTTGGGCCTTGCACTACATTTTCAGGATAACCTCTCTCTATTAAGATATTTTAACTTTTTTATTAAAACCCATGATGCTTTATATCTCTAATTTGGATTTTTTTCATCTGTGTCTGTATTTTTGTACACATTATTGTAATATTTATGCACTTTTCATTCTTCATATACTCTACACTTAACTAGATATATCTAAATACCCTGAATGTGAATCTTGCTGCCCTAATATTTGCACTTAGACTCTGTAAGTGGCTTTTGATTAGTATATCTGTTCCCTGAATACTGTAGATGTAATATCAACTGAACATTTCTTGACATCATTCTCTCTGTTGAGTTTAGGCTGGCATACAAATAAGTATTTTTATTTAATATTTACACAAATATTGAGCAGAAAGATACAATATACATTTTTGGCTAAGAAAATGATGAGAGAAGTACTGTTTCTCCAAATTCTCATAATTTGTTATTGAGTCAAGCCACTTACATAAATCTTTATCCTTTGGTTTCTGTATTAGATAGATATATAGCTATTTTCAAAAATACTTTCTGAGGGTTTTTTCTCTTTACAGTTGTTGTTCATTACAGTTCATGGCCTTACTTGGCCTTACTTGCTTGAATAAGTTTTGGAGTTAGCGTTACATAACTCATTTAAAAATTGTGTGTGAAAACAGTGTGTTGGCTTATGGTTACTGAAAATAATGTGGGCTGAACAGCTATGGCAGTACAGATATACAGTACATGGAGAATCAGCATACTGTACCTTAAAGTTACCAAACTCTCAAATACACTAATTTAAAATCACTATGCTGCACTTATGGTAATAGCAGTGCCTAACTGATAATCTGCATTGTCATTTCTCCTATGTAATAGTGTTTTTAAGAGCAGTTATTGTTTGTTAAACTTATTCCACCTGAAAGCTTTAGAAAGTCTTTGAAGCAAATATATATTGAGTAACAGTTGATTCAGAAAGTACTCAGACACCTTCACTTTCTGCACACTTGTGTTGTAGATTTAAATGGATAAATTTGCCATTTTTGCCCATCAACCTACACTTAGTAATACATACTGTTAAAGGGAAAACATGTTTACAGAAAGATTTGCAAATTGATTAAAAATCAAAAACTGAAATCTCTCATTCATATAAGTGTTCAGTCCCCTACTCCAGTACTATGAAGAAGCCCCTTTGGCAGCAATTATAGCTTCAAGTCTTCTTGGGATAAGTCTCTACAAGCTTTGCACACTTGGATTTATCCCATTCTTTCTGGCAGATCCTCTCAAGCTCCATTACATTGTATGGACAATGTCTGTAAACTGCCATCTTCATGTCTCTCCACAGATATTCTATAGGTTTTAAGACTTGGCTTTGGAAGAGCCATTCATAAGCAGTTAAAGACTAGTCCAGAAGCCACTCCAGCATTACCTTGGCTATATGCTTCAGGTCACTATCATGTCACCCTAGTCTGAGGATGTGTGCACTCTAGAGCAGGTTTCCTTTAAGGACCTTTTTGTATTTGGCTACATTCATCTTTCCCTCAATTCTGACTTGTCTCCTTGTCCTTGCCAATTAGAAGCACCCCCATGACACGATGCTGCTACCACCGTGCTTCACCATAGGAATGGTAATTGGCAGGAAAGTTGTAATTTTGCCCAAACAGTTCAGTTTTTGCTTTATCAGACAAGATATTTTTTACTCATACTCTCAGAGTCCTCTAAATGCTATGTGGCAAACTCCAAGTGAGGTGTCACATGCACCTGATTGATGCAGTGCTACTGAGTTGGCCATCCTTTAGACTGGTTCTGCCATGTCAGCAGAGAGTGACCAATGTGTTCCTGGTCGCCCCCCTGACCAAGGCCCGCCTTGTCCAATTTCCTTAGTTTAGTCTAGAAAAAGTCCTTGTGGTTCTAAACTTCATTCATATAAGCATTAAGATTGTTATTTCAGTGCTTTGTAGAAGCCTCTTTGGCAGCAGTTATAGCTTCGAGGCTTCTGGGGTGTGTCTCTACAAGCTTTGAACACCTGGATTTGAGCAGCTTATCCCATTCTTCCTGACAAATCCTTTCAAGTTCTATTACATTGGATGGGAAACATCTGCAAACTGCTGTCTTCAGGTTATTCACAAATGTTCTATGGGGTTTAATTCTGGGCATAGTCTTTGCCAATTAAGGACAGTCTGAGACTTGTCCTGAAGCCACTCTAACATCTTCTTGGCTGTATGCTAAGGGCCGAGGTCACACTTTAGAACAGGTTTTCTTTAAGGACCGCTTTGTATTTGGCTATTTTCATCCTTTTCTCAATTCTGTCGAGTCTTCCTGTCCTTGCCACTAAAACGTACTCCCACAGCATGATGCTGTCACCAACATGCTTCCATTATGCTTCACCATGATGAGCAGTTCCTGTTCTTCGCCACATATTGTGCTTGGAATTCTGCCCAAAGAGTTCAATTTTTGTCTCATCAGACCAGAGAATCTTTAAATGCCATTTGTCAAGCAGGTTGTCATATGTCTTTTAATCAGGAGTGGCTTCCCTCTAGCCACATTGCCATAAACACCTGATTGATGGAATGCTGCTAAGATATTTATCCAAGGTTCTCCCACCTTAGCAGAAGCTCAGTTACTGTGACCACTGGGTTCTTGGTCACCTTCTTGCCCAGTTAATCAGTGTGGCTGGACAGCCAGCTCTAGGAAGTGCCTGGTGGTGCCAAACATCTTCCATTTCACAATTATTGAGGCCATGGTTCTCCTGGGAATGCTGAAAAGCTTTATAAATGGAATTTATCACCTTGTTCTGATATATGCCTCACCATAATTTGATCATGGAGGTCCACAGAGAGATTCCTAGACTTCATGCCTTGGTTTTTGTCCTGACGTATAGTGTGAATTATGGGACCATATACAGAGAGGTGGGTGACTTTCTAAATGATGTCCAATCAATTCATTTTTCCACAAGTGGACTCCAATCAAGTTCTACCCACATCTCAAGGATAACTAAATCAAACAGGATGCACCTGAGCACAATTTGCAATCACTTTTTTGATTTTTGATAAATCTGTAAACTTTTTTGATGAACAAAAATAGCAAATTTATTAATTTAAATTTAAATCTACAATACAATAAAGTGTGCAGTAAGTGAAGAGGTCTAAATACTTTCTGAACCCACTGCATGCATTGCGTCAGTGGCATCTCCTGTTTAGTTCAGGAACTGAAGTGAACGCACTAAATTAAATAACATAAGCCACTTAATTCAATTCAAAGCCATGTGGTACACTGGACACAAGGCAGGAAATAGCCCTGCATAGGGTGCTAGTCCATCACAGGATCCATTCATGCATACACCCAAACAGGGGCCGGTTTGAAATTTACAAACTCAGCTAGTCTAAGCACATTTAGGGATGAGGGAGGAAAACTGAAATATCCATTGGAAAACCCAAGTAGACACCAGGAAATTTGTGCATATGCCACACAGATAATGCACAGATACAGGATCCTAAAGCATGATGAGAGACTCTGTAAGGCAGCAGTCTTAGTTACTGTACTAATGTTATGCCTGTTATTTAATCATACATTTCCAGAGCTGCTTATTCCACTACTGAGTTATGTGGTGCCCAGGAGGTTCAGGCACAAAGCAAGATTTAAACCTGAAAAGAGTGTGTAAAGGGTGTTTATTTTAAGGGGGCTTATGCACTTTATTATATGTGCAGCTTAAATATAAATGCTGGGCATTGCTTTGGAATATGGAGAATATAATTCACCTTTTTTCAAGCCCCAAATTCATGACAGAGTACAGATTACACAGTATAGACAGGCACAGATTCTGTGCATGGTTATCTTTCTTTTCAAGAATTGCAAGAATGAAAAATGACAATAATTTCTCTTCTTGTTTATCACAAAAAGGAACCCAGGAATAATCCACTAGACATATTCATGCTAATAATTCAAACAGGATACAGCTGACCTTCAATGACAGGTGTCTAAAATTTTTGGTACCTCATATTCTTGTTAACCCTACAGTTCCACAGGTGAAGGAGAATGAATTCAAAAAATAGTGCTCATGAGAACAGGTTTTAACCACAAAACATGAAATGTAGGATTGATCTTTAAAAGAGCTGGTAAAGACAGTTGATATGTCTCCAGACCAATACACTTCATACCTGCATACAGACCAATACATTTTGTAGCCGATTACCAAGATTTCACCTTCTGGTGAATATCTCATGTAGCAAGCCACATCATCTGTGCAATCTGTTACTCTGAGGGTGGCTTTCTTTTGCAGCCCACAGACCTCTTAGCTGAGGTTTCCACTGATGTCAGGCTATCCTGAGCTAACCTCCACATGGTGCTTAAATTAGTAAAATAATCAGTCAGGGTAGAGATAGTTGGCATCACAAATGGAATTTCCAAGGAGGTGGTTTATAACCATATAAACATTCAAATGTCGATGTCTTTAATGAAGAATTAAACAACATAAATGGTAAATGAACCGATTGTGCAATGTAAGATTTTTTTCCATTTCTTGATTAACTCTCTCTCAGTTTGATCATTGGTGTTATTGTGATAACCTAAGGTCAAATTAACCTTACATCTGATCTTGGAGTAAAAATATTGGCAGAAATCAGAAACAAACTGAATCAGAGTATCAGATGTGATAGATTTAGGAAAAACATAGAGACAAAAATTCTTCAAAGGAATACTAATTCCAAAATGGCATTTTTAGTAGTTACACTGCGTAGTTTGTAGTGATGGCCAAGAAAAAAATTTTAATTCCAAGGTTTCATGGAGAATGGAGAGAGCAAACTTTCTTGATAGAATGGGCATCTATGGAGACACACATCGTGTCTTCCTATTGAATGCTCAAACTGGGAAAACAAATGCATTTTTTGCTAAATTATTGTTGAATGAATACCTCTGGAAAATCAGAACAGTGCATACAGGGAAACATGGTGACATAGGAATGAGGATTTGAATTAAAGACAGGACTCCTTACAGAGCATTGGTCTTCTTATATCATAAACTTTGTTATGTCTGACATAAAAATAAATTTTTTCCTCAACTATCACTACAAACCACATGACATGGGTAACATATAAAATATATCCTTTCTAGGTTGAGTAAACCTTTAAAAAATACATGAGCTAGATCCTTTGGTACTTTTTTCAACTGAACATAATGTACATTTCAAGAAAAGAGATTTAATACTACTAAAATCATGGTATAACACTGTGAAGGTAGGAGATTCCTAATAAATTGATTAGGCTGACTAGAATGGGGAATTGGTTAACAAACCAAAAGGAGGACATTATTGAGCCAAGGGCACTACTATAGTAATTACAAACTTGCACAAAATCATTGATGTCTTTGTTCATATTCTCCCAAGCAAGATATCTTTGAACTAACCCAGTGAGCAAACATTGGGGAAAAAAAGATTCCTGAACTATCTATGATTATGGTGACCAAAAACAATTCTCTGCAGGCAACATTTTTTCAGGTTCTCCAGAAGACTGTCAAACTGTCCAGATAATGAATATTTTTGCTTGTTTTTATCTCCTGAGCTTTATAAGGTAACCCATCTGGCACTAATTTCAAATATACTAAATGTTTATGAAGCATATAACATATACATGGATGTTCTGCTAATCCCAGCCAGCTAAGAGGCAATTTAATGGCCTACAGTATGGATCATGCATGCATGCATATGCCTTAAACTATTCACACACGTGCAAAGCAGATTGGTTAGTGCTGTAAAGTGTGTAAAGTGTGAGGTGGAGTATGTTTACAGAATGTGTGAGTGAACGTTCATTTGCATGTGTGATGCAAATCAGGCAGTAGCACAGACAGATAATGACAATGCTATAGCTCTGTGATATCACATTGGCCTTGCAAAGTATCACGGGGCACTGGGAAAAAAAAAACAAAGTTTGCCTAAGCCAGCCACACAGTGATTTTTCATGGAAAAATTCAGTGAACAAGGTCACCGGTGAACTCATTGTTCAGTCTGTATAAATTTATTAGAGTAGCAAAGACATGGGGAGAGTTTCTCTATATTTGGAAATCATTGAGAACCAATGTCACTTACTCAGAAGCTAAATGTGTCAATCTATTGTTTCAATATGTTAGTGAGGGTGGTTAATGTCTTCTCCAATTATATGAAGACATTATTTTTCAGAAGACATCAAAGGACCTTTCATGTAAAATGTAAGTAAATAGTGTAAGTGTAAATACTTTAACAAAAAATGAGTATATCTTTGATAGACCTGCACATATATTCCCAGAATATTTGTAAAAATGTTGTTGTCAAAGATGTGGCATGACCAGCTTCTTGTAAAGAGCTGTGGTTGTATAGAATGATATTTTATGGTTATCTTCCTTCTCTTTCCTTATGCAATTATAGGCACTCCTTAAATTTACTTTGGTCCTTGGTTAGGACAAAATTAGGGGAATTCTTTTTTTTTTTGTACAAAAAATAACAAACACTAACAGGACTGTTAAATGGTTTTATAAAATTATTTTGTTAATTTCTGTTTATATAATCTACTATTACCCTAGCCTCAGGATGAGATAAATTGTATATGTTTACCTTTCAACATATAGCACAGTTATAATCATATTGAGAGAGTGCTAATGATTTTTGTTTACTAAAAAAAATGATCAAATCCTGATACTGAAGACAAAACATTAAATCAGTTTTGTATTTGATCCATCCATCCATCCATCCATTATCCAACCCGCTATATCCTAACTACAGGGTCACTGGGGTCTGCTGGAGCCAATCCCAGCCAACACAGGGCACAAGGCAGGAAACAAACCCCAGGCAGGGTGACAGCCCTCCGCAGGGCACACACACACACACCCAAACACCAAGCACACACTAGGGACAATTTAAAATTGCCAATGCACCTAACCTGCATGTCTTTGGACTGTGGGAGGAAACCCATGCAGACACGGGGAGAACATGCAAACTCCACGCAGGGAGGATCCAGGAAGCAAACTGCCCACTTGGCCCACTGTGCCACCATGCCACCCTTGTATTTGATCCTTCCAAGACAATCCTTAAAACAAAACGACCCAAAAGGTTCCAACTGATATACCTGTTTAGCTTTGGGTTGTGCTTTTTAAACAATGAATAACCCAAAATAAGGTGATGTGAAGAGCTTTTAAACACAAAGGTTATTTGTTCAAAGTGTAAATTGCCAGTGTGTAGCATAATGTAACAAGTCAAATACTCTTAGAAATAACCAATAGGACTGCCATCATTAGACAGAATCCAAGCTTTGTGCATAAGGCGAATCTGAGTCATATTAGTTGTTTTCATAACTCAGAGCAAATAAAGTTTTCAGCTGACTTTGAGTCAACTAGAGTGGAAATAACCAGGAGAACAATTTTAAAAGAGATTTATAAAGAGTTGTTTGCAAAGATTTGACTATTATGTCCTGCTACCCAGCTCTTACAGGAGACAGCTCAGGGCAGGTTGCACAACAATGATTCGACTTCCCTCATTAATTTGCTTTCAAAGATTCTCCTGCTTGGTCTGTATCAGAATCACAAGAGTCTGAATCTTATCAAATAATTCCTCCATTTCAGGGTCAAAGTTTTAAAATGACCTGAGTTTATGTTGTGAACAGATGAAAATGCTCGTTCAGAAAGTAGTAATATTAATACATTTACTTAATATACCAAAAAGGGGCAAGAAAAGAGTAGTCAGAAGGGCACAGGTCTAAACCAGGAAGTCAAAAAAGCTGATGGTCAAAGTCACACATGTGAAACAGAAATTATAAATGAGAATTCAAAGCTAATGTCGCTACTAGCTTATATAGTAATCCCTTCACTAAATAATTACACACATTAAAAGACTGTTTTTAGTAAAGAATCAAGAAATAAGTACAATGGAAATATTGCACCTTCAGCTTTAAAGAGTCTGTGGAGTGTGATGTTGAAAGTCGTTGACTAGGGGATCACATAACCATCATATCATATGATTGTTAAAAACAAAAAAACAGCATGTCTTTATGCCTCTGGTTCTCTGTGTGATGAAAATGTTTGTAGAGTTTGCACCAAATTTATCCTGAAGAATTTCCCCATGTTCTTGTTGGACTCATTTTAACATAATAGCCTAGATTGATTGTACTAATTCCTTTCATAATTTTAAAAACATCATTCATGTCACCTCTTAGTTTCCATTTGCTTAAACTGATAAGGTTCAACAGTTGAATCATTCCTCATAGCTTATACCTCTCAATCCTGAAATCAGCCTTGTTGTTCTTCTCTGGACTTTCCTCTGTCTTTTCATAGCCAGAAGATCAAAACTGTACACAGTACACTAGGTGAGGCCTCACTAGTGTGTTATAAAGATGGAGCACAGACTCTCTTGAATTGTACTCTACATATTGTGCTATATAACCTAACCTAACATTCTGTTAGCCTTCTTAATGGCTTTTGTACACTGTCTGTATGTAGTTTGTAAATAGTCCAGAATAATCCAGAAGTTGGTTCTTCAAAGGGTATTTTTAAGTTTCAGACCTCCCAAATTTAACATTTTTACTTCCTATATGGAATACCCTACATTTACTTACATTAGATTTCATCTGCCACAAGTTTGCCCAAGCCTGTAATCTCCTGAAGTCCTCTGCAATGACTCTTCTCATTCTGGATTATCTGGTATTCTACTTAGTTTGGTATCATCTGCAAACTGGAGGTAGTAGTCTTATATGCCTTACACAGCGTTGTTTTTTTTTTTTTTTCTTAACAGCTTTTTTTGGATCTCCTTATTTATGCAATGTGGCATTTTCTTTAATTTCTTACTGCTTCCAAAGTTTGTGGTGAGCTAGTCCAGAACTGTATGTACATTTTTTTTTGTATAAACCTGCCCCACTGCTCAACTGGTTGTACACCGAAAAGCTTATCACATTGTCAGAGCTGCTCGAAATTTGCCCCACTAAAGTTAAACTTAATAATTACCCGTTATTAGTACACATAGCTACACTGTACTTTGGGAAATAAACCTTGGATTGCCATCTACTAGTTTCATTTCCTGGACTCGCCTGTTGTGTGGAAGCAAACTCAGTTGTGAGTTTGACTGGAAAGTTTTCCAAAAGTGAACCATAATGGAATCGTGGGGCTGGGAAGCTCTATTGACTTTGTTAGGGTTTCAACAAAAGCTTGCATATTTGCCTGCCACTCTTATGTTATTCTTTTATAGCCATTAGAAGGTTGTTTATGAAATGGAAAAATCAGAGGAAGATAAATTTCTAGATAACAGTGGATTGGATAAATCTTTTCAGCCTAAGGGTGATTCTTCTCTACCCTGTGGGCAGTGCAGGAACTCTCTTGTAAAGGAGCTAGTTTGCATTGGTAAATAAAGTCATCCATAAGAGTTTACTTTCACAAAACTAGCAGGCACACTAGAAATAGTGGAATAAGTAGTGAAAAGAAAGATTCATAATGGCAGAAAAATAAGATTCTTTAAATATATGTATTAATCTAATGGCCATACACTGTAGTTTCATAAAACTACTGAAGTCTAAGGGGTTTTTTTGTAATTCCCAGGGTTATCAATCAGACAATAGTCTTGCCTCCTAAGTGCTTTAGCCAGTAATATAATCATGTGTCTGTTTGGTCCAGTTATGAGAGCAGACATCCAGAAAAAATGTATATATCAATTATATCATTGTTTTTCAAATGCCTAAGGCCTAGTGCTGTTAAGTATAGCATACCACAGATTTTTCAAATCTGTCTAGTACAAATCTGGGTCCTTAGGACTGTCTAATATATAGTGTTAAAAGTGCTATTATTGTAAACTAAAAGGTATGCATTTATGTCTATAAATAGGTATAGGACATATGTTATTTTAAAGACATAAACTGAATAATACACTGATGTAAACAGGGGATATACTGTACAATGGTACAGGTCAAAAATGATGATACATTTGAATAGAAAGATGGCCAAATTTAATCTCAAATGTACTGCAGTCCCTACAAATAAACAAGTCAATTTAGTCAACTGATTCTTTAAACAAACAGGGTTTTACCAAGAACAAGAACAAATGATGAAATAATGTGTTATCAGTTTTTGCATGACTGCATCAAACATTCCATTGTCATTCGACAAAATACAGCAGAGATGAATGTAGGCAGATGTTCAGGCAGAGATTTGAACTTGGGGACGAATGTTCAGTAGGCTTTAATGTCATTATATCTAATTCCTGACTCCTCCTTCAAGTGTGCATGGCTATCAAATTTTATTTCAGCCATATAAATAGAACATGACTTTTCAATATAATTCATCATATTCAATTCTGAACTTCCCAGCAGTGAGTACAAGATTTTCTTCAGTGCAATTTAGTGTGAAGAGCATATTTTATCTTCAGGTTTTTTTCTTATTCTGGAAGTGAATCAGAAAGACAGATACATATAAAAATATTTTAAAAAGTGACATTGAAGGATTGCTATTACATACAAACTATGTGTGCGTGTATCTGTGTGTGCGTATTTATAATAATTTATCCAGGTTACATTATATGGAATACTAAAGAAAATGTATACAAGAGAATCATACATTTCCACAATAAAAATCCATCATAGAATAATACTACAGTGAAAAATGTATTGCATAGTTTCATAATGTAAAATATTGAATCATCAAAACGTTTATTTTTAAAAGTGCTTAATCCATTTCAAGGTCATAGAGTCTTAACGCCATGAAGTATAAAGCATGATCCAGTCCCAGAGAGGGTAACCATTTAGTAATACCAGGCAAATTTATGGTAACCAATTCATTTGTGATGTGAAAGGAAAACTCAAGTATCCAGTTAAACACCCATGGTCACAATGGGAGATAGATACTGAACAGGCCACGATTCAAACCCATGTTTCTGGAGCTGTAACATATTAGCGCTATCCACTGTACTACCATGAATACATATAAAAGTTTAGAAATAAATCAAAAGGTCCCACAATCCTGAACCTGAATAGAAAATGTTATAAGAAAACACATAGGTACTTTAAAATTCAGATTCACTGGGAACCAAAGCCTAACCTGGCAGTACTGAATGAGAAGTGGAAAATAACACTGTATAGGGTGCCAGTCCATCACATAGCACACACATATGCAAACACCCACACTCTCTCATACTGGGCCATTTTAGAATCTCCAGTTAATGTAACCTGCATGTCTTTGGGGATGTAAGAGGAAAATCCACACCAACACGGGAAGATCAAACTCCAAACAGACCTCAATACATTTTTCATTTGATTTAACATTTACTAGCTGACCATATTCACTTTATTATATTTTGATTACTGTTATTATTAAGTACAACAGTTTCTAAAATGCAGAAGAAAGGAACTTCCAGGTAGTGCCGCTTTAATATATTTTGCTATTAATAGCTAAGAATATTAATTATCCTATCTATCTATCTATCTATCTATCTATCTATCTATCTATCTATCTATCTATCTATCTATCAGAAAGTAATCTCTTCTGAATTTCATCTTTTTAAATTAAGAAAAAAAATTACATAATTTTATGCAATTGATATTAAATGTGTATAACTATGTAATTTTTAATATATATGCATATTCATACTCACAATATATATATACCATTATATACCCTGTGAAATACATTGTATTATATACAGTACACTCTTCATTCATGTATGCATATATCATTTTACCTTAATGTGAGTCAAGGTCTATTTATTTACTCTATACACCAGAAAACTGGTCTTAAGCCTTGTGAAATTACACTTCTTTCTATAGGCAACACATTTATTTTGAGATATATACACAAAAGCAAAATGAAGATAAAATTATTTAAAATATTAGAATCTAAACTTTGTATTTAAACAGAAATAATAAAGCCTTACCTGAAAGAAACAGCATTAGCAAAATCACAGGAGACATGGCTTTCTCAAAATCAACTTGCCTGCCTGCAAATCCACTAAAGAAGTGCAGCTGAGGTCTCAGTTTCGATCCTTGCTACTGACAATGTGTATCTGCTGGCGAGCTAGGCTTTACTTTTTTTTTCCCCAATTGACTTGACATTAGCTGTTCATATCTGATCTTGCAATTGCCAACCATTAATGCATAAGACTTTTTTTCTTTGAGGGCGTTTCTAAAGGGTTGCAGGCTTAAACTTTGGTGTATTCTTGCATTGAATTTTCATTACTTCAACTCAATGAGGCTAAGTGGATAATGGAGGAAAGGCACATCTCCAGGGGGACAATAAATAGATTGATAACACTTTGAAAGCAGTGAACTCCTGTAAATAATACCAGCTTCGATAATGTTTACTAAAATAGGATCCAAGTTCTGTTTATTTGTTTAGGTGTTCAGAAATATGTAATAACAATAACCTAAAATTTATTATTTCAAAATAAATTCAATGAAAGATACAAAATTCCCTTTACAATTTTGTTTTTTATTTTTATTTGTTCTGTGTAATGGTAGGCACCCCATCTATGGTTGGTTGCTGCTTTATGCCCGATCCTGCTTAGATGAGGTCTTTCCACCTGTGACCTCAAGCCTAAACTGGATAATTGGATTAAGTGAATTGTTTGTTTATAAATCTTTTTGAAAGTGTTTATCTCTTTTCTTTATTAAATGCCAAGTAATGCAAGAGCTGTTTTCCACTCTCAGCAATAAGAACACAATAGGCAAGTAAAAACTGCGTGGTTTAAAAAAAACAAAAAAACTCAAGTTTGCTGATTCTCTCTCAAGAATTTAAGAGTTGGGAGTTTCCAAATTAGCTGCAGAAAGAAGAAAGAACAAGAAACGTCTTCAGGATCGTAAAGCAGATGACAAAAGAAAGACAGGATTTAGTAGGTGTGAATTGCTTGAAAAATGCTGAATTAAACATTGTGATTTGTAGTAATGGGATTAAGCATACCTGGAAGAACTACTGTACATGGGGAAGCTGATGAATAAGGAGAATGAATGGGACAGTGATGTCTGAGAAAATAGAAGAACCGAGATGTAATTTTCTGAGAAGAGGAAGTTGTAAAGGTTTGTAAAGTATGAAGACAAGTAAAGCACTAGGGCGAACTGAAGTGGTGCACAAAATGTTGAAGGCATGAGAATGTCTTTGAGTTGGCTGCTTACATTGTATGTGAAGGAAGATTGAAAAAGATTGGGAAAGAAGTGTACACATTCTAGTATACAAAGTAAAGGGTGATCCATTGGAGTGCTAGTCACATCGAACAATGCAGTTTCTGGACGAGGTCATAAATGCAGTTGAGTGCTAAAAGGAATAATCAGGTAAAGATTAATAAAACCTAGTTTGGTTTCATGCCTAGAAAGGGAACAACAGGTGTTATTTTTTATTTGATTTGATTTGATATACATTTAATGCAGGAAAAGTATCAGGCCAAGGGGAAGAAGCTGCATTATGCATTTATAGATCTGGAGAAGGCATCTGACAGAGTGCCATGAGAAGTGATAACGTGGGCACTGGGAAAGCTAGATCTGGTTAGTATCTACAGTAATGTCACCATATCACGAAGTATGAAATATGAGTAGAATAACAGAAGTGGATATTGAAATCTTTGGGGTGAAGATGTGGCCTATCGAAGAATTCTTTCTGAGTCTGTTATTTTTCCAAATAGTGATAAAGTGGTGATTAAAGATTAAATGAGAAAGGCACTTCAAAAGTAAGAAGCAGGTATTACAGGAATGAATATGAGAGAGGGAGTGCCGGTGAATGAATGTTTACACACTCAGTACAGTATATATTCAGACCTGTATCACCTTATTGTAGTTTTACGAGGGGCAGGAGTTTTCCAGGCGGCATTAGAGGACAGAGGAGGTTAGGAGCACGTGCTGATACAGTGCATTGCTGCACCCACCACATGACAAATCAATTCAGGATCCCTGATTAAGACCCGAGTGCAGCCATGCAATGGGTGACATCTCAGCACCACGCTAGTTCAGGTGGAATGGAACAGTGTGAGGTTTTTTATGGTGGCTGGAGTGCCAATTCTGCCACCAACCCCCAGGTTTCCCCCTGCAGTTTGGAGGGCATGCTTCCAGAGTTGGATGCAGATTAACGTCATACCCAGGACGAAGCAATTGCAGGTTAAGGGCCTTGCTCAGGGGCCCAACGGAGTAGAGTCACTTCTTCCATTTACAGGATTTGAACTGGCAACCTTCCAATTACCAGTGCAGATCCCTACCTCAGAGCCACCACTCCACAAAAACCAGCCATGGACTGGGTGACCATTTCAGCCAATACATACAGTAGAGTTACAAGGCAGCAAATGAATTAGTTTTTCCAACACCTGCCTTGTGCTCAGTGATTGCTCCAGCTGCTCCATGACCCTGCCCTGTATAAGTGGATTAAGAAAATGGATGGGTGGATGGATGGATACATTTGAGTTTCAGGAACCTAGGTTTAGACTCTTCTCCAGTCATTGTGTGGATTTTACTTTTGCTTCCGATGTGTATCTGCAAGTTATTCCAGGTACTCTGGTTTCTCTTTCGCCTCATGAAGACATACATGTTAGGTTAATTAGAAGGCCTACACTGATTTGGTCTAAATAAGTGTGGATTTGTGAGCGTGTCCTCTGATAGACTGCTTTCTGCTCTGTGCCTGATGTTCCTGAGAAATGGTCTGTCTTCCTGTTACCCCTAATTGGATAACAAGGTGTAGAAACAGAGGGAAAAAATGTCATATATGTACAAAATATAAATTTATATAGTAGGAATGCATATCACATACTGTATACACACACCCTGGGGATGCCATTACACCACTCTCTTGTAACAGTTTCATACTTATTTTTCCAATCTTATGCAGTTAAATTTATTGTCCATTGTGAATGGCTGTGTCAATTGTTAAAGTCTAAATGGCTAAGAGTGTATCGGCCACAATATAGCCAATAAACAAATAAAGCCAATGTCTTAATGTTAAACATTTTCCAGGCAGTCAAAAATAACAATACAGAGAGGTATAATCCAAATAGCCAACATGCGGACAACAGTGTTGGTAAGGATCTCCTTGAAATATCTTTGTGCTCCCTCCCACAAACCTAATCTTAACTAAAGTGTAACGGGGCATGCGATGAGCGTTTCGTGATGTTGGCCGTTACGTGACCAACCTCATAGGTACTGCGGTAGGCACGAAGCTTTTGTGGCAGTGGTCCAGAAGAGGCGTGTCGTTATGAACATCGAGCTAAAAATTTATCTAAAAAGGCAGCCCTCTCTTGGCAAAATTCTCTCTTTTTCACAGTTTTTCAATCTAATACTTTGAATTCCCCAAACTTATCATATCTGTTCATGCGTCAGATAGTTCTGTATTGTATAGCTTCTTACAAAACTCATTTAGAAACAATGTAACAATCACTAACATGCATTACATACTAAGTACTGAAATAACTCCGAGCGATGAAATATATGCAGTGCGTTGCTTTGAGATCGTCCAACTACGCTGGTGAGTTCCCATGATCAGCATTAACGGCAGTATTTCTTAAAGAAATGACAAGAAAAGAAAGCACTTCATAAAGCTTCATGCAGCCCGGATGTTTATAATTGCTCCACCCCCAACGTAGACTCGTTCACGCCAAAGGCGCGTTCATGTGTAGCTGGCGAGAGTAGGCACGACCGGGTGGGTGCGGGCTTGCTCGTGGGGTTGGCGGAGGTGGTAGGCGGCGGCGAGATTGTGGGCTGAAGTTTTAGCAGTAATTTATCAAGAGACAAGAAAAAAGGGGTTATTGGGCGTAGGAGAGATGACCGCCGAACTACAGTGTGAAAACGAAGAGAGCGCGGAAAAGACGGTGAGCAAATGCGGTTTTTCTTAATAAAAGGTAGACATAAACAACATCAGCATGTGGCATTAAAGCCAGCACCTCGGGTGGGGTGACGTAAGTTGGCAAAGTGTTGTTAACCTCTTTTGTACCATAAAACACCGATGTATTATAAAACTGTTCCATGTCTTGTCATACGTGTGACATAAAAGTTTTTTTTTCTTTTGTGTTGTCATTGGTCGCTATGTCACTTTTCATATGACAGAGTGGGTGCATGCCTGTTTAGAGGAATTGCCTTGCTTGTGCTTGTTATTGTGAAGCACGTGTACGGAGAAAGCCTTATATTTTCTTTCGCTATTCTTGCACATGAAGTTTGGGACCCAGTGCCCCAGTTTGTCACCTCTCTTGGACTACCAGCCAGACAGATCGTGATACTTTCTGTTGGTCTTTACAGGAATCGAGACCTAGAACTATGAATGACGAGCATATTTCGTGTGTCTAGCCTGAGAGTCTCCGGAAGTAGAATTGTAGTTTAAGGGTTTGCACTTTTCAGGGTCCTGCGAGGTTAGTTAATAAGCTCTATCATCTTGAACAGTTTGTTTAGGCCTTCTGGTATTTTAAGCAATTTTCATGGGAGCTCATATTTGCTGGATTGCGCGTCACTGATAACTCTCTGACAGTGTTTTTTAGTTGCATTCCAAGTTTATTTTATAACTTGGTACGTGTTCGTTACATATAAACAAAATGAGTTTATATAGAAGTTTTACATATAGTTAGTGCAAATTATAATTAAAAAAAGGACAAGATGTATACAGTGATCATTCGAGTGAGTGGATGGACAGCTGCACTACCTAAATGTAGTATAGGATGTTTACCAGTTTTTAAATCCCTGGGCTATAACGCAATTTTATCAATTTTGTTGAACTTTCTTTATATCCCCCGTTCCCATTTCTGAAGTCTTTTGCTTTTTAACCCTGAGGTGGATGAGTGGGATATATTGCTTATCTTGTGTTTTAACCCACTTGAATGTCTGGATTTTTGGACCAGCAAAAATTGTGATTGCTGGTAGGTGAACCATACCACTTTAGATAGGAATTTCAAAAGGTTATCAGTTTTTTTTCTCTACATGCATTTATGAAATTGACTTATTTCAATTTAGGGGTATATAACTGAGATGTTTGTTTACTTCAGGACATTGGCCATTTTATTCTGGATTTTAAATAGAGCTTTGTTGGCTGCAGTGATAGTAACTTAATTCATCCAAGTTGGCTGCAATGTCAGTAACTTAATTCATCACATGTGAAATATTAATATTGAATGAGGTGAAATACAATATTGGTGAAGAATACCTGAAATGGATAATGTGTTGCTTATTACAAAAAATATGACCTAAAGGCTTTTATTGTGTATTTATGTTTGCAATAATACTTAGGTAACCTGGAGCTGAACAAAAAAAGTTAAATCTGTCTACAACTGATGCCCTGTCAAGGTGTTGTTCCTGCTTTGTGCCCTATGGCTGCTGTGGTAGGCTTCAGCTGCCTGGCGATACTGCCCTGGCTAAGCTGGTTAGGATGCTGGATGGATGGAAGAAGTGCTACATTCTTTCTGTCATATCATAAATACAAGTGTATGCGAACAGTTAGCGCACCAATGAGTACTTGTTAGAAATGAGTTGTATGGTTAGTCCTTTGGCCCTAAATCCAAAAGCAAGCTAAAATGCCAGTCTTTATTACATTTAATGCCTGTACAATTCGGTTTTTGCATTAGTGTAACTGATTAGTCCTGAATCTTGTCAAGTAAAATACTCTTCACAAAAGCAACAAACATTGTTATATGAAGTATGCACTTTGTTTGTTTCTTATTTATGTATGTCTCAAAGGGTACAAATATAATTTTAGCCTTTATTATTTTCAAATATCAAATTAATAATTTATTTCCAATTACTTTTACATAGCAGTTGGATGAATTCTGAGTTAGCTCTTTGATGGTTTTGCATCTTATCCCAGTGTTCTTGTGATTTTTCTCCAAAGACCCTGTGAGCTGATGGCCCAGAGAGAGTGAGTGTATGGCTGTGTGACACTTTTTGTTATCATTGCAGTAGACATTTATCTGCAGATAGTCTTCCCTTGGGGTACCAATGAATTAGCTTAATAGGTTAGATACATTCTGTTGTGGTTAAAACCTATGGTCACAGATTTTCTTGTCAGTGGAATTCTTTTTTAACTAAACATGGTTTTATTTCCTAGGTAAGCAGCATGTTGGCACGGTGGTTATAATTGCGCCGTCAAGGATCCATCATCCTTAGATTGAATTTTGATCCAGAACATTGTCTGTGTCGAATCTGCACACTCTCCTTCTGTCTGTGTCGGTTCTGCCTTATGTAGTTTTCCCCTACATCCCCACAGATGAGCATGTTCGATTGACTGGTGATTCTAAATTGGCCTTAAGGTTATATCAATAAGAATTCCCCATGACTGACTGGTCTGCAGTCCTGGGGCCTGTTTCTTCTTTATACACAATGCTCGTTGGACTCTGAGTTGGGTTAAAAATGTTTGGCAATATAATGGTTGATGCTTTTATTTCATAGTTTTTTGTATCAGACCAGCTCAGTTTGTTAAATATGTATAGAAGTGCTGAAGATCATTGTCTTACTCACTGATAGAGTTGTTCTCTTTTTTTGATTTTTAAGATTTTTGTTTTTTTCTTTGCTGTATTGATTCAAGCCTTTGCCTGCTAACAGGTAAACAGGTGACTATGACCCTGAAGTAGTTGGTCCCCTTTGCCACTCAGTCGTGCTTGCACCAGTGTCTCGTCTGCTCTTTGCTAACCATCGGTATTTATATTACATTTTTTTCCAGTGCATTATTTGAGCACATTTAAAAGAAAAAAAGTCACCTAAATAGTAGAACATTACAACTGAGACTTTTAAATATTTAAAGTAGTGGCAAAAATGTCCATCTTTATAAATTTCTTAGAAATTCAGAGCTTTCCGAATACAGGTAAATAAGAGCAGGTAAAAGGTTAGTCAATTAAACAATGAAATGTAAGAACTGTAAGAGTTTCTTTATCTACAGTCGTCCTTAGAAGTGGACTTGGATGCAGTGGTATACTATGTATACGGTAGAGGTTTTACAGAGGAGTGGAGACCATTCATGTTGTCCAGATTGTTTAGTTGGTGAATTTTCTCAGCATCAGTTGCAGTCTTTGTCTTTAATAGATGTCATATTTTTATATATATAATATATAATATATTATATATATATATATATATATATATATATATATATATATATGCTTCTGTCCTGGAATTAGTGAATTTGGGGATGGATTTTAATTTTAAAAACTGATGGGTGTTAACTGCAATTAACTGATTCATTAGTTTATTCTACATTTCTATAACAGTTTTTACAAATAAATACTTTCTCATTTGTACATTATGGGTTTATTAATTAAGAGGGACTTATACTTTAAGAATAATCAGGAAAAACACAGGGAAAACATGCAAACTGCCCCTAACCAATGACGAGTGTGGCATTCGAATCCAAGCCCAAGGCAGTGTGAGGCAGTGGTCATATGTAACTTATACACAGAATTATAAAGGTACAAAAATATTTTATATTTCAGATTTGAAACATTTATATTTACTGTAATAGTTATTTGTATAGTGTAAATATGTTAAATTGTACTTATTTTTTCTGTTTTTATTTAATATCTATTTTTAACAAAATGCGAGGCATTCTCTTTTGCATTTTTCCCAAGTATGATCAGTTATATTTTTATAAAAGGATTTACTTATTGACATTAGAATCATTTAAGAATCTAATATGTGTATAAAATATAGATATGTTTTGATATATATGCATGTTTATCTCATATTGTGTTATGTCTATTTGCATTTTTTTATTAAATAAAATTTTGTGTGAGTATTCATTGAATTGAAGTGAAATGAATTACCAAATTTTAGGTCCTTGCATATCTGATAAATATATTGCAGACTTACACGCTAAAGAACTAATTTTTTTAATTATTGAAAACATCTGGTGTTGGCAGTTGTTGTCAATTAATCCATTTTACCATACCTATTTATGTTCTCTGTTTTAATGCAATATCTTGTAAAGCCTTAATGTTGTTCTGGAGTCATTAAATCATTTGTCAGGTAGAAATATGAATTTCATGTTTTTACAGTTTTAGCATGCGTACAGCTATAAAGTTACAGATCTAGGATATTTTAAATATCAAATATCTAACACTTGGCAAGCAAAGTACAAAAAAATCATGATGTATATTTAAGTGTACAGTATAGTGTATATATCTAGGGCATGTATAGAAGAATTTGTGTGTTTCTTTCAAGATTATTATGAAAGGTAATAATGATTTTTTACATTTTTATAATGCCTTTCTCACTACTCAAAGCTTTTCCATGCAGGTAGTTCCTTGCATACAAACCCATTATCTCCTTACTGCAAGGCAGCAGCGCTTCCACTATTCCATCTGCGAGGTGCTATCTGCAACTATCCTAAAAAATAACATATTAACCAGAATGGTACACATTGGTTGCAGAGTCCACGGCTTTGCCCTTAATACATGATGTGTTGACAAAAAAATGAGGAGCATGCTGTAACAGACCTCAAAGAGAGCATTATTTTTATATATTCTAATGACTGGGATGTGTAAGCATCTGAATGAACTTTTGTTAATCCTGTTTTGAAGTTATGAAAATACTAAATGTTTACCTTTATATCATAAGGTAGTATGCATATTTTAATTGTGCTCAGTCTCATGGAAATAGTGATTCTTATATGGACTTTTGTGAATTATATCATACATGGTATTATTAATTTGTTGATAGTTAGCAAGTGTTACATTATTTTTGTTTTCATTTATTAGCTAAACAAATGTAAAGTTTTTCCATATGACTATCGCTGAATCAAGACTCTTTCTTATATATTTCAAACTAAAGCAATTAATTTGACTTTTTGTATTAATGGTCACCGTCTTATGGAAAAATAGTGTGTTAGTGAACCATTTGCTCAAACTTGAAATCCATCATAACATAGCCAGACCTCTGTAGCTTTTTCTTACGGGTGGATTAATGTTTGTTTAACATTTTTCATGCATATATAACTAGATGTTCTACTTCTGCTTCCTTGATTACCAACACTATTATGTAGGCTCTTCTCACCAAACCACATATTGCTCTGAGTACTCTATGTGGACATTTCCTTGCTTATCATGTACACATATGGAATATCAACTCAAGAGAAGTACACATCTTAGATCTCTTCTGTAATTTCTGGTTTGTGCTCTGGAAAGGTAAATTGCATTTTACCTAAGTATAAAGCGTTAATCAGCTGGTACTATTATTCAGGAGTGTTTTTTGCATTTGTTATTCATTCAGAGAAACCAGCACCAGCACTTGCTATCAGATGATGCAGCTGTTGAGTTATATTTCACTCTAATATGTACATCTTGACATGTAGTTCTGATGGGACGAGATCAGGGATGTGCCTTGTAGGGAGCACAATTATGTATTGCCCCGAGCTACAGCCACAATGTTGGGAAGGCATTTGCCTAATAGCGTCTATCCTGAAATGGATGTATAACTTTATTACTGATAGTATTTTTTTTAGAAATCATAGGTTTCATTTCATGGAAGTTTTTTCTTACTTGTAACTGTTTGTTTTTCTTTATTTGTGTTGTAAAAGAAAGAAAATTGTTCACAAATCTTTCCCCATCGTACCACCAAATCTCATGGCATAGCTCATATTCCATGTCGCAGCTTACTACATTAAAATATAGAGAAACATTTTTGAGTCAGATGCATGGACACACAGTCAGTAGGTCTTAGTCAGTTTCCCAGCTCAAGTCCAAATCTCAGCATACCCTCTTCACACCCAGCTAAGTATGAGAACTATCTTTTACTGAGTCATTTTTGTCTTTTATAGAGCCAGGGTTGCTGTGGCATTCTTATTTGCACTCCTAAGAATATGTGGCCTATATTATGGTGTATATAATATATGCAGTACAAGTCAAGTAAAAATAGGTGATTATGGGCTAGGTGGTCTTTATAAGACTGAACAGTTGGAGGCTTTTGTTCCATGGCATTCCCATTCTTGCAATAGTAATATTTTAAAATAACTAGGGGTAAGCAAGAAATTGGGTGAAGTGTAGTGGCTGGGGATCTTTCTAATATAGTTATTTGGTTTGTTCAGTCTACACCTTGCAGGCAGGATTGGAATGAAAAGCACTAATGCTATTTGTGCAGTAGCTTAAAATAAACCCTTAGCAGGAGCTCCAGGCCCCTAACTCTCCTTATATGTCTTCTGCTGCAGGCTGTAAGATTTCATCTGGGAGGTCAGCTGGTAAAACAACTTTTCAGCTGCATGGGATCACTTGCTTTTTATAGCCCCCTTAGTTTATTGCTTGGTGTGAGTTTCTTGTTTTGTTTTTTTTTTTTTTTTTTGTTGAATATGGGTTATATGAAGTTTATTTTAGTAAAGTATTCAGAATGCTACTGTAATACTGCATTTCAGGTATAACTGTTTTGATGGACACAGTTTAAAACAAAGAATTTTTCAGTGAATGACTTAGTTTTTAGAAATGTACATACGTCATATTGAAATGTCTGTTTAGAAATCATTTTGATACCTGCTAGCTCACTAAAATGCTAATTTAACATATCACATACACCTTCCATAACTACACCCAATAGTTAACTGTAAGTGCAGTAAAATAAATCCAGGATTAAACTGAATTTGTGATGGAGGGTGAAGATTTCTCAAATTTGGGCTTCAGGGTTTATAAAGAATAATATGATCTTCATGGACTACCTGATTTAGCTTACAATGTGCCTGTACTAAATTTATTCACACACAGCACATTTTTGTTCAGTAGCTGAAAACTAAATACTACTTAGAATCAATATTAAAAATAAAAATTCAGTTGTGCCACATGCATTTATGAATACCAAAAAAATTCAGGATATTTTCGTTTATAGAGATTCTTTAGTGCTGTTTTTTTAATACTGAGTTTTCAAATTAGGTTGTCATGTTTGTGACATTTGCCCCAATGTATGAAGGGGGATATATTATCAGCCTTGTAAAACTTTTTTTTTTTTTTCCTCTTTTTTTTATTATTTATTTATTTATTTTTTATTAATTTTATTACAATCCATACAAAGCAATCAAGTTTTTACAAAGAGAAAAATTAAGAACAGATCGATCCCCACCCCTGAGAGAGAGAGCAAGCCAAACGGCGTTAAATTTAAGGCTTGTAAACATACCTACATTAATAAATTCTCTGTGCCTTATGAACTTATTTTAAAATATTACTGATTAGATCCTGCCATGTTTTGAAAAAAGTCTGTACGGATCCTCTAACTGAGTATTTGATTTTTTCTAACTTCAAATAATATAACACATTGGTTTCCCACTGACTTAAAAGAGGAGAGTTTGGGTTCTTCCAGTTTATGAGAATAAGTCTACGTGCCAAAAGTGTAGTGAATGCAATCACAATTTGTTTGTCTTCCTCCGCTTTAAACCCATCTGGAAGAACACCAAACACAGCTGTTAATGGGTTTGGAGGGATTGTGAGTCCAAGGCTATCTGAAAGGTAATTAAAAATGTTTGTCCAGAATAATGTTAATTTGGTGCAGGACCAGAACATGTGACCTAGTGAGGCTGGGACTTGGTTGCAATGTTCGCAGGTTGGATCATGTCCTGGGAACATTTTGGAGAGTTTTAGTTGAGACAGATGCGCTCGATATATAATTTTGAGTTGTATAATTGTATGCTTTGCGCATATGGAGCTCGAGTGAATTCTCTGCATTGCTACTTTCCACTCCTTTTCTGATATATTAATTGAAAGATCTTTTTCCCAGTGTCTTCTTGGATCTTTGAAAGGGAGGGATTGTAAAATGATTTTATATATTGTAGAGATGGAGTCTAAGTCCTTGAGATTGAGCAATATTTTTTCCAGCATGGATGAGGGTGCAAGATGAGGAAAATCTGGAAGGTTTTGTTTAACAAAGTTTCTGATTTGAAGATAGTGAAAGAAATGTGTAGCTGGAATGTTAAATTTGGAATGTAATTGTTCATAGGATGCAAAGACGTTGTCTATATAAAGATCTCTAAGCAAGTTAATTCCAAATTTTTTCCAAATATTAAAAACTGCATATGTTTGTGAAGGTTGAAAGAGGTGGTTCTCTTGCAGGGGTGCCACAGATAGAAGCTTCTCCGTCTTAAAATACTTTCTACATTGGTTCCAGATTCTAAGTGAGTGGAGCACAATTGGGTTATTAGTGTATTGCCGATAACGTGTGTTTATTGGAGCACAGAGCAAGGAATACAAAGAAGTACTGCAGGATCGGACCAAGCCTGTGTATGTTCTTCTATTTGTGTCCAGGTTCTTATCGCCTGTATATTTGCTGCCCAGTAATAAAACTGGAAGTTAGGTAGAGCCATGCCGCCTTCTGCCTTTTGTCTTTGTAGGGTCGCTCTTTTGATGCGTGGATGTTTTGAATTCCAAATAAATGAGGTTATTGTCGAATCTAATTGCCTAAAAAATGATTTATTAATGTATATTGGGATGTTTTGAAATAAAAAAAGGAGTTTAGGAAGAATATTTATCTTAACAGTGTTAATTCTTCCAGCTAGTGTGAGATGAAGGGTTGACCATCTATGCAAGTCTTGTTTAATTTTTTCCATGCAAACGGCGAAATTTTGTTGATATAGAGCTTTATGTTTACTTGTGATGTTTACCCCTAGGTATTTAAACTGTTCTGCAATGATAAAAGGTAGGGTATTTAATCTAATATTATATGCTTGAGAGTTCACTGGAAAGAGTACACTTTTATTCAGATTAATTCTGAGACCAGAGATCTTTTGAAATTCTGTGAGTGCTGCTAAGACTGCAGGCACAGAATTTTCTGGGTCTGATATATACAGTACCATGTCATCTGCATATAATGAGATTTTCTGTTCCAGTCCTTCTCTGCTAATCCCGTTTATCTGATCAGTATTTCGACAATGTATTGCCAGTGGTTCAACGGCAATCGCAAACAGCAGCGGTGACAAGGGGCATCCTTGTCTAGTGCCACGTTCTAGTTTAAAGTAGTCTGAGCAAATGTTGTTGATGCAAACTGAAGCTTCTGGGTTAGTATACAGTAATTTAATCCATGCACAGATGTTTGGGCCAAACCCAAACTTCTCCAATATAGTAAAAAGGTATTTCCATTCAATCATGTCGAATGCTTTTTCTGCATCCAATGATAATAATATTTCTGGGGTGTTTGATTTAGTTGGTGAGTATATTACATTAAACAGGCGTCGAAGATTGGAAGATCAGTGCCGGCCCCTAATAAATCCAGTTTGGTCTTGTGATATTACCGAGGGGAGCACTTTCTCCACCCTTCTGGCTAAGATTTTAGAGAGTATTTTAACGTCGTTATTCAGAAGTGAAATTGGTCTGTATGATGCACATTGTAATAAGTCCTTATTTTGTTTTGGAAAGAGTGATTAGTGCTTGGCGAAAGGTTTGTGGAAGAGAGTGGTTATCTCTGGCTTCTGTAAATGTTGCTAATAAGAGGGGAGCTATTATGAGCGGAGAATTTCTTGTAAAATTCTGCAGGGTAACCATCAGGGCCTGCTGCTTTCCCGCCTTGGAGTGATTTTATAGCATCTAGTAATTCTGATAACGTCAGAGGTTTATCAAGTTCCTCCGCACTAAAAGCGTCTATTTGTGGTATCTGTAATGTATCCAGAAATGCATTAGATTGTGTATTGTCTTCCTTAAACTCAGTAGTATATAGGGATTTATAGTAGTCTCTGAAAGTGTGCATTATATTTTGGTGTTTGACGATTTTATCTCCGTTCGTACTAGTGATTACCGAGATTGCGTTGCGCACTTCTTGCTTGTGAATTTGTTGAGCTAAAAGCTTATTAGCTTTCTCCCCATGTTCATAGTAATGATGTCTGGATTTGTAAATTAGTTGTTCAGTTTCTTTAGTTGTCAAGAGGTTTAATTCCGAATGTAGAGCCTGCCTTCTCCTATGTAGAGTCTCGCTTGGTAGTCTGGCATGTTCTTCATCTATTTTAGTAATTTCGCTTTTTATCTCTGCTATTTTCTTGGCCTCGGATTTATTTCTGTGGGAAAGATATGAGATAATCTGTCCTCTTAAGAAGGCCTTAAGAGTTTCCCAGAGTATCCCTGCAGAGATCTCAGGGGATGTATTTGTCTCTAGTAAAACTTAATGGACATGTCAAATTCATTGAAATATTCAAGTTTCACAAACTCTTGAGTTTAATCTATTACTTCAGGACCTCTGTAGAACAGCCTTTGTTGTGTTATATTCAAGGTGATTTATATAATTGGTAGACTTTGTTATTGCTTTTACCTGTGTGTTAATCCAAAATGAACCACTGAATTGGGCTGACACCAGTAATTACTTGTGATTACCATTCAGATATGATGTGTCGTATGTGCCATCATTACATCTCTCACATTTTAGGCAATATACTAATCCCCATTATAAATTATGCAAATTTAAGATTTGCTGATGTATTTTCAACAATGAAATATGTATTTATTGTATCTGCCTGTTTGTGTGTCTCTGTCGTTATGCTCTACCATTAATGCAAACAGAGTTGGAGTTACATATTCAGGTGCCCATGGGCTGCAACACACTTTGCTCTCTACCTCTGCTCTGTTTGGTGAAATAACATGAAAGGTGGAGAAAAATAATGTAATGGGATGGAAACAATTCAAGCAATGACAACATCACAAATGAAGTTGAAAAAATGTAAATTGTTGCGCTAAAAGCATGAAAAGCAAAACAATTTTTCACTTCGTAAAATATAAATAGCCACAGAATTTCAAGACATTCAAAGGAGGATGAACATAACAGCTTGACGTGGAGGACAAATAAACATTAATTTTATAACTAACTTGTTTTAAATTGGCCAGTTAGACCAGCCCTTCTCAATTTTTTTTTCTCCTTTGCCCCCTTGTTAACATGAGCAGTCCTCCCTATTATTTGTTAATCTTGTCATAACTATGTAAATTCAGAATTCATCATAGCAGCATTTCACAAATGCAAGCAGTGGAGCAGACTACCATCTGTAAGTTGATTCATCTAACTGGAGTTGAAGTTCTTCATTCTGCAGGATTCATTAAATCTGTCTTGGGCTAGATCATCAATACATGGCACAACTGTATCATAATCTGTATTCCATTTCACTGGGGAGTCAGAATTCCTATGTTTCCAATTGGAGGTTTCACCTGGGATGCCCTTACAAGTCAGACTTCCTACTCAGAAACTTGGGGGTGTTCTGTCAAGTCTGAGTTTGTCCGACTTCAGATTATGACGTCAATCCAAAATGACGACGTACACTGCAAACTTAAGCAAGAGCTGGAGTATTATACTGTTCATTAGCACTTCTGTCTCTTTGTGTCTCATTAAATCAGTCATACACCGTACTTTCCAACCTCCATCTGTGGACATCTTGCAAACTTAACACCATACTGAACTTGACTTATTGCAGTTGTAGCTGGATGAACAAGTGCTGTTGACACTTTTGTAAGTCTTTTTGCGTTTGGCTTTTACATATGCATTTTGCGCTTGATCAGAAATGTTTCTTTCTTTAGTTTTGAATTATTTTCTATGTAACTCATTGTCTTTATGATGAGAGAATTGCATTTTTTTAGTGTGTGTGCATTGCCTTGTTGCTAAATGTCTGTGAGGTTTAACAGGAATTCTAAAGCATAAAACACACAGTGAATAAGGGCTCGCCTTCAGTAAGCGAGCATGTAAATGTCTAAAAACTGACTTCTATAATGAAGTTAATACCACTGTCTACAAGCTGTTAGAATAATACTGTTTAAAGTGACATGGTCTTACTGAAGCACTGTGTTTTTACAGAAGAGGTGAGCCATGCTACTTCAGGTGCCATCTAGAATTTCCCTTGTGCCCTGTTTTTAAGAACCAACCACTTAGGCTAAAAGTTTTTTTTTCCTTATTTCAAACAGTTGGAAATACTTCCAACGCTTAATTGCATTTTTTTTTAAATGACATGCCATGTACCCCCACGTTATCATTCTCTTAGGCCCTTTAATTCAGCCATGAATGCAGAGAGATTTGTCATGTTCTTTATAGCATTATGATCTGAGCTACTCAAATGTCTGGCCAATGTGGAAATTATGAAACACCAACTAAATTTTATTTTGGAATCAATATATGGACCGGTTCATTTGATAACCTTTGTTGACTTGCCACTCGGACTGAAACTTGCCTTAAATTTTACTTGCTACAGCAATAGTTGTCACAATTTCTGCTTTTAATTGGGCTGCTAACTTAATAAAGCAAGCTATTATTTTCCAATATCAGTGTTTTTGTGTCAACCCAGAAATTACAAAATTATTTGCTACATTTTTATTGGAGTGCTGCAGGTATTATTTACTAACTAGCTATGTTACCTGTCAAAGGCAATAAAATACATGTAAAAATATTTCATACCTCTTGCCCTACATGTACCTTCAGCACCTTTACTCATTATCCTTGTGTGTCTAAGCCTCTTTTGCCTCTTGAGCATTTTCCTGCAAAGCTTGCTTCTGTCATTTCGAGGTAGCTTGCTCGTCTCCCTTCTGCTTTTATACTTACTGTCTTTGAAGGTGACTCTCAGCAGGCCTCCTAAGCCTTTGCTCCTCTTTGTGTGTCTCACACTCATACCTCCTCTTTCAATCACAACACCAAAGTCAAACTGACTAATCAGCTTGGTCCGAGGTACCAGACACACGCACACACAGAACGTAGAATCTTATTATATAATAGATAATAACTGAAGTGGCTGCAGTTTTTTTGTTTTTAGTGTTGTTTGTCTAGGTGTCTTCTCTGCTTGTAATTAGTTGCAATTATTAGGATAAAAATCAGGAGGCAAAATTCAGAAGAAAAAGATAAAAGGACAAAAGAGATTTTAGCATTTAAAACTAGGGCAAAAATACATACTGTATTTCTGAATTGCTTATAAACACAAAGCGTATACCAATATGCTTTTCTGAGTACAGAATAAGTGAAGATGAAAAGAGTCCACCTAATTAAATATTTAAATTAATTCAAAGTAAAATGAGTGTGAAACTGGTTGCAAAAGAAAAATATCTTCTTCTTTTTCTTCATCTTTTCCCAGTTAAGTGAGGTTGATGTTTTTTAGGTTTTGGCGTGATTTTTATGAACAGATCCTTTGCTGGCATCAACCTTCCCCGTTTATCCAGGTTTGTACTTAGCTACTGTCAGGGATGCCAGGGGCAACGACCCGGCCGGGACGCCTTGAGGGACCGGAAGAGGGTCAATGCCCACCCTGGATCACGTGGGGGCTGCCTTCCTGGTTGCTTTGGAGGACACGGGTAGAGGGCTTGGAAGCCCAACCCTGTAGGGACCCGTGGTCACCTCCAGGGGGCGCCCCAATGCCTTGGGGACCCTGGACCTCAGCACTTCCGCCACACCAGGAAGTGCTGGGGGGAAGAAGAGAAGGGACACCCGGAGAGCTTCCGGGAGAACAGCCGGCATTTCCGCCACACTGGGGCGTGTCCAGGGAGGAATGCCGGGACACACCTGGAGCTCATCCAGGATGATATAAAAGGGGCCGTCTCCCTTCATTTGAGGCTGGAGTCGGGTGGAAGCAGCACGAAGCAGAGGAGAGTGTGGAGGCGGCGGCGGAGGCGGCGGAGGAGGAGGAGGAGGAGGAGGAGGCGGCGGAGGAGGAGGAGGAGGAGGAGGAGGAAGAGGAAGAGGAAAAAGAAGAAAGGTGTTGTTAGGCCAGGACTTTGGGTGTGTGCATTTGTAAATAGTTGTAAAATAAACGTGTGGTGGTGACTCTACAACATGTCTGCCTGTCTGTGTCCGGGCCATGTCCATACTACAAAATGGCGGCTGGGTTGGGGAAAAAATATTATCCGATGACTCTAAATTAACCCCTTAAACGTGCCTGCATAAGAGTGTGGTACGCTATTCAAGGCTAGTGTATGCCATATTTGACCAACTCACACCATCCCTCTCTTAGGCCTCTTCAGTACTAGGGTGTTGTACTGTGTTAGCCATTATGAATGTAGGGAAAAGTTGAGCAAAGGCACATTTTATTGGCTAAACAAAAAGATTACAATATGTAAGCTTTCGAGGCAACTCAGGCCCAAAGGCTTGCATATTGTAATCTTTTTAGTTAGCCAATAAAAGGTGTCATTTTGCTTGACTTTTCTCTTAGGCCTCTGAAAAGGTTGGATGGACAGTAGTAGCCATGTTCATCACAATGTGAGGATAAATATGAAGCCTTTGTTTCTTTACTATAACCTTTATTGTATGGTGTTGTATTTAAAAGAACTAAATCTCACCATCATTTCTGTTCCTTCATTCCCTGTTTCAAATATGCGGCATAAGATGCTCTCAAAACATGCATAAATCAAGTATTTTTATATCTGATTTAACTGAACAATGCAATGAATGTGCCAATAAAGGAAGCCTTATTCATTTATTTAGTTGTTTATTACTTTGAAAGAGCAGTGGGATTTTCCTGCTTTATTAAGTTAAAGCACACTTAATTTTTAAATAATAGACACGATTTCTACAATCCTGCACTTAAATTCAAGCCCTGTAAAAGCTGTGCATCTCCTATTTGTCTCTTTAAAATTTAGTCAGCACTTTTTTCTTTTTTATCTTGATCACTGGTCAGTTTTTAAAATGAGATGTTTTAATTACTCTTCATGCTAACATCTTTGCTGTATCATATGGTATACTGTGTCATATATGGGAATTTAACTGTTTTCTTTTCTACCCTCAATTTGTTAACCGGGATCCAGCAAAAAGAAGACCATTACAAGGCCCTTAATCTATGGATAAATTATTATTTTTAAATTTTCTTTTCATGTTTAAGTATAATTTTTATCTACTTTGTAAGCACTTTTAACCTTAACGGAACTTCTCGTATGGATTGTCTGCTTACATATGGCATGCCAAATACGCCATCTTATGTCCTGTTCTGTTTTATAATCTTGTGCTACTTCATCCTAGCATGGGAGCTTTGCCCCTGGTCCAGATTTAAGGACCCTAGTAGGGAGAATCCATTTAAATTTTGCCATTGGCTTTACTTCTGAGACCATTTCTGGAGTTAGACTTGTTCTACAAATGCCTGAGGCAGTTCAACAGATTGCTTTTCTTTTAACCCTGATCTCATCCAGCTCAAGAGTAATAACCTATGTTTAAAGTACAAATCATATTGCCAAGCATGTCTTCCCTTCATCATTATAACTAGAATCATCATGCCAGTCTAAGGGAACACTGTAGGCAGGGCTTTCTGGTAGCTATAGAAAAAAGAACTGGTACTATACAAGTCTCCCATTGCTTTTGTTTAAAAATTGATGTGCCTCCTCTATAGCTTTTTCACACCAATTGTAATTTGTTCAGTTTAAATTATTTTAGTTCAGTTTAAATTATTCTTATAAAGTGTGCTTCTACTTATGAGCCTTTTGGACTATATGGTAATTACAAATATAAAAAATGAAAGGCAGCTTAAATAGAAAACATAATATTGCATTTGGGGCTGGGCAATATGGGCAACAATTTATACAACTAGTGAGAAAAAGAAGCTGTTGAATCTGCTTAGCAGTCACCTGAGATACATTATGTGGCTTGCATAGCAAAATTGTGTTGCAGAAATGTTGTTTTGCATTGCTCTTTAATTGCAAGATACACATCTCAGTTATAATGCTATAGAGTAAGGAAAGTGTTTGGCGTTAATGTAAGTTCATGGGCAAGCACTTTTATGTTTGCAGTCTGTATATAATCTATAAAGCTGTTCAGTCATAATGCAGATTTCAAGTAACACCCGCTCAATCTGTTGAATTTCAGGGGGCATGAAATTATTCTGTTTCATAGCCCGAAATAAAAACTCCTAAAAGTAGACTCAGCTTTGCTTTATTTTGAGAAATCATTCCTTTGCGAATAAATTACAATATTTTCTTTTTTTAAATCTAGCTTCTTGCCCATAACCTATGTACTGAAAAACATTTCAGCAAAATTTAAGCCGTTCAATATTCTTTTGACAAACATAGCACCACATCATCACCACCTGGTAATCCTTCCTGGTCTCCTTTTCTAACCACTGTCCTAATGGATCTGATTTTTGCTTCCAGCTTTTTATTTTTTAAAGATATTACACTACTCCCAATATTTCAGTTTCTATCAATATTTTGTCACAGTCTGGTCAGCAGTTGACACTTGATTTTCTTGAAAATTACTGTGAATTTTCATTGAAACTATGTTGCAGACATATAAACCTGGTTGTCCGTTTGTCTATTAGACTAGCAGATATTCTAGAGCGTATAAGAAGATACAGACCCAGCCATTCAAAATGGCATGAGGAATTCTGCAGTGCTTGGGCTATAGTAGAATGCATGAGAATGCTGGGCTTCAGTACTGAAACTGCACTATTTCATATATCCACAGACTCGTCTGTGCCTACCCCCTTTTGTAGTTCTCTGAGCAGCTTGTATTGGCGTACATGTAGGCTTCTGCTTAGAAGTGCCAATGTTTCCACCTGTTGTCAGAGCTTAAGCCATCCTGACTTGCGATGCCCTGGCCTAATCATTAGGTCTTTCATGAACATCAGTTTCTTGTTGATTTCCTCTTGAAATTAACACATGTACTGTCAGCAAGGTTGTAAATGTCAGAAAGGGAAAGCGCCAGGAAAAGGACATTAAAAGCGCATGGTCAGGAAAACAGGCAAAAGTCACAAACTAAACAAAGACATATGCCAAATCCAAAACAAGGGTTTATAAGCCTAAGGAGCACAATCTCTTAAACCAGAAGAGTAATGTACATAGTGAAATGCAGAAAGGGTTTTGTATTTAAAAATTCGGATGTTCTTCTAGATATACAGAGGAGTTTAAATACTGTCGCTATTAGAGATATCAAAATGGCCTGACTGTTGGTAAACACTCCTTTGCAACCCATGATTTTTGTTTAAATAATGAGCATTCAAATTAGCATGACAGCAGAATGGCAAATAACTCTGCAATTAATTAATAAGGTATTTTCATATTTGAACTGTATTCATATATAATTTTGCTGGAACTTTAGTATTTTACCATAGTGCCAAAGATGTGACAGACATGTGAAGGAGAATGGTAGCCCAACATCACACATGCTGCCAATTGATTCACTTTCTAAGACATAGTCCACATTATCTGCCCACCTTTCAGAGCTGGCCACTCTCACGTGGATTACAGTCTAATTACCAATGTATTTACTCTTGTGTAATGTGGTCAAGTGCTATTCAATCATAGCCAGATCATGAAACCTCACATTAATGCCAGGTGGTCTCTAATAGAGCTTGACATGAACTGACATCATTTACAGGCTTTTTTTGCATATTCGATGGGTGGAACATGCTGGAAAATACACTACAACAGGCATGTCAAACACGTGGCCCCTGGGCCGCATGCGGCCCGCAACAGAAATCTGTGCGGCCCGCATGACAGATCCTAGTTAGCACTAAACTTGTACAAAATGATTACTATCGTTTGTGATTGAATCATTCGGCATTACTTATTGACTTTTCTTACTTCTGCCTTCTGACAAAAGCATGTTTTCCCATGGCATTACGGTACCGGAAACATCATCTGCTAGTATAGTTGCAGCTGCAAAGTCGCAACTGAAGTGCTCGGCTGTGGTCCGCGGTCCACTACCGGGCCGCGAGAGAACTGCCAGCAACGGAGACTCACTCAGTGAAGGGCTACAGCAAAAAGGCTATCCCCCTTCACTGAGGACACTTTCCAGAACGCTAGACGGGCGGGGCTTTGCAGCGGCGCAGAGAGAGGAGAGACCGCGGTGAGAGAGTATTATAACGAAGTATTTCTATGTTTCTGACAGTTTCCCCATATGACACGAGTCCACAGAAATCTTGTTACTATGAAGTACATTCAGCAGCAGATACTTTCATTTCAAGTGACCTTGAAATGCTTGAATGAATCGTCCACAGAGCAGTTAGTTCTGCGGTCACAGCTCAGTTGTGGACATTTGCACAACAATCCCCAAACAGAAACATTGTAAAAAAATGTTCTTTCTTTCGAACTTTTCTCGTACTGTTTTTTTGCTGTCTTTGTTTTGTGTGGTTTTAAGTGATACCTTTTCCTTATTGCTCGTCAACATTTGAAAAACACCCATTGGAATTAAACTCATTGTCACCCTTCTATAGAAACGGCATACTTGTTATATGCAAAAAAGAAGAAAACTCTCGGGTTGCAAACGTATGCGAACTGCTGCATTTGAAGACGCCCTAAAAGCCGTTTTTATGTGGCTGCAGTGATGCTTGTTCAAGAAACATTCCTATTAATGTGGCACTCATTCAAGAAAATATGAGATTTTTAAACTCTCTTGGGACGCGGACAAACAATCTCACACGCAGCAATAGCGCTTCGGGATGCACCTCAGCGTGTCGTTCCCTTTGGGTGGGGGTGATCCCAGATCCCAAAAGAGTTCAGAAACCTCACAATATGAAGACGAAGAAAAGGATGATTTGGCTTCTGATAGATAACTGTGCTGACCACAACATGCTTCCGCACTTAGATAATGTTCACGTTGAATTCCTCCCACCCAATTGCACGGCAGTGCTTCAGCCATTGGATTTGGGCATCATTCGCACCCTGAAAGTATATTATCGCAAGGAAATGCTGAGAAAAATTCTCGTCAGCATAACTTGTAGACAGGAGAAGATTAAAATAACACGAAAGAAGCTATTGAAGCTGCTTCCATTTCCAACATCCTATCTTTGTGATGCGCGTTTTCTGCAGTGACAGCAACCAAAACGAGATTACGGAGTAGGCTGAACATAAACAACACACTTCGCGTGTCACTGTCTTCCATCATCCCCAGATGGAATCATCTGGTTGCAGGAAAACAAGCTCAGGGCTCTCACTGATTCTGCATTATGGTAAGCTGTATAATTTCTATTACTAAATTATAACTTAATAATAATAGAAATGTAATGTAAATTGTGTATAAAACTGCCCTACGAACTTGCCCATAATCACCCCACAAACTCCAACCTCCAACAACCCACCGGTCCCTGGAAAAATTTGCTTCTAGTAAAGCAGTCCTTGGTGTCAAAAAGGTTGCGGACCACTGGGCTACACTACTGGCTGGGCTGCTGAGACTGGCCACTGGGCAGAACTGATCATCACGAGTAGTAATAGCTCACATATTTTCATGCTTTTCTGCTCCAGTTTTATGTAATTTTGTGCTAGTATTTTAACAAACAGTTAGTGCAGACTACAGCTGAAGATCTGAAGTGGACGTGAGAAGTTGGTGAGTTTATTAACAGATTTTTGTGATTTTGAGTTTGTATAATTAGTGTAGGTCACAGGGCTTTTTGCATATCGGCTTATTTTACAATATAAATTTTGAAGTAAACTTAGTAAAGTAAAATTAGATTTTTGGAGGATTTTTTTTCTGACTTGTATTACTGAGCAATGAATTCAGTGAGCGTTTTCGCGATTTCAGTTCACACGAACAGGATTTTGTGCTGTTTACGTCACCATACTCTTACAACGTTGAGAATACGCCTGAGAATATCCAAATGGAGTTGATTGAACTGCAGTCAGATTCTGTTCTGATGGCAAAATACAACGAAGTTGGTGTTCCAGGCTTGTATGCTTACCTGCCACCCTTGTATGTGCAGATCCAATAATTGGCATCTGTCTATGTTTGGAAGCACTTACCTTTGTGAGCAATTGTTTTCGTTAATGAAAGCTACCAAAACCCCACATCGCTCAAGACTTACTGTCGAGCACCTTTAATCCCTCATAAAAGTTACAGCTGCACAAGATTTCAAGCCTGATATTGACGAACTGGTTACTAACAAGAGATGATAAGTGTCGGGACAAAAGAAATAAATCTCACACTGTAAGACTCCTATATAAGCAATAAATATAATATAATGAATATAATATAATAATATAAGGACTTAGCTAAGGGGCTAAGACTCTAATTGTACGCTATTGTACGGAGAGTGTATGGAAATTGCTTTTCTTTAAACTTTAAGTGTTACATTTTTTAAAGTTTTCAGTATTGGAAAGAAAGCTACAGTAACTTTGTATAATAGTATAATAATATGGCAGTCAAAGTGGCCCACCAATGGTAGTGAGTTTGACATGCCTGCACTACAATGTACAGAGAAGCTGACTGTGCTTATGCACTCTGCAGGTGGCCCATTTCATGAATGTTGTTGATGATATTGTGATTACTGCCATCAGGCATGCCCACTATACGCAAAGAGCACTAAATGGGACAGCATTAATAGAGTTATTACTAAAATTTATTTAAAGATTCCTATTTGGTTAGTATTTTGTTATTAAAAAAGAAACCTGAAATTAAAACAAATGTTCTTGCCTTGACCTTAGATTGAACATCAATCTCTAGTACTAAAGAGCCCCTGGTTTACCCCTATGCCATTATGTCAAACCTTTGATTATGAAGCAACAAATGAACCAATCAAATTGTAGTTGTGTATAAAAAATAATATATCATCTTGACTGAGAAATGGAGTTAGTGCTCTGAAATTCTTGATGCTAGCTGGCCTTTAAAAGGATTGTTAAAACGACAGAACCTGCTGTGTCCTTCCTCAACTGCTCTTCATTGGTTCTCTGGACCTTTGTGGCTCCACATGCTGCTAGCTGCCTTGTCCCCTGCCTGCGCATATACTCCACCAGCTCTCTGTGATAAAGCGGGTTGGCTATATGCTCCCACTCCTGTTTGGGAGCCTCTCGAACCCACCACCATTGATAACATAATCAAGGATGAGCCTAGCAAGTGAAAACACATACATATAGACAAGGGGTAGGTGCATAAAGTGATTGGTGCTTTTTTTAAAATCCAAAAATCAAAACAGTGAAGCACATCAAATCATTTTATAATTAAATAATCCATGAAAAAGTGAACTCTGGAGCTTAAAAATATCCAATAAATAGTTCATAAAAATTAGTTTAAAATCCCTGCAGAAAGCTGTCCTTTGAAATTCATGAGCCCTGGTGCATCCCGTTAATACCAACGTCTCTCTGGCTTATCCTATTCAGATCTCGCAGCACGGAGAGATGTCATCCAACAGGCGCAGACAACCCTCAGTTCCTACTTGTGTCCCCACCACCCATCCCATGATGTTTCACGGTGTGCTGCCAAGCCTCCACTCCTTCGACTCCCGCAGCCATTCCATGGCTTTGCAGGAGAGTCCTCCAGAGTACTGTGATTGCTCCAGCTCCCTGGCTGATCAGCGAGAACAACCTTCAGCCCCATCTTGAGCGCTGGCCACATGCTCCATTCCCGTCAGCCTACATCCATCTCTTTTGCACTTGCTCACTCACTTGCTTTTGCCCTTCTCTCCATTCATTAACCTCCATGTCTGTTTCTGTCATTTTTGTTTCTTTTTCATTTTCCTTTATTTAATCTCTCTCCTCATCTGCAATGGCTCGTCCTTATATGCCTTTCTGGGCAATCGCGATCCACGGAAAGCCAATGGAGCAATCAAGACAGAACATACCTTCAGGTGCAGGTGCGCTCCGTCTCAATCACTCCACCAACCTCCTGAAGCTGCGCAAGCACGCATGCCCATGGAAATCAAGTCAGCTATTTAATTATTTATTTAATTAAAAACCAACTACTTGCTGCTTATCTGCAGACCCACTATTCCACACTCCCCCTCACATCATATGGTGGCAATACCATCTGCTGCACTTTCCCCACTTCTGTAAGCTGATCAAAAACCAAGATCTCACCTGAGGCTCACTAGTGATCACACATCCAGACCATGGAACTTGTGGTGGAGGAGCACCTCCATAGTACACCCTCCTCTCTACACTCTGAAGAGCTGCTTTTATGGCCATCTTCTAAAGTTAGCCTTGCCTTTCTGATTGTTTGCAGTCACTTGAGAAACATTTCCCTCTCGGGTCTGGACCACAGATGTTATAAATTATATTCATATTTTATAGTATATTTTTAAAGTAATAACACTGTATAAACCTGCACTGTACATTATTTACATTCTTTATACTTATGGAAAGGACAATGAAAACAAATTAATATTATATATCCTATTAAGTGTTTCTGATAAGTAATGTGTTTTATGTGATAGCAAAAGCAAATATTCAGAGAAAAGTATAAAACATTTTAAATCTTTTATAAATTATAAACGTAATATAGTCAGAACAAGTATGTCATAACTTTTTCAAAATAGCCATCGTAAACAACTGAGTAGTTGTCACATTCCATATCAAGTGGATTTAAATGCTCATAGGAATGAGATTAAATGAGGCAATCCTATAATTAAAGTGTGATGCATCACAGGGTATACAGTATACAGCCAAGGAGGGTTTGAAAAATAAGTGCCAGCTTTAACGTGAGTAGTGAGTAACCATTGTGTTTGTCAAAACCGTCAACGTACAAGTTTCTTACTAATCATCAAGTTCACACAAATCAAACTGGAACAATATTAAATAGTTTTATAAGATGTTTTGTAGCTTAAAGATATTTAAATTAATAAATAAGGGCCTATGAAAGCAGGGCTGCCACAGATTATTATTTTGTAAGCAATTAATCTATTGACTATTTTTCTATCAATCTAATGACTAATTTTGTCCAAATTATTTAAACAGGCGTATTTATGAAGTAATTTGATATATATAACTTGAAAACATCTGGATATGAAAAAATACAACTAAAATGACTCCAACAAGAAAACACTATTATTGAAAAAATATTTCAATCAAAAAAGCTTAAAAATAAAAAAAAATCTATTTTTGATCAATATTAATATTTTTAACATAACTTGGTATTGGCAGTTCAACTTGAAATAAGACCAAATAAACAGACTTTTGGGTTCTTTTAGTCCTCAGAGTTACAATGGATCCAATCTGACTCATTTCACTCTTTTTTTTTTTAATCCATCTTGAGTTAGAAGTTATTCATAGAGATCATGAATATACTGTGCCTACCTGTCATATTTTGGATATTGTAGTATAATATACAGTAATGGTCAAAAGTTTATAAACACCTCAGTTTTTCCTGTTTTTCTTTCTGTCTGTCTTAAGGCAGAATTGGAACAGAAGTACTACTTGAACAATATTACACTGTTGAAAGTTGTAAATTCCAGTGATAATGGCAAGAAACAGCAATTAATAAATGAAATGAGAAAGAGCATTACAGTAGACCCCCGCGAATTCGCGGTTCAGAGTTCACAGCCTCAGTCATTCGCGGATTTTTCCTTATAACCTACTAATAATTGTTAGCGGAAACCGCAAATATCCTCCGCAATTTTATGGCTTTTTTCGTGGCAATACTGTACTGTACAGAGAATAGGAAGCAGCTGTAGAGAAAACCGCGACTTGGGATGGTGAAAGTAGCCAATAGAATTTGAACCTGCATTTCCCTGCAGTCCGTGCAGTGGCTCTGATTGGTCTTCTGCTGGGGCTGTTGAGGTCAAAGGATGTCAAAGCAGCTTTTAAAAAGGGGGCCGGTGACCAAAAGCAAAAAAAAAAAAGTTGTTGTAATTTGTGTTTCAAGTTCCTGTCTGTCTGCCTTCTGTTGGGGTACCTGTACTTATTCATTTTGTCCTGGATCATTTTGTGCGTCTGGATTGTTTGCCGTCTGCCTGTGTACATGAGGACTGTAAGTGGATTCATGGCCATCCTGCAAAGAAAGGAGCGCTCCTGAGCCCGCCCACCCATCTTCACCATTTCAGGAACTACCAGTAGGACTATCTGTACGTTCCCATTCAAGGTGCGGATCTCTGGACTATCTATTTTCATCATTACATTTCATTTCTTGCCGTTTTTCATGAACTTTTTTATGATTTACTGTGTGTGTTTTGTTTGTGCTTTGTTGTATTTAATGTGTAATCGCTGTAACAGGTTGGTATCGTTGTTTTCTTATTTAATTTGTTTTCATTACATTCTTTATTTGCTGTTTCATCACCAGTTTGCTTTGTTTTTGTCTCTGTTTGTGAGTGCCCGCATATTGGGTCAAGGCTGGGTGCGTCCCTGGAATCTCCACCATAAAAATAAATAAATCAGCGTCTTCTCGATTGCGGCTTCTCGCGCGACACTACGCTTACTTAAAAGCATGAACAGTACCTGTCCTTTTTGGCTGATTGCTTTGTTTCTCTCCCCTCCACCAGACATTTTCTGCTCCTGTTGGGGGTTGTGCTCCTCTATGATGTTTGTCTATTGTTTAATCGATAACTAACTGAATACTGAGCTCCTTTTACTTCTGAAAGAGACTTGTTTGTTTGAAGTGTTTGAATAAAGTTCCTGTCTCTACAATCTCCTGTGTTTCTGTGCAATTCTGTGACCCAAGCGTGACACCCTGCAGCACTGCAGCCTCAACCTGGGATTGAGCCGCTGCACTAAGACTAGCCTGCAAGCATTAGCGTTTACCTCTATGTGCTTGCGTGCAGCTAGTTCAAGTTGGCTCAGTGATTTACTGAGTTTCGTCCATGGTGTCAGTTGCACTTTGTACATATTGTTCCAGTAGTTTTTAAATAGTTTTTACAGTTCTTTAGCAGTGTGTAAAATGATCAGTGTTGCAGTAATTGTGATGCTCTTTGCATGAAAAAAAATGTGTTCCATTAAAATTTCACTTTTTCTTTGTTAATCGTGACATTTACTTAAAGTGCAGCAAAAAAGTATTTGGCGTCCAGGGATGCATTAGTCCCCAGGTATGTGGCAGTTTAAGGTTTAAAGCCTCAAAATGCCACCGAAACGAGCTACACCGTCTAAGGCTTCTGGCAATGAAAACACGCTGGCATGAATTACAGTACATATAGCAATAACATCTGTATTTTACATTCTAGCACTGCGGGAGACATAGTAGTACAGTATATACAGGTTTACCTGTACATTTTTTTTTTTGGTAATGTATTAAGCTGAGCTTGAAATTAAATTAAAGTGTTTTGGGGGCATATTTAGGGTTTAAACTATGAAAATAGGCATTTTTTTAACCACATCCAAAATTTGTGGTTTTTCACAATTCACGGGTGCTTTAGGAACGTAACCCCCACAAATTTTGGGGGTGTACTGTATTACTCTTAGAAGCGTGGGCCTTTTATTTAGATAAGTATTCAAAAGAAACTAAGTGTTACTGAGTTCAGCGGTGTCCTCCACAATCCAAAGGCAATTGACAACTGGAAGAAACTCTGATAGGAAGAGATCTGGCAGACCCAAAGTCACAACCCAATCAGAAGACAAGTTCCTGAGGGTCATTAGCTTGTGTGATAGGTGCCTCACAGCGTAACAGCTTTAAGCACAGCTTAACAGTGTTCGAAAAAAGCAAGTCTCGGTATCTACCATGATGAAGAGACTTTGTGCTGTAGGTTTGACAGGGTGAGTGGCAGTAACAAAACAGTTCCTTAAAGGACAAAACAAGGCTTTGAAATGCTGGCTCTGGACTACTGCAGACTGGAAGAAAATCTTATGGACTGATTAATCAAAATTTGAAATCTGTGGTTCTCATGCAGGTTGTTTGTATGCCTTTGAGTTACTGAAAGCTTGGTTGATCAGTGTGTGACACCAACTGTTAGACATGGAGGAGGAAGTGTGATGGTCTGGGGTTCTTGTGCTGCAGGCAGAGTTGGTGACTTGCACAGAGTGACTGGCATTCTGAATCAAAAAGGGTTACCACAATTTGGCTGTTATATCAGCAGAATTTGGCTACTTTGATAAATCAAAAATTTGAATACAATTTTGTACACCTAATGATTCATTGACTTATTTTTTATTTGCCATTGTTTATTTTTTCTGTGTATTTATTTCATTAAAATTAAGACATTAAACTGTGCACATTTCCATAAAAACTGAAAAAATCTGAGGTGTTCTAAAACTGGTATTGTAAAGTATAAATGATACCAACTGAAATAATTTTGCAGGAAATGGGCAACTCATACCTCTTAAAGAGAATACTGAGGTCAAAACTAATATTCTGTAATTTTGCAACTGTAATTGAATAATTGTAAGTTAAACTTTTCAGTAAAGGTTCATTTTGGCACTTCAAACTTTGGTACAGCTTCACATTTTGTTCTTAATGACTGCGCAACAAGCATTTTTTTTAGTTCTAGTTGCATGTTATTGCCATTATCACATTTAAACATTTATTGTTTATAAAAAGGCATTGAGCACAGCTGAAAGTACACACATAAATACTGTACATTCATTCATTTTAAATCCTTGATGTTATGTGCTTTGAGTATGAGAAAAGCCTGTACATAAAATGTACTATTATTATTATTATTATGTTTTTCACATTTTCAAAAGTAACCTACTAGACGTCTTAATCAGTTGGTTACCACTTAAGTGTGCAAGTGAGCCCTTAATAAAATACTGTGCAAAAGATTCTGTGGAACTTGCAGATGAATTCACTTGGACATCTTCTGCTAAACAAATACTTTTTCAGACATTGGAGGCAAAGAGAAGAAATGGGAGAAAATCTTTATACCACAGAACACTTCATAGGCAGCATTCAGGATAGTTCACACATTACACCTCCAGGGCCATTCTTTCTGATGACGTGACGGTGGCTGGACATTCATCATGCTGTCTGCACTGACTTTAAAATGTGAAAGAGCCCAGAACCATTTAGTTGAAATGTGCTTATATTCATACCTTTTTAATTTTAAAACCAGGATTTTGCTAAGGTGTACTGTTTGCACATTTGTAATCTAAACTATTTTATAAATTGTTTCTTTACAAATAAGCAACCTTCCTAAGTAGGAGTAGCCTCCCTCTGTGTGGACAACTGGGATCAACAAAAATGCATCCTACTGTGTTGCCTATTGAATGATTTATTTACAATTTATTTGATAATTGGAGAAAACACCTAAAAATAACTTTATAAAGATGATATATGTTTATATAGAACATTATTGCTGCTTAATTTTGACTTCTCCTGATAAGTAGTTTTCTTTCAGATCCACAAGATGACCATTAAAGAGTTGCAAATTGCCAGCCCTGGCATAAATGTCTGTCAAAAGGTGAAAAGGCAACCTTGCATGAAATAAAGCTGGCAAGTGCATTTAACAGACTAGTCAATTGTATTTGGCTAGCATATGTACTGAAAAATTGTAATAGTGGCAACTGACAAGTGCATTTAGCAGACAATTTATCTGTTCTGTCTGAAGAAATACCATGGCTCTTGCTTTCACCCCAACACTAGTCACTTCTCAGTAAATTATCCAGCTTCACAGCACTAAAAGTACTATTGTTGTAAGGCTAAGTAAGTGTAAGTGGGTTGGCTTGTTCTGTGTTTTATTTCCAGCAAGCTCCCTCTTCAGGTGTTCATGCATTAAGCCAGTCCTGTTGTGGAATACCACACAATAATCAAACAGCCACTTTCTCAGAGTTTTTCCCACACAGAGGAGAATTTAGCCTGATATTTAGGGGAACAGTTTTATGCTGAATGTGGTGCAGTTGACCCCATGACCAGCCTGCTCAAAAGCAGTACACTCAAAGCGAATAAAAATACATTTTGACTATCATCTTTAGTTGATTATGTTGATTAATCACAGCAGTCCTAGTTGTAAGAGATTCAAAATGTGATATAAAACAGACTATTAACTTTTCAATTTTGAATGGCAACAATACGCATTACAATATACCTTTTTTAAAAAAAAAACATTTTATTGAATTTATTAAAAGCATGTAACATGTTCTGATATACCTTTTATTCACTGTAATTTCAATAGAACTGTCCCCTGCTCGCTTTGCTCGCCCACACCCCACTAACTGCCACCCCCAGGCCCGGGGCAAATTCTGCGTGCCAGCCTCTTCGCATCTCTGTCACTCACTTTGTATTTGGGGGGGGCTGTAGTAAATGGCTGAACGCACGCTAAGGAGATGCGGTTGGGTCAGCTGTTGCCTAGCTGCGTGTTCTGCTTGTCGCGCTGCATATAGATCATTTAAAAGCCTGTGCAGCAGCTGTCCTTTTGTCTCACTGCCTTGTTTCTCGGGACTTTAAAGTGTCTCCGAGAAAATCACATATCATCTCTTTCCAAGCCTTCCAAGATTTTTTTTTATAATAGAGAGATATGCCTTCAAGAAAGTACAAGACTTGGATAATATGGTAAGTGGACATGTCCAGCCAAAACTTCTTAATTGGCTTGAGATCTGGACTGTGACTCAGTTACTCCTGCACATTAACATTGTTGTTTTTAAGCCATTCTTGTGTAGCTTTCATTTTATGTTAAGGGTCATTGTGTTGCTGGTAAATCAATCTTCTCTCAAGTTTGCATGATTTTTGCAGACTACTCTTGGTTTTCCATTTAGATTTCCACTTATTTTTGGTCTCTTTATGTTACCCTCTATCCTCCCCTGCCTTTTAGAGCCTGCTGCTGAGAAGCATCCCTACAGTTTGAGGTTACCACCACCAGGTTTCCAGGGTGAGAGCGGCTCAATGATTTTAGAATGTCATACTGGAGAATCTACACATTGTTCCTCTGGGTAGAATCCCATAGTTTTCTTGGAATCCCTCAAGGATTTCAGTGATTGTGTCTCGAGAGAATTCCTGAATTTCTCTTAACTTGCCATGCTCTGAAAACCCTGTAGGGTGCAGCTAGTTTATAAAGTAATTCTGATTGGATTAAAGTAACTTTCAGTTATAAAATTGATGTCTTCTAATAGGCGAGTTATTCTGTCCGTACTAGTTGTCATCCCATAAATTAAAGGTATTTGTCCTATCTGGTGTCTAAGTTTGCACTTTTTTTCTGGAGAGAGGGCCTCCGGCAAAGATATCAGGTCACCTCTAATTTACTCCTATGTTATCAGATGAAGTGCAGGTAGATCCTAGTATGCAGAGTTTAGCCACTTTCTGTAATATTCAGTAGCTTGGAAATCTAAGTAAGGGTTTTGTGCAGCTGGAGGTCTGCTAAATCTGTTGCCTTCACAGGCCTTTTGTGCCTCTAAGGCCTAACAGAATCAGCAATGCCAATTTTGCCCAACGCATAACATTTTTTAAAGAAGTACCCAATTGAGAATTAAAGTCAACGTTATATGTCATAATAATATTGTTGTCTGCAATGTACCGTGATGGAGAGCAGGTTGTGGTACTTTGCTTATACAATATATTATCAGAGCAATATAAATATGAGAACATGCTTATTCACTGTATGCATAACATGTCACAGAATGTGGTAAGGAGCTTATTTCCTCTTATGCTAATTTCTGTGTAAGTTCACTACTTGCATTTTTTTTAATTTTATGGTCCTAAAGATCATGCAATATACCTGCTATGATTTCAAGCAACAGGGGAAGTGGGCTGATGCGACAGAGGTTCACGCAAATCGCTGTAGCTGCCACATGTGCCATGTCTACAGGCAGCATCATGCACAAGCCAATGCCATGTTTGCAACACTGCCAGCACTTGGATGAGTAAAACAGGAAATTATATAGTTCTGCACTTTCTGACTGCATTTAGGAAGAAACGTATAATCCGGTACTAGAAGTTATCTTTCACAGGGTTATTATCTTTTAATTACAGTTACACCAATACCATGATATGTTAGCTGATTTTCTATTGTCTATTAAATTTACAATTAATAGTCCCTCGAAGCAAAGTAATGCTTATGATTAAGTTGATTGATGCTTTGTTTCTTTCTTTGTCTGCTCTCTTCTAATTAGCAGTATTACCTCTGCTGGGTCAGCTGGTGATCAGTCAGCACCCATGCAAGATGGACACGTGGTTTATGAAGGTCTCTTTATCAATTGCCTGTGTACTTGCTGTTCCTCAGCAACTTGTACTAATGGCAGCCTTGTTCTGACTCATCTAGTCCAGCACAATTACTCTCTGGAGTAAAGGGATTGTTTCATCCCGTGTTGTAGCCACAACTTTTAAACTATGGGTTCTGGCTATGGTCAGCTGAAGTTGGCCAGGTTGAGCTGGAACATGATGAGAAGATCAGTTAGATAGGGTGTGGTTGATGTTTTTAAAGGAAGGAATAGAGGTCTTGTCATTGGCTTCTTGGGTGCACATAAGCCCATCCTCTTGGTCATCCATTGGTGCAAAGTCCTTTCCATCTATGTTGCTTATCCTATAGTCCTTTGTTCAGAATGTGGGTATCCAACTTATTTTATCAGATAAGCTGCATGCAGGCAACGAGCCCTGTCAAGCAAATGGAGACTTTTCAGCTGGCAATAACAGTGTCTGGCAGCAGATTGCTAAACCAGGATTTGAGTTCCAGCTTGGCAAAATTGATAATGCCAGTCTGTCCTAGAGTGTTTCACCTAATGTATGCTTTAACGTGTCCTTTTCCTTGCCCTGGGATTTTCTGTTTTGGTGTGTTGTTGATTTTTTTAAATTTTCTTATATATATTAAATTCTGTTTTTTCAGCAACAGTTCCTAATTAACCAACTGCGAGAAATCACAGGAACACAAGACATCCGAATTTTGCAAAAAACACTGAAGGTATGTACAGCAATCGAAACTTATTTTCACTTATACATAATTTTTGTTAGCAGTAATGGTCAATTTGTAATAATATATGTTGACCATATTCAAGTTTAGACATTTAATGTTTATTTTTAGTTTTTTTTTCTTTTATGTATTGGTTTGTACCATATGAAAAACTAAGATGAAATATAATATCCTATGGTTTTGCCCTGCTGATTTAGCATACAGTGTACAAAATAAACTAAAGTTAGGTTCATTAAACTGAATATTTATTAAATCACCAACATGTATAGCATGTGTTTCATTGACATACTACAGCTTTCAGTGTTTGCACCACAATAGCTTTTGAAAGTAAGTGTTCAATTCTACACATTGTTATTATTAGTCATAGTTATATTTTTTATGGGCAGTATAGTGGTGTAGTGGCTGGCATCAAATTGCAGTGACCACAGTCAATGACACTTTTGCATTGTCTCCCCAGTGTCTGCATTTTTTTTTCGTTGTATTTTCGTATTCCACTATTTTAATTTACTGCCAAGGCTTGAGTGCAGGTTTGTACATTTGTGTTCTCCACAATAAACATGAATGCCATCCTGGTGTGTTTCCTGCCTTTAACTTGAAGCTGTCAAGTTAAGCTCCGAATCCGATCTTGCCATTTGAAGATCCTTCCATGGTTAAAGGCAAGACCTCAAAATGTACCAGCTATGGAGAATGTTCTGTGTAAAATACTTTATTATAGCTTACATTTGAAGGTGAAAAACTCAAAAAGGGTGTCCTGTAACTAAGAGAGGTAAAAGTGGGTATGTTGTATTCAGGTTTGTTGGTTTAAGCCTTATTTCACTACAGGATCAGAGAAGTAGACTGAAGAACTGTTTAAATATGGCAGCCTTACACATAATAGACTTTCTGCCATGGTAACTGGAGGCAAAGTACAACAATAATACATATTGAATTAAACAAGTGTTGTTAAAAGACATAGCTATTCAGGAAATTTAACTTCTAATCTATCATAATAAATATCTGTGGATGTAGTTTAGTAAATACATTTAGTAAATATTTGCTCAAATATGGAACATGAGACTTGGTGTAAATAATACTAAGACCTAGAGATGTATTTTCATAATTTACTACCAGGGCTGTGGAGTTGGAGTTGGAGTCGGTGTCGAGGAGTCGGAGTCCGAGACAATTTTGGGTACCTGGAGTTGGGGTCGGAGTTGGCAAAAATGTACCAACTCCTAATAAATTTAAATTTTAATGAAAAAAAAATACAGCCAGTTCAAATGTCCCATTTCACAAACAATAGTCATAATTAAGTACTTCTCTGATGTAAGAAGTGAAAAGTCAAGCAAAATGACACCTTTTATTGGTTAACTAAAAAGATTATAATATGCAAGCTTTCGAGGAAACTCAGGCCCCTTCTTCAGACAAGATGTTGCCTACATCTTATTACATCTTGCCTGAAGAAGTGCCTCGAAAGCTTGCATATTGTAATCTTTTTAGTTAGCCAACAAAAGGTGTCATTTTTCTTAACTTTTCACTACATTCATAATGGCTAACGCGGTACAACACCCTAGTACTTCTGATGTAAAATTAAAGCCCAGTGCATAGTTGTGTTACTACTAGTGTGAAGTTCAGCTGAGCTATTATACAACCTGACATTCACATATTGTAATATGGATTATGGTACATTACAAAAAGTGTTTTCATTTTATTTTAGATATATGCGTAATGTGTTTAACAAGTTAATTTGAGTGTAAACAAGTGTAATGATGTAGGTGGAGGTGTGTGCTATGGCCTGATGTGTGTTCAGGGGTTCTTGTCTTTTGTTTAAACTGGCCAATACGGTAGAGAGTCAGCTTCCTAGCCAGTAGTTCTGTGGTTAAATGATGTGTATGTTGCCTTCCTTCAATCAACATGGAAAATACATTAGCATCTCTATATATAATCTTCATTTGGATCTTGATCTTTGTTTGTCCGCGAATGAATTAGAAGAAGAAGCACTAGATGGCAGTAGAGAGACAGCTAAAACATAGGCATTGCATTAAGAATCTCCTCCAGGCTTATACTACTGAAGACTGTAGTACTCCAGTCACACCTCAAAATACAGACATTCAAACTAAACAAATTGTTGTGCTTTAAATGAACTAAAGAGATCTTCATTTAGATCTTGATCTTTGTTTGTCCGCGAATTCCACGCATGCGTATACCACCTTCCAGTTTAGTACGTTGTTACTCACGGATGTTAACAATGTGCCGGAATAACCAAAGGGGTGGTGGACAGTATTACGATGGTTAGCTTCTGAGGCCTGGTTAGAGAATGAGATTGCCGAAGATAAAAGGTACGTGCCTACGTAACATATGAATGAAAGAAAGACAGTGGGTAAAATGAATGACAACGTAACAGCACGTTCCGGAAATTATTATTGTTACGTTGTAGCCAGCGAGTGCTGCGCGTCTCACAGTTGTACCGTGCCTTGCTCACATGTCAGTTAAGTGATCCCAATTTAGGCTTTAAAGAGCCTGGATACCTATGTGTCCCCCTTTTATAACCATTGTTCCATGTATATTGCCTTACTCTTTGGATTGCCACAAAGCAACCTGCGAGATTGGAAAAAAGGTTGAGAAGACATCGTGAGAGGAAACGATAGCGTCGTGAAAACGAGACGGACTGTGAACGGACAGAAGCAGAAATGCTCCTACACCACCACATAATTACTATTCGGACAGTGATTCCGAGTAGGCAGTTCCTGTCGAATCAATGTCCAAGGGTTTTCTTTTGTAATTTTGTTTCCCTTATAAAAAATCATAATGCTGTGCGACGAAGGGCCCAGTTCACGACTGGCAGCCGCGTTTAAACAAGGAGCCCTTCACAGACAACTTTTAACACGTGCAACATACGGTAGTTGGGCGCACATGGCTAGTATTAAATACAGAGGAGTCGAAGTCAGAAGTACCAGAAACTAAGGAGTCGGAGTCGAAGGATTTATCTACCGACTCCATAGCCCTGTTTACTACATTATACATAGTAATTTAGAACTCTGACAAAAATTACAGGTGTACAAAAGACATTTTTTTTTTGTTTAAAAATTTTTAGAATGATAGTGTGATATTTTCAATATATTTTTTGTGACTTGATGTTCTTTCAGGCCAGTAACTGGGATGTAAGTCAAGCCATCAGCCTTCTTACTGCTCAGGAGCCAGAGACAGAGGTCACTGCAGTAGAACCATCAGCCACAGAAGGAAGTGCAGTTGGTAGAGATGTGGAGAAAAGTAAGTCAAGATTTATGAGAAATTTATTTTCTTGAGAGCATTAATTAAGATCTTAATTCTTATACTTGATTAACACTCAGTATTGCACATTGGTTTAAAATTTATTAGAAAACTAATGATTGAAACCATGACAAAATGAATTATCATTGTTATATTCTTCTCCTGTTCACACATGGTTTAAAATAAGCATCAGTTCCACTACTGAAGTAAAGCTTGTGTGATATGAGCCTAGAAATTCTTGCTTGTTTGGTCCCTGTTTCTGCAGATTTCTTCTGATCAAACTTGAGTGCTGATTTAGTTAAAGACTTGAATACTTAAAAAAGTAGCATTGCATTAATTGTCAGGCAGACTTTGCAACTTTCTATTTCTTACCTACTACACTGTACAGTTAAAAAGTCAGATTGAAAGATCGGTCTTTCAGTTGTAATTAAGTGGCCAGACTAAGACTGGGTTTATACTTCTTGCGACGCGACGTATGCATCTGTGGACGCTCCTGCTATGCAGGCGGTATACTGTTTATAATTGTGTGCATACTTTATGTAAATCTGGTGAATTCCTCCGGGTGGCATTGATAGCATCACAGTGAGAAAACAACATTTGGCTTTGCTGTGTTGTGAATTGCCAGAAACATCCATTAAATTCCCAGGACACCTTACCATAATATCTCTGCAAAGGATGGATTTTTAATGGTTACATCCATCAGTCCAGGGACATGCTCATTCCAGCTAACATCGGGTGTGATGCAGAAATGATCCAAGGATAGGGCATCCGCTTATTACAAGGTGAATTCAAGCACACACATACACTAGCATCATTTTAGCATCACCAAATCCGCAAACCTGCACAGCTTGGAAGGAAACCAGGGCACACTGTGGAAACCCACCAGGAAAACATGTAAACTCCAGGCAGGGAACACCGTGCCCTGCCCACATGTATAATTGTTAACAGTATTAATTATTTAAATGAAGTTTATGATTTATCTGTAAAATGTAACATATATGCTTTAACACATTTTGTCATGAAAGTCATATCAAGTATAAATCTAAGGATTATAAAGAAAGCTGGACTATCATAAATTTAATGGTTCTTTGTGGCAATCACTTCCTGCCACTGCTGTCCGCGCAGGAGGAAGACCCAGAAGCACATAGCGATTAACAGCTAGGTCAGTTTTAAGATTATGTTTATGATGTTCTGTACGAGATTAAAGTCGAAATTTACACTTTAATTCTGGAATAGACCTTTTTTTTCTTCTCTGAGTACCTTTTTTTTTCTCTGTGGCTCAAATAAGTTTCTGTATATTCAGAAAAAAAAAATGGCAACGCTTGTTATTGGCTATGAGAGAAATAGATGAAGAAAGGAAACACATACATTTGTAAGACTGCATTTAAGTTTGATGATTTGCTTCACCGCATTTAACCATTCATCAAATATTGAAGCACGCACATTGATCCAGTAGGATCTGCAAAGTGGCTTGCTATTACATGTTGATAGTAAACCAAGACTCTGATGTCACATTCTAGTTTGAACACACTGCACCCCTTGATATTTTGCTGATATAGCAACTCATGCATGTGTTCTGTTAATTTCTGAGGATGTGCTTTGAGGACGGGTCAAATGAACGCTGGGAACACGTGGTAGCCATGATGTGTGTGTACGCATTCTGAGCATGAAGTCTAAATCAGATGTAAGAAAGTAGGTTAGCTCGGTTATTTGTTACCATTCAGATTTGGCCACTTTGAGAAGTGTTTTAAGCCTTCATTCACATTTGTATCTTTTGGCTATGCAAGTAATGCTTCTTCAAATAAAGCAGAGGTTCTCAGTTACTGTCCTGGAAGGCCTTAGTGGCTGCAGGTTTTCATTCCAACCACTTCCATAATTATATAATTATTATAATTAACTCAGGCCTAGCAGATAATAAAACTTGGTATTTCATTATATGGTACATATTTCATTTTCTGAGAACTTTATCCATATGTTTTGTGGTACGGAATAGATTTGTACTCCTTAATCTTTAACCTTCTACCTTATTTATTTTAAAATATTTTATTAGCACAGATATTCATGATGTATTTACACAGGTTTAAATGGAAGCATGTTAACTGGAGGGCTGATGGTTCCTCTTTCATTTCTACCTCATTATTAACTGATAGCTGGTTAAGAGATCAGGCAAC
>JANRMT010062804.1:5570540-5583740 GCA_026402145.1 Polypterus bichir lapradei
GCTGTACAGAAGGACTTCATAGAAGCTTCTTCTGGCCCTGCTGAGCTTATATCCACTGGACAACATACAGTATACAAAATAAAAAGCAATATATTGACACGCTGCAAACCCTGCATTTGTAAAGCCTGACTCATAGTGCTGTAGAGTGGCGCAATGTTACATGTTTCTTCATGATTAATAATTGCGATCAACAAACCATTTTAAATATTGATGCAAATATTCAAAATTCAAATTTAAGCCTATTAGACAAAGAGCTGCTGCCATCATAACCAGACAAAGAGAGCTAGAAAATAAGGACAAAAGGGGAGACATCCATGTGAAAGTAGCACACAACAAGCGTTAGCCCTACTCCTGATTAATGAGCAGTTAATTACCAGCATTAATTAATATTAATTAATAAACTAGATGACATTCACGGAAGACCTTCTAAGTAGAAAACAGTTTTATAACTATATATTGCCAAAATTCTTGTTTTCTTCATCTCCCAGCTGTTTTGCTGCAACACACAAACAAAGATTTATTGATATACAAAGTTAGTTGCACACAATGTCAGAAACAAGAGTAGCAGCAGACATCTCTTCACACCATTCACAAGCAATGACCAATTAAAGCTATAGCACAAGCTGAATTAATCCTTTGCTAAAAACGAAGTGTGTGGGAGTTTCATTACTGCTGAGTGCAAAACACTAAAATGCTTTCTGGTTCATGTTTTTATTTTTCTTCTATATTTCATACCTATTACATAAAGGGTATATGCTATCTTGGCAATAATAACAGCAACATAATGAAAAGGGGACCGCCTCCTGTTTCAATTTAACAATGCTGACAATTACCATAATAGCAAGAACATAATGGTATAAAATAATGATATACAGTAAACATTAATTTGCTATAACTGCAAAATGTAAAGAAAAACAAAATAAAAAAAACATGTAATCTAGAAAAATATGTTTTTCCAATGAGTACTTTAAAGGCTGTTTTGGGTCTCATCCCATAGGTTTTGAATCCCATTGTTATATTTCAATTGTCACATAAAGCTCTGTGCTAATAGAAGGCTCTGTGCTGACAGTGTCAGATAGTTTAACCACATCATAGGAGGTTGAATCCATAACGCAAAAGTGCTAACCACTGCATCAACATGCCGCTTGCACTAATGTTTTATAATTTAAAATCTGTGATGTAGACTTTCATATCATGAACAGTCCATGTATAATGGTAAACATCTCATTTTATACTTCAATATTCTAGTGTTCTGAATGTCTTTATCAGGTTCAGGGTTATGGCAGTCAAACTCTATTCTTACATTACTGACTGCAAGTCTAGAACCAGCCCTGGATAAGACATTTTGTTTATCACATTTCAGTTATTTGCCTCCATTTAGCTTTTTAGGAAGTTCAATATTTATGAAAGAAATTTTTAAAAATTCTTATATATTTGTCTCTCATTTTATTCCTTTATAAAGTAAGATTAAGTAATTCACTTTTTCATGTACAGTACTTGTATTTTTAATTGTACCTTGAGCCACTAGATGGCGATCAGTACTTCAAAATTTTTACTCTTGTCTTACAGCACTGCCAATGGTCTTTCATTCCTTAGAAGAATGAATTAAACCATTGTGCATTTTTAAGTTAACTGCTCAGTTATCATGTTGATTGTCTTTTAATAGCTATATTTTACTTTTGTAATTGTCAAAAACAACTCATGAACCAGTAAAAGCCAAAGCAGACTGTTTAATTAACAACCTCTACCTTTTGTTCTTATTTCAAAGGAGATCTATAAGAAAATACTTGACAGATTGGCGTCACCTGTAGACAGTATTTTCCGAAAAAGATTTTGCTGTCACAGGCTTATATTTTGAACAGTCGAATCGCTACATAATCACATTGTTTTCAGTGTCTCTATTATAAATAGATTACCTTAACTTTTCTCTTTTTGGAATCAAGTCCTCATTCTCGCTCCTTTTAGAAATTTTGCTATTATTAATAAAAGGATTTGTTTTCATTTTAAAAAAGCTTTCAGTATCGTACTATTTAACAAACCATTTATGAAGCCTCATGGATACAACGGTCTAGAATCAAGTGGTGAAAAACAATAAATGTTTAAAAAGGCAATGTTTAGTTGTTATAACAATTAAAGTAATTTATTTTGTACAAACCTTTAATTAGTATTCAAGTCTTTGTATAAAGACTATGATGTGTATTTTCTTATGTGTTATTTATTTTAATCTCAGCTTTTTCTTTTCTTAGACAGCACTGATGTTACTCATAACGATAATGATGATCTTCAGGCCGCCATACAGCTGAGTTTACAAGAGTCTTGCTGTGCTCAAGTGGAAGAAAGAGACTTAAACAGGTATGGTTCTAGAAAAAAAGTTTTAAAAAAATAAGTTGGAAAAAACAATGAAGTTATTTATGACTTGCCTGCAATGAAGACTCTTACCTCTTGTGCTTACATTTGTGCCCTTTGTTGTATTCACACTGTATATGGGATTTTTTGTAAATTAAAAACAAATCCTTAGGAAAAAGTATACACATTCATTTTGTATCTTTTTCTTTTTTACTTTATTCAGTATCCTTGCTTTATTTGTTTTTAAATTAGTTTGATTTAGCCTGCAGTGTTAGATGACCTCAAAAATGTCTTAAGATGTTTTCAGTTACAGCACTGAGGAAAAGCTAAATCTTAATTGATTTAAGTATTATACAGTCTATACATTGACCATGAAAGTATTAATCTCTCCATGTATGTTTTTAGATTAGGTTAGTGCATCTGCCTTTGGTCTCTTCGGGATCTTGTTCACAGGGAGATATAATATGAAATACCAATGAATCTATGGAGTGGCAGCGGTTTTGTGAAGGTTTTATACCCAGCTATGAAGACAAAATAGGTACATGTATATATTATTGGCCACAGCCATGGTCTTGAAGTCTAGGTAAAGAGTGGATGAAACAGATCGCAAGTACAAATGACTGAAATGAGGTTTTAGGGCAGGGTTGCTGACTCTCCACGATAGGGTGTAGAACTCAGTTAAAACAGAGTGACTTGGAGTAGGATAGCAGTTTTTCTGAATTGAAAAGAGCCATTTTAGATAGTTTGAGCATACTGTAAAGATGCAAATCTGTGTTCCCTCTAAAGCTGACAAATTAGCCAGATTTTAAGTTTGCAATATTTTTGAAAGTATGTTAAAAATTGTAGATGGTACATATATTTATATTTATATTATTTTTAGGCCTTGGAAAGTTAACATATTCATTTTTGAGATTAATGTGGCTTGTTTAGGGTGTTAAATACTGTCACATCCAGGGTCGGCAATGAGGCAAACTCCTCAGGAAGGCATTTTTTTTTTTTTTTAACATTACAAAACAATAATACAAATAAATGTGTACCTATGATACTTGTGTATGTAATTCTATATCTATACACTACCTTTAAAAATTCTATGATAGAAAATTTTCATTTAAAGGTTTAACATTTCGTATTACAGGGTTCACAGTGATACCCCACATGTCAGTATGTAGCAATGATGTTTATTTTCTTGACTTGTGCATATTGACATAAGTGCAGGGGAATGGATGGAATGGGGGGGTTTATGGTAGTCCTGGTGCAATGCTAGAGAAAATTTGTGAAGGTGAAAATTGAGCTATTTTTTCATTTCATGTCTCTGTAAGAAGACTGAATCAATGCCATATCACATAAGTGCTAAATAAGTGCTAAATAAATCTTTCAGTGACACTAAAACCAAAATAAGTCTCTAGTACCTCTGTATTTAACTCTCTTGTCTGCCAGCCAGCTGACAGTGCTGACTGCCCTGATATAATGATAAAATTCTTTGAATACAAGTATAATAATTATGTCTACACATGATTCAAGTTTGCAGTATCTTTGATAATTTATGCAAAGAACGCAACATATCCATCCAAGTAATGCATGGTGTCGTTTTGTAAGCAACATGACAGCTATTAAGACCTTTTTAGGGTGCCAGGAGCAAAGGTGTAGATGGAGAAGTTTTTTCCAACCATTTTTTCTGTTTGTCACCCAGAAAAATCCATATGCACACCATGGTCCTCAGACAGGTCTCGACTACAGGAGGAGCATGTCTCTTTCAGGTCTGGACCCAGCGGCACTACACTGTTATTTCCATGGCACACTAGTTGAAAAACACTTGTGTAGAGTATAATCATCAAGTTGTTGATGGTAATGAACAATTGAGCACAGTATTTGCATAGTTTTAACACAAGTTTTAATGTATGCCCTGTGGAAGATAGGTGGTGCTTTAACACGCTAACCTGACACAGACAGACACTAGAGGCACAAGTCCAAAAGCACACGTGAATTTATTTATATAAATTGTTCCCAACAGCCCAATCACACACTTTCCTTTCTTTACTTTCTCATTTTCTCTTTATCTCTCAGTCCTTTTCTTCTCCACTCCTCCTCAGCAAGCTTCTTCTTCCTCCTCCTGACTCTGGCTCCCATGAGTGGTGACTGCTGGCTCCTTTTATAACTCCCCTGGAAGTGCTCCAGGTGCTCGTTGACCTACTTCTGGCAGCACTTCCGGGTGTGGCGGAAAACCAGCCCAAGAGGACTCAGCAGCTGTCGCAGAACCCCCTGGCGGCACCCCTGAATCCCAACAGGGCTGTGGATAACTCCAACTCCCATGAAACCCTGCGGGAGTCAGAGGCACTGCTGCAACCCAGGGGTTCTGCCATCTAGCATTCTGGGGGAGATAACATTTTAACCACACTTGCTCCCTAAATCCTCCCAGTGTGGAGGTGTCCTTGCCAAGCAAGGAACCCAGCCGTCCGCTACAGCCCATTTAAGAGATGCTCATTCTTTCAATTAAATCGGTCTGTAACAGTGCATTCAAAGTCAACAGTCGTTCCATATGCTTAATTTTTACTTCGACCTGTCCGTGTCTCATATGCTTTACCAATTTGATAATTAATATTTTGGCCTCATTTTCTTATTGCCTTCTTTTCAACTTGCCTTTTAGGAAGGCATTCAAATTCAAGTTCTACTTGCTCAAGTAGTATTTTGTTAAAAGTTCAGGTTTAAGGTCATCGTTTAAGTTTAAGCTATTCAATTAATTTTTTTTTTGACATTCTACATTAAATTTGTGATTCCGTGTCTATTTACTTTATGAATTTATTTATTAATTTTATAATTACATGTTTTAATGTTAGATGAAATTAATCGTAATTAATTACATACATTTATGTGATTAATTAGTTCATTTTTTTATCAATTCCCAGCCCTAATTATTATGAGTAATTTTACTTTTTTTATTATGACCCATTCAATGTTGCATTAAAACACTTGAGATCAGCAACCCTTCACACAAATGTGATTCCCTGTATGTACAAAGCATAGTAATCAAAGAGAAGAAGAGACCTAAGGAAATTTCACAATGCTAGAAATGTACATAACAAAGCCATGATTACTCAAATTGTCATTAATGTTGCTTTTTTTCAGCAATACCTGTTTTGTTCCTAGAGGTCAGAAGACCATAAATAAAAATGGAGGCACTGTGAGGTTTATACTTGTTTCACAAAAACAAATGACTTAATGTACTTGACATTGTATTGTAATGATCTTAAAGTATTGTATTATCTTGGGTTTTTTAGAACTTGCCAAGTCTGTTACTATGTAGGGATGCAACGATTAGTCGACGTAATCGGCGAAGTTGACTACAAAAAAATCATTGACGCAGATTTTTTTATTTTCGACGCTTCATTAACAGAACCTTCAATAGAGGCTCCAGTCACAAAGAACCACATTGATTTTTGTAACTGCAATGCACTACATGAATGTCTGGGGGCAGTATCGTTTGTTATTGTTTGTCAAGACTGCGCACAGTCCTACCAACAAAGAAAAACGTCTGAGGAGAAGAAGAATGTAGAGGAAAATAAACGTGGTTGCAATGACGAGTCGGTTAGAGGAGGGGGAAGGAGATGAAAAAAAATTGAGACAGAAATTTTCTAAAGTGAGGGAGCACTTCACCGAAAATGAAAAAAAAAGTTGAATGCAGATTATGCAAAGCGGAGCTTTCTTTTCATGGCAGCACCACCACGATGCATGAGAATCTGAAACGTAAGTATCCTGGAGCTGTGATGCCGCCGTCTCTTAAAAATTTATGCTGGCGCTGTTAGTTAGTTAGTTAGGGTCAGATCAGGAGGGGAGGGAGACTGAGAAAATAAAAGTGAAAAAAGCTGACTTTTACAAGTAACAAATTTACACCTGATCTGTTCGTTTTCAAATAATATTACAGTAGTGCGATGATGTTTTCTGATTGGTACTATTCACGTCATACAATGATTTCTTCAAAATGTCACATATATTTGTCTCTTTCTTTTTTTTTTCCCCGGTGCCGCGTGCATGAGCTTATTCAGTGCTAGCAAGAGCACGCAGGTGGCTGGTTGCTTGTGCTATAACAAGCTTGACCTGGCGGCGATCAAAGCACATGTACTGTGTAAGGCATGTATGGGGTCCACTGAGAACAGAAGAGTGTTCATGGCTCATTCTTTCTTCTGCATGTCCTGGAGTCCTGTGCAGACTGGGCAAGATTGGGGGAAAAAAAAACACGGTCACTGATTACAACTGCAAGAATGAATATGAATAATGTTGCATCCATTCCACAATGTTTTCCGAAATGTACTATAAGGTCATAAAATGAATAATTCCAAGTATCATATATACCTATGTCTCTGTTTTTTTGTCAGTGCGGATTTGAGATCACGGGCCATAAGGCGCATACTAATTCAGCGTAAGCAGGAACACAGGAAAAATCAAGTGACAATGAGATACAAATAAGGCAGATTCACCAGCGTTTGTGTGTCAGCTTTTATCCATCCAGATTAGATTGTCTCAAAATACTCACATCTACAGTTATTTCCAGTTTCAGATAAAAAGTAACAGCGTCAGATCCCTGGGGGATGGTAGTATGTATCGTGATCATAACTCGGAGAATAAAAGTGAAAAAAAAAGATAACTTTTAAAGTACTATACATTTACAGTGGCTGTTACAGACGCAAATCAAATGTATGTGCTTATTGTATAATATTAACAACTAGCAAAATACCCGCGCTTCGCAGCGGAGAAGTAGTGTGTTAAAGAATTAATGAAAAAGAAAAGGAAACATTTTAAAAATAACGTAACATGATTGTCAATGTAATTGTTTTGTCACTGTTATGAGTGTTGCTGTCATATATATACACATATATATATATATATATATATATATATATATATATATATTGTGGTCCCCAGCAGGGACGCACAGGAGGACGAGAGGAGGGCTTGTGCCTCCTCCAGACCGCGAGGGGGCGTCCGTCCTGGTTATGTTGGGGGCCTCGGTTAAAGGGCTTGGAAGCCCAGCCCTGTAGGGACCCGTGGCCACTGCCAGGCGGCGCCCCGATGCCGGTATATCCTGTGTGGTCCCCGGCCGGGTCTGGAGCCCGGCCGGGACGCCCAGGAGGACCAGAGGAGGGCTTGTGCCTCCTCCAGACCGAGAGGGGGCGTCCGTCCTGGTTATACTGGAGGCCTCGGGTAGAGGGCTTGGAAGCCCAGCCCTGTAGGGACCCGTGGCCACCGCCAGGCGGCGCCCCAGTGCCTGATTATCCCGGGAGCCCGGCACTTCCGCCACACCAGGAAGTGCCGGGGGGAAGACTTTGGAGGACACCCGGAGAGCTGCCGGGAGGACAGCCGGCACTCCCGCCACGCTGGGGCGTGGCCAAGGGAAGAATGCCGGGAACACCTGGTGCTCGTCCGGGAAGCATATATAAGGGGCTGTCTCCCTTCAGTGAGCAGTGGATGTCGGGTGGAAGAGGACAGAGCTGGAGAAAGGACGGGAGGCGGTCAAGGAAAGGCACAGAGACTGTAAGGCCTGGACTGTGGGGAAGCGGTGCAAGAGGCACTGGGGTTTTGTGAGTGCACTAAATTGTAAATAGACTTTGTAAATAAACGTATGTTGGGTGGAACTATGTTGTCAGTCTGTGTGTGTCCGGGCCAGTGTTCACAATATATATATACACACACACATACATACATACATACATACATACACACAAATATATAAACATATATATACATATACACATATACATATACATACATATCTACATATATACATACACACATATATATATATATATGTATATATATATATATATATATATATATATATATATATACACATACATCCACATACATATATACACATATACACACATATATATGGTTGAAATAGTTTTTACTGTCAAATAATGCAAAAGAGTACGCGACACGTGTTTCGCCCTAATTCTGGGCTCATCAGGTGTACACACTGTACTCCCTCTCGGGAATCGAACCTCGGGCGTCGGCGTCAGAGGCGACGTTGCGCCAGGGCGTGTGGTTTGTTTACTTGACAGTATGTAGATCGGGGTAATTACATTGAAGGCATTCGTAGTCTGAATCACAGTCTGACTGTATGGGTGGTTACCTACCAGGTAACGCTTGTGGTTGGTCAGCAAGATGGCTAACGCCACGGTGTGTGGTTCGTTTATTTCACAGTATGTAGATCGGGATATATATATATATATATATATATATATATATATATCAAAATACCCGCGCTTCGCAGCGGAGAAGTAGTGTGTTAAAGAAGTTATGAAAAAGAAAAGGAAACATTTTAAAAATAACATAACCTGATTGTCAATGTAATTGTTTTGTCACTCTTATGAGTGTTGCTGTCATCAAGGATTTGATTATCATTATTTCTTTCAATCAGGTTCATATTTGGAGGATGTATTGTTTTGAAGTTACATTCCGTGTTTGTCAACCGTTGTAAAGATAACAGGTTTCATTCATCGAAGTGTTCACCACGCAATGAGATTGTTAAGCCTTATGATAATGTTCCCGCACGGAGGATTTAGAAAGACGCGCTGGGAGAAGTATAATCTGAACCTCTCTACAGTTTCGTTTATTTTCGGGTTGTAATGTTCATCAAATTTACGTATCGTCTGGTCCAGTGGCGGACCGTGCATTTCATACCTAGACCTTCAGTAGTGCTCCGTCTGAATCAACCCGCCCCTCAAAAACTAATTTATGGTTATAAAAACCATCTTAATATGCAGAAATACAGTATAAAGAGCCGCTGCATCGCAGATAGATAACTCCTGTAGCCACAATAAATGCCTGTTTTGAATAGACAAACCAGGGGTGAACAAGTTCCTTTCTATTGCAGCTACAGCCGCGACACACATAAAAAACATCAATAATAACTCAAACTTGCAATATTATTTATGAAAATCGCAACATTTTACTCACCAAAAATTCGGATTATTTGTAAACAAAATCCATCCTCCTTTCTTTCCTCAAAAACAGTTCAATTACTTTGTCGTACAGATTATCCGTGTGCTTCAGTTCCATCAAAAAGTCCCCTTTCCATCGCCATTGAAGCTAATGCTGAAAGTCGAACCTGCCCTGTCGTATTTCTGGCATAAATTTTAATTTGCTTTAGGACTGAAAATGTCCACTTGACAGAAGCAGTGTACACGGGAATGGTCACCGCCAAATTTAACAATGTGTACAGCTGCCCCATGCTCTCATTCAGAATTTTCTGATGAAGGAAGTCAAGGAGATCAGTGGGAGATTTTCCTGCAAAATCATCCATGGCGTACATTACAGTCAGTTCTGTTTTTAGCTGAGACAGATCAAAAACTGCTGCGTGGCTCTTGTGTTAAACTGCAAAAGGCTGCATGCGGGAAATTTTTCTTGTATTCCCGAAACTTCTGGGGGTCGAGGAGCGTGACAAACATCAGTTTTTCGTGGTCTTGAAATCTGGTCTGTGTCTGGCAAACAATATTGTCCAGAATCCTGCCATGAAGTTGGCTATAGTGCGCGCGAGGATCTTGCGCTCGGAGCGCCTGCGGTGCATTCAGTGGCCTCGTAGAGTTCCTCATATCGGCTTCTATCCAATCAATGGGTCTGAATATGGTGACGTTGGCGTACGCGTAATCGACATTTATTCTGTGTTAGAGGGCCTGCAGAACGGATTGTGAAGGCCTCTCTGCCTGGCAACAAATGATGGCTGAAATGTAATTGGTTAAATGCTTTAATACGAAAATACATGTCTGGAAGCAGCACAACCATCGGATTAAACTTGTATCTCGCGAATATCTTGTGCAATCTTGCGATGTCCACGGCTTTATTTAATTTTAGCTCAGAGCCGGCATTTAAAAGTTTCTCTCGCACTTTAGCTGAGGGAGGGTTTACGCAGTAGCTGCACTTATGAATATGCTAAGCACAGTCCTTCACCCGCGAATATTGACCTTATATGGGCAGGCACTCAATTACGTGGGAGGCGTGATGCGAGACGCAACTCCGCCTCACACGGCGACCGAGCTGCAGGCTATGGCCGTATACAGTATATGGACGAAATTAGGTTCCAGTTATGACCGTTACGCGTAGAATTTCGAAATGAAACCTGCCCAACTTTTGTAAGTAAGCTGTAAGGAATGAGCCTGCCAAATTTCAGCCTTCCACCTACACGAGAAGTTGGAGAATTAGTGATGAGTGAGTAAGTGAGTCAGTCAGTCAGTCAGTGAGGGCTTTGCCTTTTATTAGTATTGACTAGCAAAATACCCGCGCTTCGCAGCGGCGAAGTACTGTATTAAAATTTTTATTAAGAAGAAAATTAAACCTTTTTAAACTGAGGGAGAATATGCCAATAATTATTTGTTAAAGATCTCTTTGTATACCACTTACAGTTGGCAATGTGAACAGTAATCTTGTTTCAAATCTCACAGCTTGGATTGCTGCTGTCATAATCGGTTTGAGTTTCATGGTTTGTTTCAATTACGGCAGTATTTGCAGGACTTGTATTGAAGTGACATTCGGCATCTGTCAAGCGTTGTAAGCATACAACCGGTTTCATCGATAACTTCACATCCAGCTTTTGAGAGTTTAAACATTCATAAACATCAAAGTGTCCACTACTGAAATTGTCACCTGTGAATCTAAGATGTTTAAGAGGCATTGGCGGTTGTCCAAAGGTGTAAAACATTTGGCCATTTCAGTACACTTGAAAGCGACAACCGAACAATTCAGCGGCAGCCATCAACTCACATGCAGAACCATAGGTGAAGGGCTGAAGCATTTCACTCTTATAGTGCTCCTGTGTAGTATAATTATCTCATGTACCGTCATCAGTCCACACCTTGATCCTGTCCCAGTCATTCAATACATAAGACACAATGTTCCTCCGGATATCAAGAGTGAGCCTGATATGGCCGTGCAATATGTAACAAAGAGAATGGAAAACGTAGGTGCCATCTCCGGGCATGGAAACCACTCGGTAAGTGACAGTTCTTTGATCGATGGTGAATACCTCGATAGACATGGTAATGGGGGTACGGTTGGAATGATAAAGGAAATGGGTACCTGAGCAATGTAAAGTAAGTCTAAAATACCTACACAATAACTATAATCGTAATAAACGAACAATAAAACAGCGGAGAAGCCGTGGATTAAATAAAAAGGCTGCAGTTATCAGTAGGGAGACGTGAATCCCGTGGCGAAGCAAGGAAGGGAATGTAGAGACCGGAGCGACGGATGGCCTTATATAGGCAGGCAGACAGCCAACAACGTGGGAGGCGTTGGGATGGGGGACCCAACGCCGCCTCACACGGTGACCGAGCTGCAGGCTATGGACGTATATATGTACGTAAGTAGGATTCAGTTAACGTTGGGAACCCGTGTACCAAATTTCTTGAAGATGGGCCCATAAGTAACAAAGACTGTTGAAAAGTTCAATATGGCGGCCAACAGTGGCATCATACCACCGAAATAAGTACGTACATTGGTTTCAGTTAGCGCAGGGAAGCCGCCTACCAAGTTTCGTGAAGATGGGGCCATAAATAAGAAAGTTCAACATGGCGGATGTTGTCGACCGTTATGACCTTTACGCGTAGAATTTCGAAATGAAACCTGCTCAACTTTTGTAAGTAAGCTGTAAGGAATGAGCCTGCCAAATTTCAGCCTTCTACCTACACGGGAAGTTGGAGAATTAGTGACGTTGGAAAGTTCAATATGGTGGCCGACAGTGACGTCATACCAACAAAATAAGTATGTACATCGGTTTCCGTTGGCGCAGGAAGCCGCCTACAAAATTTCGTGAAGATGGGGTCAGCCTTCTACCTACATGGGAAGTTAGAGAATTAGTGACGTTCGAAAGTTCAATATGGCGGCCGAGAGTGGTGTCATACCACCGAAATACAGTGGCTTGCAAAAGTATTTGGCCCCCTTGAACTTTTCCACATTTTGTCACATTACAGCCACAAACATGAATCAATTTCATTGGAATTCCACGTGAAAGACCAATACAAAGTGGTGTACACTTGAGAAGTGGAACGAAAATCATACATGATTCCAAACATTTTTTACAAATAAATAACTGCAAAGTGGGGTCGCTTCAGCTTGAGTTGACGAACAGAAGGCCGGACATTCTCCTTCAGGATTTTTTGGTAGACAGTAGAATTCATGGTTCCATCTATCACAGCAAGCCTTCCAGGTCCTGAAGCAGCAAAACAACCCCAGACCATCACACTACCACCACCATATTTTACTGTTGGTATGATGTTCTTTTTCTGAAATGCTGTGTTCCTTTTACGTTAGATGTAACGGGACATTTGCCTTCCAAAAAGTTCAACTTTTGTCTCATCAGTCCACAAGGTATTTTCCCAAAAGTCTTGGCAATCATTGAGATGTTTCTTAGCAAAATTGAGACGAGCCCTAATGTTCTTTTTGCTTAACAGTGGTTTGCGTCTTGGAAATCTGCCATGCAGGCTGTTTTTGCCCAGTCTCTTTCTTAAGGTGGAGTCGTGAACACTGATCTTAATTGAGGCAAGTGAGGCCTGCAGTTCTTTAGACGTTGTCCTGGGGTCTTTTGTGACCTCTCGGATGAGTCGTCTCTGTGCTGTTGGGGTAATTTTGGTCGGCCGGCCATTCCTGGGAAGGTTCACCACTGTTCCATGTTTTTGCCATTTGTGGATAATGGCTCTCACTGTGGTTCGCTGGAGTCCCAAAGCTTTAGAAATGGCTTTTTAACCTTTACCAGACTGATAGATCTCAATTACTTCTCATTTGTTCCTGAATTTCTTTGGATCTTGGCATGATGTCTAGCTTTTGAGGTGCTTTTGGTCTACTTCTCTGTGTCAGGCAGCTCCT
>JANRMT010062804.1:5588740-5651189 GCA_026402145.1 Polypterus bichir lapradei
TCAGATAAAAAGTTGCTTTCTTCAACCCGGAAGTACGTCATTTCCTGTATCCAAGTGATCTGGACTCACTTCCGGGTTGTAGTGAAAATACTCCTTGTTCCTCCCTGCAGACTCCTCTAGTGGCGCCCATGGTATCCTGCAGGGCTGTGGATAAAAACTCCATTTTCCAGGATTCCCTGCTGGCCTTTGGGGCACCTCCATGCTGCAGGGAGGTCTCCATCTGGCAGCCTGGGGGTATTGGCCAGGATGAACGACTGGCCATATATCACAGTACTTCCCTCCCACCAGCGAAGAATCGTGATTCGGAGCAACCAGCCCAGCGAGGGATGTCTTCCTCCGGGAGGAGTTTCCGGTCGGATCTTGGCTAATCCTTGTTTCGTATTCCCTGGAGAACCTTGGGGAAATATTAATCCAATGAGCCATCTGGTCCCCTGTTCTCCAAGGACAATATCGCCAAATGTGACCCGGCCTTCGGCATCCATAGCACTGCCTCCTTCCTCCTGCTACTATTCTTCTGCGGAACTGAAAACAGTTAGGAAATGCTGGCTCCGCCCCTTTTTCCCCTGAGGAGGGTCCCACCGCTGCCCTTGAGCTCTCAGCACCCTTTTCTATCTTGTTAGGAGACCTCAGTTTATCTTTTGGGATCTCCTTCTTAATCTGGGGCTTGTTCACAGTTTGGGTCTCTCTATGAGTCAAAGAGAGCCCTTTTACTGTCTGAATCCCTTTTGATTTGCATACAATAGGGGTCGGGGTCTACAGGATTGCATCGCTCTGTGAGACAGCACCATCCAGCTGCTCCGGCTCGATCGACCCTTCCCCTGACCGCTCTGTTAACATTGCATACTCTTTTGTAGGGCACGCAGTGACTTGGCACCCTCTACTTCTCAATCGCGGGCCGGGATCACACTGTGTCCCTGTATGCTGTACAGTACCGGCATTACTCTCCTGTACCGCCAAATTATATAAGACGGGAGGCTCTTGTCCGACCCGCCGCAGTCATTCCTCCACCACTTTTATCGGCGCTTTGGCCGTCGCTCCCAGGTCTCCGACTATCTTCTTTATAGCCGTCAGCATCTGCAAAATACCTCGTATGGTCTCGATTAGTTTCTCGAGTTCCCGCACGTCCAAAAAGTTATTTAATTTGGCCGGAGGCAGGCTCAAACTCTGTCGCCTTACACTCCGGCAGGGGGCCAATGAGCACGCCTGCTCCTGGCATGTGCTCTGACGGGCTTTGCAAGGGTTTCTGGGAAATGTAGTTCTCTTTGGCCGAGGACTGGGTCACCTTCTTCGGTGGACTGCGGTCTGTCTTTATTAATTTTTTGGCAGACCGATCAGCCATTTCCCGGCCCTCCTTACCTTCTTGCGGGGTGAGCGGTGCTTCGCTCGCCTCCCCCTTCCCCTTTGTAAAGTCCGAGTCCATTATTTTCGGGGCACAGCTGTAAGCAGTAGGACGCGGACCTTCTCCTTCCCACAATGCTTCGGGTTGGGTCATGTGTCCCTCGCTGGCTGCCGAAAGTCGGAAGTCCTTCTGGCTCGTCTGCTGGATCGAAAGCGTAGCACCCTCGTCGGGTTTTTCGTTTGCATCCCGCAGGACCTCCGGATGATCTTCTTTGAGGTATGTGCACGGTACAAAATGGGTTATTTTAAAGATGTTGTTAAATAAATCCCCGGCACATACTTCGTGGTATTCGTCCTTCCCCGGAGGCCTTTCCCGACTCGTGCAGCCGCTCTTCAGCTCATCCTGACCGTCTTCAATGACGAGCGTGGAACCTCCACCGATGCTGTCGCTCTGCTTACCCCTGTTCTTCCCCATAATGGACGGTGAACGTGGGGTTTAGGCGATTTTGCTGCGTGTCCTGACGCTGCCTTCTTGGGGTTCTCTGTCCACAGAATTTTATTATCAGGTCCTCTGCCAAATCGACGGCCAGAGAATCCTGCCGACTACGCCACTGTGACAGATAGGTGGCGCTATCGCTCCCTTGAATCCTCAGACAATACGTCAGACACTAGATAAAAGTCCAAATATTTACTTTTATTATTAACAAACAGTGCACAAAGCACCCTACACTCCACTATTCTCATATAAATAAACAATACTCCACAATAATGAATTCCTCCAACTCCCAGATGCGTTTCTCACCCTTCCACCCAGCTCAGCTCAACCCTCTGGGTTTCCCACAATCCTTTATAGTCCTCGACCCGGAAGTGTTTCGCTCTCTCTGTCCATGTGACTAGGAACACTTCCGGGTCAGATAAAAAGTCGTTTTCTTCAACCTGGAAGTACGTCATTTCCTCTATCCAAGTGATCAGGACTCACTTCTGGGTTGTAGTAAAAATACTCCTTGTTCCTCCCTGCAGCATCCTCTAGCGGCGCCCATGGTATCCAGCAGGGCTGTGGATAAAAACTCCATTGTCCAGGATTCCCTGCTGGCCTTCAGGGCACCTGCATGCTGCAGGGAGGTCTCCATCTGGCAGCCTGGGGTTATTGGCTGGGATGAACGGCCGGTCATATATCACGATAGTTTATGTCTACAGTTTGTCATTTATTACTAAAATATGAAAAACATTTCAGTTTTAACGATGTATTTTTTGTTTAAGTTAAATGCACTTTTTTTGTTTAAAGACTATGTGCACTTTAGTTTGTATTGTTTAATGTGTTTCTTTTTTATTGTGATAGATAGATACTTTATTAATCCCAAGGGGAAATTCACTAATATAATAGTGGTCACACTAATATAAAAACATCTGATTATTTTCAAATTCATATGTTTCATTGGTTGTTATTTTAATTTGATTATTATTAATTTTAATCGTGTTAATGCAGAGACATCAGGATGACATTCACAGGTTGACAGACGTGAGCAGATGAGGTAAGACATGCACTGGAGCCCAGAACAGGATGTGCAACCACAGGTTGCAGGCATCAAAATAGTCAGGTATGAAATAATCGTGACTAATCGAAAAATAAATTGAACGATTAGTCGACTACCAAAATAATCATTAGCCGCAGCCCTAGTTACTAGGCTGGTCTACTTTAAGATTATCACACATACAGGTACACATACACATAGTGATCCTGTAGACAAAGTCTCAGGCGAAAACCTAATTGTCTGTCACCCAGCAAAATTCTACTTAGAACCCCCTCATATTCACACATAGATATATTACGGCTTCATAGTCTAATTAAGGATATCTCACAATATTCTGTAGGAGTCTCTGCTTAAGAACTTATTTATCACCAGCAGGGACAAACATATGGGTATCACTGTTCCCCTTTGGAAAGTCCGAGTCCGTTATTTTCGGGGCACAGCTGTAAGCAGTAGGTCGCGGACCTTCTCCTTCCCACAATGCTTTGGGTTGGGTCATGTGTCCCTCGCTGGCAGCTGAAAGTCGGAAGTCCTTCTGGCTCATCTGCTAGATCAAAAGCGTAGAACCCTCGTCGGGTTTTTAATTGTGACACAATTAAAAGCGCAACTCTTTTGGTTGCCACTTACCAACCAAACCATATGCCTGGTTTTTACCACAGTTGTCTCTTCTTTCGAGGTACAATTAAGGTGTCTTATTTTTCAATGTATTATTTAAATCATTCTAGATATAAAGGCAAAGTATAGAAATTTAACAGCAATGTGATATTTATTAAAATAATAATAATAACAAATAGAACAAGAAATTAGAAAATAAGATTGTTAGTAAAGCCTGGATATATATCATATTTAGGAAAAGATCTCAGGTTTTAGAGTGAACCAGAACGTGATCAGGAGCTCAATAATTTTTTAAGAGCAGGAAAGAAGTATTTAAAAATCTCTTTTTTTACCAGTGTAGTTCTAAAAGCAGAGCAGTCAGGAAAAAAAAAACAGTCATAAAATGTATGTCCCATTCATCATTACGAAAAGATTGATTGTGGAAATGGTGTGCAAAAGCATGTATAAAATACCACAGTATTACATAGTATGTCTGTAGTAACAAGATATAAATACTGAAGCAGGGAGGCACTTCTTTATGCAAAATGTTGTTGGACTCTGGAACAAACTACCAAGACACATAGTTGAAACAGAAACCTTGACAACGTTTAAGAAGACCATTTAAGTAGCCATATTACATGCACTTCAGAACAGGTCATCCAACCAAAGATAAATATGTTCAGTGCCCCACCAATACTTTGATGGGAGATCATCTGGGAAAAGCTTAGGTTGCTGCTTGAAGAGGTGTTGGTGAGCCCAGCAGGGGGCACTTACCCTGTGGTCTAAATTGTGGATACCAATGCCCCAGTGCAGTGATGGGGACACTGTGCTGTGTTAAAAAAAAAAAAAAAAAAAGGTACTGTTTTTCTGATGAGAAAACCAAGGTCCTGACTCTCTGTGGTCATAAAAGGTCCTTGGCCATCCTTCTTAAAGAGTAGGGTGTATCCTGATATCCAGGCAAAATTGCCCACCACAGTTTAGCCATTCTGGTCCCCTAATCATTCCCTGTCTCTTAACTGGCTATCTCTTTCACCACTTCACCACCTAACAGCTAATCTGTGGTGAGCGTGTTGATGCAAAAATGGCTCCCGCCACATCATCTATGTGGATACTGCACATTAGTGGTGTTTGAAGTGGGTCCACATTCATTGAAGTGCTTTGAGTAGTGAGAAAAGTGCTTTATAAATATAATTTATGAGTATTATTATTATATTGGGACAGCTTAGCGATTAGCTAAACAAATGGACTGAATGGTATCCTCTTATTTGTCAAATTTCTTATGTTTCTTGTGTAAGACATACATAAAACATGTTTTTACATGTGAAGGTCAGATTTTGCGTTTGAGTAAGACTCTTTTTTAAATTAGAAACAGTGACATTTGATCTGAGAACCCTAGCACCTACCATGCATGGCTGACAGGGAAAAGACCGAGAACAGATACAGGACTTGCAATAGGGATTATAGCTGTTGGGTTGCCTGGGAATTCCACAGGAGGACCAGTAGAATATTGTCAGAGGCCAGAGAGGCCTGGTCTGTTCAACTCAGTGTGCTGCTATCTTGAGTGTGAAGCCTCAGTCTTGAAAGGTTCTTACATTGTACCCATTTCTGCCACAACAGGTGCTATTTTTCAAATCATCTGAGAGGTGTGTAGTGTTTAAAGCAAATTAATATTAATCAGCATCTTTAAAAATATTTATAATGTGTAAAAGATAGATAGATACTTTATTAATCCCAAGGGGAAATTCACATACTCCAGCAGCAGCATACTGATACAAAACAATATTAAATTAAAGAGTGATAAAAATGCAGGTAATAAAAGTAGTATTTGTTTAAAATAAAAATAGTATATAGATAAAGAACAATGGGGCTGCATTTCCTGACAGCATTGTAATGCTAAGAACATCATAAACATCATCATAATACCAATTGCTAATTTACAAGCATTTCTAAAACTCTATCATAACTAAAGTAGCATGTTAAATCTTTTGTATTTTATGTGCTACCCCACCTAGTCATTAATCACTATATTCTTCTTCTTAAATGGGCTTTCTCTTGGCTGTAGCCACAGGCAGGTGTTGTGTCACAGAATATATTAAATTCACATTATGAAAGCTCATTTTGCATTTGGAATGCTAAGAGTTCTGTTGCAGTTAAAATATTTTCATGATGAAATCCAATTAATACTTTTAATATGACATTTTATACATTGTTAAATTCAATTAAATAATTCATACTGTTAATCACAAATGTATAAGCTGATGATATTAATTCTTTTGAACACTGTTTCAAGGCTAAAGTTTGCTTTATTTTCACTGAGACTTCTTTTGTGTTGCAAATGTTTAGAAGTGAGAAGAAAACGAAAATTATAGGAACTAAAGGTTGTCACTGTGACATAGACTGTTTTCTTTAACAACATAACCTTATATTATATTTTAATAGAGGTGGTATGGCTGCAATAAAGAAAGCCAACCCAGAAGAATATCCATTGCATTCTGCGTCTCTAACCACCAGCTTACAAGTGCACTTCCATGTTATTTAACTTAATCCAGTAGGCTGTGGTACCTACCCATTCATTTACTCAGCATCTTGAATCATCGTTACAGTTGCCATAAAGGTTCTTTTCATTGAATATGCAGCTTATTTGGCAATCACTAAGGACTTTTTAGGGTTATTGTGGTGAAGTAGTCTGGGAGTTTCCAGATTGTCTTCATCTAAACCAATTTGATGGTCTTTCAAAAGAGAAGAAATGATGAGAATATTGGTGCACGAGTATACCTTTCATGCATACCTATTGACAACTGTAACTAACCCTCAGATGGCAGCCAAAGAGCAAATATAGCACATCAGCAAACCAGCTGTTTGGTGGAAGGCAAGGTGTTTGTGTAATATGCAATAATACTTTTTTCCTAAAAAGTAATGCAGATTTTTTTGCATTACAATATACAGTACTTAAGTTATTACATATATATTTGAGAATTAAACATACCTGTCAAATAATTTACACATTTTTGCCAGGCTGTCTTTTTGGTTGTTATCTATCTGAAAGGAAGCAAAATAGGTAGTGATGTGCATGATTATTGTCGTCATAGTATCATCTCCATCCATCTATCTTGTTAACCCACTTCTCCAGGGTAGGGTCACAGGATAGCTTGAGTCTATGCAGTCATTGGGCATGAAGCAATACCTGGACAGGATACCAGACCATTACAGGGTGAACACACATTCAGACACGCACCAAGGCCCATTTAGCAAGATCAGTTTACCTAACCTGCATGTCCTTGGACTCTGGAATGCAACCTGAAATCCCGAAGGAAACCCAGGCACACTTAGGGAGAACATGCAAACTCTGGGATTTGAACCCCAGTCTCTGTGTATCATATGACTTTGTGTTTTTTTTTGTGTGCTTAAATAAACAACACTCTGCTGTTATCTAAAAGAAGTATTACCAATCAACTTGATGCTTTTTTGTCCGGTGACATTATGGGTATAGGTAACTAAGTGTACTTTATGCCCAGTCATAAAGTAGCTGCTTTAGAGGGGCTTTAGGAAACATACAAAAAATTAGCTTGCACTTTATGTATGTGCATTGTAAGGTCACTGTGATTCATCATTTTTGGGAAACACGCCCCAGTTCTGGGTATGGTAATAAATTGAAGTACAATTTGGTCAAAGTCAAGGTAAACTTTGCTATGCCTAATGCTAAACTCCATTGGTCATTTGCCATAAAATTAAGTAAAAAAAAATCAGACAGAAAAGAAAGAAAATATACAGTAAAATCATAGTATAAATGCTCACCTATATTCCATAAACATGGTTTTATTGTAGCTGTCATTGTGATACTTTTTACTTTGAAACAGACTAATTGCTGAAGGCACTAGTAATTTCTTTAATCACATTCTTATTCTGTGTTGTAGGATTGTTTCACTTCTCAGTCTGCTGAAGTAGAAGTTATAGTGCAGAGGATTAGTAGGATCATTAAAAAATTGATTAAGCTTTGTTAGGACAAAGTCTACATATTGCTATTCCACAGACATTTGATTAACCGTCAATGATGACTGTTCACTGCTTTAGTCATGCATTGCAGTTTAATTTTACATTTCTAAAATCACTACAACTTTAGTTAGCTTCTTCTTTTACTTAAAAAATCATAGTTTAAATTCTTTACAGCAGCAGAGTATTTAAAAATACATAAGTAGTAGATGTTGAATTTTAAAATATTTCCTTCAGGCCTAAATGTCATGCGATGATAAGTTTGCAAATTGAAAACAAAATGTATATTGTCTTAACAGAGCTTTGGAAGCCAGTGTTGCTGAGAGCAAGGCTTGTGTAAAGCGGAAAAGGTGCGAAGCTTGGGGAGATAATTCTTTGAACCCTACTGATTGGATTAGGCAAAATGACTGGCCAGTGGGGATGAAGAATGTTGGAAACACATGCTGGTTCAGTGCTGTTATACAGGTAGTAATACTTTGATACTGACTAACTCTAGGCAGCAGAGTGACATTTACTAATAAACTATAGCCAAAGCATGCCATTACTAATGCCCAGGGGGAAAATCACACAAGTATACAGTCAATAATGTCTGTATTCTACATTTAAATCTTCATTTTATGTGATTAGGTTGCACCTTGCAAGCTGCCTAAGACTTAAGAACACATGTACTGAACATTTTTCTAGTAGCATTTTGTGCCAAAGAAGTGTAGCAAATTTCAGTTTAAACATAACATACTTAAGACATCAGTGAGCATATTAGAAAATTGTTCCCTGGTTTGAAAAAATCTAAGTTTCTTCCTGTGACATGGTAGTTCCAGAACTTGCTTAAACTGCATGAATCAATTAATCCATCCTGCCTTCTGTGAACAGTTCAAGCTAGTGACAGTAGTGTATAAGTATAAAGAGTATTTCATTAGGCTGCTTAATACCAACCGATCATCATTTGCCTCAGAATACCTAGGCATTGTTCCTGACAACATACATTCGTATCAAAGTCTACCCCTTTTCAAATTAATTCTTTTAGCTGGATAATATATCCTATAACAGGTTATTTATCATGTCAAGATGGATAGTGACTTCATTTTACAAAATCGGGAGTGGTCTCCCCAAGAATTTCTCGTATGCTCAGATATGGGGATGGATATTTGAGGAGTAAACCGCAAAACAATGATAATATTTTTGTATTATGTACACTGAACCATCAACAACAAATCAAAGAAATAATATATTGAACAATTATTATAAAAGTAACACTGAATAAATCGGACTCTGCAGCTGCATGAATATAAAAATATCATTTCCAGTTTGCAGAAATAGCTTAAAAGTTGATAGAAATCTACGTTTTGTATCTGATACTTGTATGCAAAATTTGGTTGAGTTAATTGAAAGTGTATTTAAGTTATCATGTATATAAACACACACAGACTTAATTCCAAAAATGATATTTTCAGACTCAGGGAGGTCTAAAATGTCCGAGATTCATCAAAATCTTGAAATCAAATTTTTGGACAATTACAATACTTTCGCTATACTTTGTATATGAGAAACTTACAGGCAGATCGACCATCAGGGCATTCTGGGGGGCCCAGATGGAAAGAGGCCTTTTCAAATTCAGATAACCATGACACGCTTGTGGAAACGAAGTGTGCACAAGCTAAAATTTGCAAGGGGTATCCCCTGCCACATCCTGCTCGTGGAAACTGTCTAGTGGAAATGATGGAGCATTCCAAAATCACCAAGGAGGACCCCCCCACCCCACTCAGTGGTCTGGTGTCTGTGTGCTGGTGGTGTTTTAATACTTTGTATCTGCAAGCACTGAAATAAATAGTGGAAACTGTTGTGCTGCATGAAATAACTGTGTGTTTGTATGCTTTATTGTTGAAAGTAAGTTCAACTCTTTATTAAGGAACTCAATTCATTAAGTCACCCAAGGGCCTATGTCTTAATCTAGCCTTGATTTTACTGATCTGCATATTTTACTTATATCACATTACAGGCATCAGCCAAATAATAAGTAATAATAATGATAATAATCCAATAGGAATCTTAGGAATCTTCCAATCTTAGAAGATTCCAGTCTTAGGAATAAAGTGGAACAGTAGGTTTGCAGCATTAATGTGTGCTGAAAAACACAGAAGTAATTGTGTGATGGTGTATGATGCTGTTGAGTCAGCATTTAACAGTATTCCCAAAGAATGTTCCCAAAACCTTGCTTAATGCATGTCAGCCAAGAATTAATGCTAGTGGATAAAGTATTCAGCACAAGTACTGATAACAAATAATGTAGCCACTTGCCAAATGCTGATTAAACAGAACATCCGTATAATAAAAAAGACTTTATTTTCAACACCTTTCGAACCCCACCTTATTAATTCACTGTCCACCTTACAACCTCCTCCTCCACCTCCATTGTTCACTTGCTAAATATTGACTTTGATTCCTGTTTTTCCTAATCATTTTCCTCTGATGATGACACCTGATAGGTTGTCGAAAGCTTAGGAATAAAACCTTTTTTAAGATATGTGACTCATTTTCTCCCTTTGTGGATCTCTAGCTATAAATATGCAAACTGTATCATAGACAGTCACTTCCATTTGTATAACCAAATGTGTATATAACAAATTTTGAGTTTATGATGTTTGTAAAATGAGTTTTGACTTTGAACGTAATTCTCTTGGAACAGGGATGTGATGGGTAAGTTGGTTAAGTGCAAAAGCAACAAATATAAAAATGAATCTCTAGTATGTATTATAATGTGCCTTTCTTCCCACTACTTGCAGTGTGGCATTCAGTTAATGTGTTACATATTTGTAAAATAACGTAAAACAAAGCATCCATAAAAAAAGCTACATAAACAAAGTAGTAATTTTTGCAGAAAAAAATGTAATAGTAATACAGTTTTAAAATGATGCAATTATTTTTGTAAAATAATCTAGTAGATTTATGAAATATTTTTTCTGTATGCCATAAAGTCATGTTTCAAAATATGCAATTATAAAATTACAGATTAAATAAATGTAAAACCACAAAACAAACATATTTTCTGCTGCTCATGGTACACTCAAAGACAGTGACTTGACCACTGCCTATTCTGCTTTGTCATCTTGCCTACTAGCTGACCATTATTGTGCAGTTTATCATTTAGAAATACGAGTTGCCTTGTTGTTTAAAAAAAACTAATGCTTTCACTTAGTAGGTATACACATGTGCAGAGTTCATGAAAAACTGTTTTGTAGACTTAACGCGATTGTTTCGAAAAGGGATTTATAGCAGAAAAATAAATTGATTTACTACAAGTTCCTATGTGATTGCAGTGCACTTAGTACATTATTTCTGAGCAGTGTGTTACATTGTTTTTTATAGATATATTTACTGGTTAATTTACTGACAACTGAGTGCCCGAGTGGGTTTTCTCACCCTCCGCACACACTGTTTGTTCGTCTCATAAAATCCATATTGTAAAAACTGAAAAAACTTAAACAACACCATTATTGCAAATTCATAATTATTTTTCATAGAAAGATTTCAATTGGAAGCCAACAACAGGAGAGCAGTGGGCAGTGATGTAGTTCTGTTTCAGCAGTAGATGAAGCAATATATTGCCCCATAATGGATCCCAATAAAAATACAGAAATTGAAAAAAGGACATAAGGGCTCAATTTACATGCTGAACACTTAAGAAGACCTTTAAATGTTTCATATGGTCAGAAATTTAGTTCTTCAAAAACAGCCATTTTTTTCAAAACACCATACCAGTAACTTAGTTGTAGAAGTGAGCACTGTAGTATATATCTAAAGTTTGTTAACACAATTTAAATTTAAATATGTTTTCCAAGAATATATAGGGTGATCCAGATCTAATTATGCAATTTTCATTATATATGATACATTTAAGTTTATTACATAGAAAATCACCCAAAAAATCCTGGACCATCAAGAAGTGTGCGAACTGACGACATGAAGAATCATCTTCGCGCCGAACTGGAATCGTCTCCGCATAAATCAAAGTCATCCAGACGATCTGAATCTGCATAATTAGATCTGGACCACCCTGTAATGTATGATGGAGTTTATCAAAGACAACTGGAGAGCAAAGCCCGTTCAAAATTTGCAGTAATCAAAAGAAGTTAGTGACTAGGATGACTGTAACTTTTCTTGCATCCTACCCTTCCATATATATTCAAGAAAGATACTTTTTCTTGATATGCTGTATACTTGATGCTTCTCAACATTTTGCTGGTAAAAAGACATTCTTTTTGTAATTGTAAGTAAACCATTTGAGTTTATTGGAAATTAGTATTTGTCAAAAGTCACTGTTTTCAAAAATAGCCCATTTTGCCATAAAAAAATGTTTTCTTATTAACTACAACCGCCTGCCTTATGCCACAACAGTAAAGTTAAGGCACAATCTTCAACTCATATGGCTCTCTGACTCAAAAATGTGGCACAATTAATTAGAATACTTACAAACAGCAAACAGAAATGAACACTGAGGTTTACTCCTAAACGAAAATATAGCTGGGAATAGCAATTAAGAACAAGTATTAGGGCAAAAAATATAATTTTATTTGTAATGGATTTAATAGCATATCACTGGAAAATATAACTTATCAATTTTGAATATTACATGTTCTACCTGAGTTTTAAGGAAATATTTCAATAAAGAAATAAATAAGTCACAATTGCTTTCAAATCCATCAGATGGCTAATAGTTCAGTGTGCAGATTCCCCATTCACCAAAAAAAACTGTATTTGGTAGATTCTGATCTTATATTTTTAAGAGATTTGTAATATAGGGAAACAAAAACTTATTGCCATATTCCTTATATGTATTGATATTTTATTGAGATAATAAAGTGTTTTAACAAAGGAAAATGTCTTCTCTTGTATGTTTTTTTATTAAAGATAACAAAAACAAACAAGTGGAAGCAACAATTACTGCCATCCATGTAATAGTTTAGAAAATGCACAGTACTGATTCTGTGTAGCTAGTGATAGTACTTTATTGCTTTAATTCCTGCTATCTGCATAATTAAATAATTGTGTATTTGCAGTAATTTTGTTACTTCTGATGTACTCTTTTTAGTCCCTGTTTCACTTGCCACAATTCCGAAAATTGGTCTTGAATTATAGTGTTCCTCAAAGCATCTTGGAAAACTGCAAAAACCAGAGGGTAAGGTTATTTGAGAAAATAGAAGGGGGGAAATTTAAATTTTAAAAATGTGGTTTATTTTTTTTAATCATTAAGCATTTCCAGTAAGGAAATCAAAACATTAAAAATCATACAAATTATTACATTTATAGTTTAATGAATTTTAATCAAATGTGTCTTAATTCGCTCTTTGAAAATATAAATGTTAAAGTAGCCAGTTCCATTTACTTGGCATATACCAATTATTTATTAACTATTAGACTTGATCTAATGGGTTTTTTGTTTTAATGTTCTCAAGTGTTGCTCAAAAAATATGAAAAAAATACTATAAATATATATAATTCAGATGCAGGAAGTAAACAGAGGAATTTATATGGTTCAAAGTGGTATGAAAGTCCTCACATTTGTTCTTAGCATAGCAGATAACATTAATATATTGTTATATTAAATGTTTTATGACATTATAAAAACCAGAAAGTATATTACAATAAATGGTGTTTGGACAGGATCTGTTAAAAGTGATTGTGTTAAAAGATATGTTTGATATATGTCAAATTTAACTTATTTCTTCGGAACATATGCATGTATATATTAGTTTTAACACATGAAATTGTGTTCTAACATGAAACATGTTTATAATTTAAAAATAAATACCTAGCCTGTTTTATATTTAAAATGGAACTGATTGGAGCTGGGTCCAAATTTAAAAATAAAAGCCTTAAAACCTACCAAAAATGTCCACTCTGAAGTAGCAAAGTTTAATATTTAGGAAAACTGTAAAGACAACAAATTCAGAGTTGTTTAAAATGATGTTTGCCAATTCTCTGTCATTTTAGCTGAATATGTGACCTTTTTTTTAGATGTACTCATTCCAAAGTCATCTTAGAGTAAAATTATTGGGTCAATACTATAATGTGTATTCTTATATTGCACAGTTTTAAACATAGTATATGATATTTGGTTGTTATTGGTTTATGCAGGTGAAGAGAAACATTGCTTTCATGCAGGAGCTTCGGTGTCTCTTTGCCCTCATGGTTGGTACTAATCGAAAGTTTGTAGATCCTTCTGCCGCTGTTGAGTTGCTGAAAGATGCTTTTCGCACAACTGAAGCCCAACAGGTTATTATTTGTATGACTTTTAGTCTTGTTATGATCTTCAAATAGTTGGTGGGTGTTAAACAATTTATATTTTTTATGTATCCAGACAGTAGGTATTTTTTTGCCTTTGAAAAGTATATACATAAGTGTACATTATGTAAACTTGAGTCATACAAAAGCATATAATTAAGTGTATACCAATAGTCCTTCAACAGCCTGGCATTTTATTTCAATATTTCCAATTGCCATTTTTTTTTGTAAAATGCGATAGAAAGGTGCATTTCTCTTTATTTACTTCTTTAATGAGAATTTTATGCTCAGTATGCTGATATAATCAGTAAATGGTTTTTTACAAGGTATAATATCCACAGCCATGTTCCTTTTTGGAATGCTATCTGTGTTCTAAAAACCGTAATTAGCACTTTTCTAAGCTTAGTGACTACACAAATTTGTTCCCAGGTAAACACTTAACAAAAGATTAATTAATTATAAAAGTAATCCTACTACACACAGGACTCACTGTTCAGTTCTTGGATTTGTACACACACATTTCAGCTCGGAGCATATCAATGGTATGTTGTTTCCTGCATCAAGGTCATATAACTGCATTGGTGAAGTAAATAAAAGAACAGAAAGAATTTATTTATTTATTTATTATTATTACCAAGAAAAAGGAATTGAACTTTGGTGGGCATTAGTCAACCTTATGAAGGCTTTTGATCAAGTACCTCATGAGGTAGCCTCAAGGACATTGAGAGAATCTGGCATCAAGGAATGATTAGTACAAGCAGTGATGACCATGTATGTGGGAGCTAAAACGAACGTCTGAACCAATATGGGCTATAGTGCTTATTTTGACATCAGGGTAGGAATTCATCAAGGGTCCATTTTGATTCTGCTTCTCTTTACTATTGTGCTAGATGCCCTGTTTTTCAAATGTGTCGATCAGCACAAGCAGAAAGTAGCCTACTATCCCATCCCCCCACCGACGGAGCTCAAGTTGCACAGAAGATTCTCAGAGCTCATGTCTGTTTATCTGGGTGTGAGATGCCTGGAGTTGTGGTGGGATGTGATAGCAGGCTGCCTGACACATTTGGAAAACAAAGGAGCTGATGACTAGGTGCAAAGGAATTTAAGGTGGCCCAGGATTACAAGTCTTTTCGTAGGTTTCAGAGATTCTAGTGTTAAAGGAGAAGCTAATCCAGTAGATGCACTGCCTTGAAGAAAGAGCTCTCAAAGTTAACAAAGCTAAGACCAAAAATAATGTGTGACAAGGTTTCCAAAAGGCAAGACACTGTTCTAGTAAACTGCAAATATCCCTGTGGAGTGTTTTGAGGAGTGGTTGGGGTGAACTCTACTTTATGCATCAGTTGTGACTTGTGGATCCATAGCCGATGTAGTGGTGTCAGAGGCTCTTTTGGACAGTTAAAGTACCAATACAGCTTTCATGTTTCTTGAGGTTGAAGGTCATAGTCTTGAAACGTGACAATTTCTGCTATCTTGGAGATCTACTGAGTGTTTAAGGAGATTGCTCCAGTGCAGTTGCTGCCAGAGTGCATGAAGTGCATGGAATAAGTTTAGGGATCTTTCTGGCGTAGTTTTAAGCAAAGGTGTTTCCTTGCATATGAAGGGTACCGCGTACAGCTGCTGTGTTAGATCTGCTGTAGTGGATGCAAGTGAGATGTGGAAGTTGGAAAAATAAGCACAATTCCTCATACTGAGATGAGAATGTTGAGATAGATAGATGGCTGATGTGTCTTTACAGGAAAATAGAACCAACAAGGATATTCCTTACACAGTTTCAGTGCAGGTGGAAAGTGTTCACAGGGCACCCCAAGAAAACATGCCGTGAAGATGTGCACGCTGATATGAAGGTGAAACATATGTAAATCAAGGCTGGGAAAACCGCATGTAAACATGATGCTGATTGAAATTTTTATTACCTGAAGCAGGAAAACCTGATTTGTTTTGTTATTTGAAAAAAAAAGTATTTAATTGAAATAATTTTAAATGAATAATGGTAAAATATATTTATGTGCATAACTCTGTGAAGAGTGTCTTTAATCATAGTGTTCATGATATGTGGTATCTCTTGGTTCTAATCAAATATTGTGAACTATTTTTGGTACAACAGGATGTTAGTGAGTTCACCCACAAACTCCTAGACTGGCTAGAAGATGCCTTCCAGTTGACAGCTGATGGAAAGTAGGTTTGAGTGATTTATATTTATTTGTTTTAGATGCAGTACAAGGAGTAAATGCAGTTTGTTAATTAAGAGTAGACTGTTAAGTAAATTTGGCTTTTAGCAAATCCAAAGAAATACTTTATATTGAAAGTTTGAATTAACAGCAGATGCTCAGATCAGTTTTTCAAACATAAATAAAATATGGACACATACATTGTAATTATTTTCTGCAATAAATTTATATTTTAAACTTATAATGTGTTTAGAAAACCTGAAATTGTCAACACGGACATAAGATAACATATGCAATATGTAAACAAAACATGGTAAGGCAATATTAACTCATTTCATTTTATGGTAGATTAGTTTTATAAACATTTGCAATTCACACCAACATTTTTTTCTTTAAATCTTTAAACTCAATTAGCCATTGATGCTTGCCTCAAATGTTAAGCCGTTGCACGTTTTGACAAAATAAAAACACTAAAAATTTTGGTATTCTTTCAAAATATAGAGGAAACACACTACATACAGGTATAGGGTGACCAGACGTCCTCTTTTCTCCAGGCATGTCCTCTTTTTAAGACCTAAAAAATGCGTCAGGCCGGGATTCTAAAATCGTCTGGGATTTCATTCTACCTCAACCTCAAACATTTTTATATTGGATTTGGGTTGCGTTTCCCTGGGGCTTTCCCAAATGAGTTACTTCGACCTCCCCCTACTCACTTCCACTTGCTTTTTATAGCCTTGCTGCGTAAATGAGTGGAAGTGAGTAGAGGGAGGAGCAAAGTAATAGTTTTGGAAAGGGAATTATTGCCATTGGTCGGTCGCACTCACTCTTCATTCCAACATTGATCAGTCTACACCTCAATAGCACCAATGATTGTCCTCAGCACCACGAGCTTCCCTGTTTACAACAGCACATGGCACCTGGCATTTGTAGTTAGAAAATGCCTAAATGTAAATTCACGGACAAACTAAACAAAAAAATACCTATATTTTTGTCTTGGTAGTGATGCATAGGAAGCTGAGTGCGTGACATTAGAAAGTAGGCACTTTTCTGTCAGTGTCAAATAAAGGTGCCAAAGATCTGGAAGCCCATATGAGTTCTGCAAAACATAAAACTGCATCGAGGGGAGAGAGCTCATGGAGTAAATTAACGGTGTACTTTGTGACTAAAACAGACAGTACTGTAACTGCTGCAGAGGGTGCTTTTGCTTTCCATACGGTAAAGCATCACACTAGCTAAGGGCAATGGACTGCACATCTGACTTTTAAGAAAGGTTTTCACAGATTCTGCGACAGCTCTAAAATTCTCAAGTGCTCGCACTAAGACAGAAATGATTGTTAATGCTTTGATAGCCCCACATTTTGTCGAAGTTGCTCTGGAAGCACTTGAAGACATTCCTTATTATGGCATGTCCACTGATGGCAGCAATCATGGAGCTGTGAAAATATTCCCTCTGCTCATTCAGTATTTTTATTTTAAGAATGGTGGCATGTAAAGTAAATTGCTGCTCACACAGCTGACACTATTGTGTCATGCATCAAAGAAACACTGGAAAAGAAAAGGATATTTTCTACATGTATTGAATTTACAGGTGACAACTGCAGTACAGTGTATGGGGGAATCCGGCATCATGAGGAGGGAAAGAATGTTTTTGTGAACTTAAAAAAGTCCTTGCAGAACAAGTCTAACTGGAGTGGGCTGTCCAGCACATATATTGGAACAATTGTGTTCACCACAGGGCAGACACACTAGATGTTGACATTGAAAACATTATCTTCAAAACTTATCAGTACTGCTACATCTACACTGTGTGGACAGAGAGTCTGAAGGAGTACTGTGAGTTTGCTGATGTAGAATATAGAAGTCTACTCTCTCACAGCAAGACACAATGGCTGTCATTATTCCCAGGAATTGAGAGACTGCTCCAGATGTATCCAGCTTTGAAAGCATTCATTTTGTCACAGGAAAAATCACCCACCCTGATCAAGAAGTATTTTGAAGATGAGTTCAGTGAGATTTACATCTGGCAAATGCATCCACTCATGTGTGTTTCAGTCGTGCATTCAGGAGATGGGAGGGAGAACAATTCAATTGTGGAAGTAAGGAAGATTTTGAACAACATCCACACCATGCTTCATGAATGCAAGATCAAGAACTTCAAGCGTCTTGAAGTTAAGAGTATGTTGGCACAGAAGCAGAAGTAAGGTGTGACCATTTCATTCCTCACATCTGGGCATGTGCAGTGTGTGTCTAGATATCTAGAGAAATGGATGGCGCCCATGGAGGAGTTTTCCTCTTTCATGTGGATGGATCTGAGTGAGATCCCAGACTGGAATGATGTAGAAGGCTGTATCCAGCACCTAGCTGAAAAAGAGGTGAAAATGTATGATATAAAGTGCTTTGATCAGGTCACCAGCCTAAGGAAATTTATTGAGACGAGCACACCCAGTATATCAAGGAGAGGAATCACCTGTCTATTGATTCACTGAAGGGGATTCTGTGCACCCAGTACAATTTTAAACATATGACGTACAAGGACTTTAATGCCTAACTGATGAGTAATTACAGACTGTTGGGAAAGATGCAGTGTGCTAAAAAGTATGCCCAACCACATCAGGAGGACTAAAAGTCTACTGAAATGACTGATTTTTTATTTTGTCTTATTTTATTCTGTGGCCTTTTAATAAATATTTTGAGGTATGCTAAATGTTGTAATTTAATTTATTTTATTATTATTGCCTTATTTAGGGTAAGACATTGAACAGAAAGAATTGTCATTTGGCCAAAAGTTATCATCTGGAGGTACATTAAAAGCACCAAGCATCACACCAGTGAAAGTGGACTGAAGGCCACTGTAGCAAAAGAAATGGAAGTTTTGTTGATGTTTTTTTTTTTTTTTTTTTTTTTGCAACTTTTATTCATTGGCCATAAAAAATGACAATGTATTGTTTAGTGCAAGATTCAGTTAAAAATTCAGTGCAAAGTAGGCTTATTGACCACTATTGCTTATAGTAGTATTGGTGTTTTAGTTTCTGCATTTTAGTCTTGTTAAATGCCAATAAAGTTAATTATCATAATATGACCTAGTAGCCATGACTGTGGACACATTTGTATGCATTTACATGGCCATTGTGCCACATGCATTTCCCCCCAAGACCCTCTTCCAAGTGTCCTCTTTTTCACAAACTTAAATCTGGTCACCCTATATAGGTGTGATTTGTGCTTGCCCACTCAACTCTTTAACTCACTGCCACCCTGCCATGGGAATAGCATTATTCTCATAGTTACATTCCTACAGCACTTTCTGTTAATACCAAAGTTTTTTTTTCAAATGTTTTGTATGTGCTCCAAAGAGTATTTGGCTTTAATTTGGTGTGCCCCATGTTGTTTCTTGCTTAAATGTTCCCTGTTCAATGTTTTATAGTAACCCAGCTGGAAAACAGGAAAACCCAATGGTCCAACTTTTTTATGGCACCTTCTTGGCAGAACGAACACATAATGGTATGTTCAAGATTTGTTTAGCTAAGGTTTTGAATAATTTTGCATATGTTTTAAAATAACAGTTTTCAGTGATTCCATTGAACCATTTGAAACTTTTTTTAATGTCTTTAGGTTTATATTGTATTACTTGTAATTATTGGATCATATTAGAAGCACAGTGTTTGTCCATTAATGTTCTGTTTTTGATGACAACACGAGAGTTAGATACATTCATAATTTTACGAAATCACAACCAACATTTTGCTGTTTTGCATTTAAAAGAATGAAGAAAAAATATCCAGGCTTAATCTGTTTTTTTTTTTTGTTTTTTTTTGCTGTGTGTGTGTTCTTGATACCTTGTGTGAGCACTGTAATAACCAGTAGAGCATGACAAAAAGGACATGAGGTTTAAACAGAAACACTCTGTTGCAGTAGGGAATTTTCAAAACAGAGATACAGTACTGAGGGAAAATAAGTTCTCCCTATGAATTTTTTTTTTTCCTTTTTTAACATATATCGGCAAGTTTTGTTCATTTAACCAGTTCATTTAAACAGTATAATTAAACATTCAATTGAAATTAAAATAAATGCAAATTTCACATGTGGAAAAAGTAAATACACCCCTGTTCAAAAATTTGAATTAGGTGCACCATGTAAGGTGAAAATAATTAGAGCATCATCAGAGAGGATCTTGGATTTAAACCACAGACATTTAGTTTGGTTTACTCTTTGTTGTTGAATTGTGTGTTATCACAATGCCTAGATTTAAAGAGCTCTCTGAGACTTTTAGAAAGAAGATTATGGTTGCCTATGACTCTGGGAAGAAATTAAAAAAGATTTCCAAAGAATTGGAAATCAAGTATCGCACTGTCCACAAAATCAACTATAAGTGAAGAAGATTAAAAAAAAAACTGCCAGCTTGTCCAGGTCAGGCCACACCAGCAAGTGCAGTCCAAGAACAGACAGCAGAGCAGAAGTCATTAAGATCCCCAGAACACTTTGACACTGCTAATGTCAAAGTGCATGTGTCTGCCATTAGAAAGTGACCACAAATTACAGATACATGTGTCAGGAGGAAATCTTGTCCAGAAAGAACATCAAGGCAAAACTAATATTTACTGAACACCTATGCAGAAAACAGGACTTCTAATACAAAGTGCTTTGGACAAATGAGGCAAAGATAGAGTGATTTGGCCATAGTACCAGTAAACAGGTTTGGCAAAACCAATCACAGCATTTTACCAGAAGAACCTACCAACTGTAAAGCATGTTGGTTGAAATGTTATGGTTTGGTGCTGCTTTGTTGCCTCTGGTGCTAAGCAGCTCACCATCATAGAATGCATCGTGAATTCTTCATTGTATCAGAGGTAGTTTTATAATAATATAAAACCATTTGGTAGCCATCATTACTGTACTGTATGATAGTGAGAGTGTGGCTTGCAGTGGACTATTATGCCATCCAGGACTGCTTCTTTTCTTATTCTTTTCGTTGCCAGAATAAGATCAGACCCTCTGCATTCCTGTAGTGAAATAAACATGCTTATACAATGAATTACTGTGTTCCAAAATGCATCCTATAAGGAAATTAAAGCATCATACTGTATATGTTTCAGTGTAACTCTGAAAAATAGTCAGATATGAAAGAGCTTAAAGAAAATGAACTCCCACAAAGTAAAAACAATCAGCTCAACAAATAAACCTACTCCCACAGTAGAATGAAAATGAGCACAACAAATTCACAATTTGCTTTTAACCAAACGTATTCAGCTGGGTACTAAAATGTTTAGTAGATCGGAAAACTATATACTGCTGTTTTTATATAGAGTTGCTTTCAAGATAGAAGTAACATTTAAAGAAACAGCTTAGTAAAGAAAAAAAAAACTAGTGAAAACTTATTTTTTCCCAAATCAAAAGATCACAAAAAATGAAAACAAGTGCTTTGTGAATTTCATATTTTATTTATGTCTTAGATGTTCTATATTTTATAAAATAATGGAAGTGTAAAATATTTCATTACCGCATAATGGTATTGATGGATAACATGCTTATGAAAAGTAACTGAATGAGGATTTGCTCTGCTATCCAACTCTTTCATCAATAACAGCAGGAGGCAACTGTCTAATAGTAGAATTGTTAACTGAAAAGAAACTGACAGTGAAAAATATACAAATGGCTTTGTGAAATACTCCATTTGAACACTTATAGTAGATAATAATTGGTGATATAAAGTTTAAAAAGGAAACAAACCAGCTGACTCTACAGTTGGTATTTTTATACTGGGAAGAGAGTATAAGCAATAAATACTATTAAACGAGTTTGAATGTCTTTAAAAATATTCTTTTAGCATAATGCCTTAAGGTGTATTTCAGTAGTGTAGCAGTATGGAAATTGCATTAAAATATTAAATTGCAGAGTCATGGGTGTTAACAATTTTCTTTAAATAAATTGTGAGAAAGATTTAAAAACAATTGTTTTTGTTAACATTTTACTAAGCCTGTCATAGAATTCAAGCCGGTGTTTGAAAGAATTTTCTAATTGAAAATTTGTTGACAAACGTTTTTGCTTGATTTCTCTTTCAGGTAAAACCCTGTCCAATATTGAACGTTTCGGACAGTATCCTTTGCAGGTAAATGGCTTTGACAGCTTACATGAATGCCTGGAAGGTGCCATGGTTGAAGGAGAGATTGAGGCCTTGCATTCAGATCAGACCATCCATTCCAGCCAAGAGGTTGGCATTTTACTGATTTTTATTTTGTTTAACTCAAAAGAAATGTGCATCTTTTGGAATAAATGATTAGAAATTAATGTTAATAATGCCTGTGGAAATTTGCACATGTTAATTCTATTACTTTGGGTTTTTCACTTCACTCTATGTTCTAAAATAATTGTGTACAATTTATAGCATATACATTTCACAAGCTTCCAGTGAACATATATTGTGTCTTCTTCATTTTGTTTATACAGTATGTGGACTGATTAGATTAAGTATTTAGATTCTGTGATTTCAAGATAATGGACTGATTCCCTATTCTTGGCAAATTCCTTCCATTAACTAGTACTGCTAGGGTAGGCTCCAACCCAAGACCTTATATTTGACTAAGCATGTTTGAGAATACATTCGTGAGCTGATTTACAGCCAACCGAGTTGAGACCATTCATACTTAAAGCCGTGGGCCACAGGAGGACAATAGGGTAATAATGTTCTATAAATTACCAAAACCAGCCACCAGAGGCTGTAAAGGCTGTATGCCTTTTGTTTTTCATGTATTTGCAGCATCACTGCCAGCCATAGAATGGTATGCTCTGCGTAGAAGCAGTGAGAGAAGTACTGCTGACAAAGTATATGTGTAATGCCACGAAAAGTGTGGAAACAGCTTCCACCTGCAGCTATAGACTCTTCAGTATGCGAGCGACTCTCCACCCTAGTGTTTAGATCTGCCAGTGCCATGCTGACACTTCAGTACACAAGCAATGATATGAGATTGCAGTCAGACTTCTTTTTTTTGGGCACATATCTAAACACTAGTGAGTCATTTGGTCGGGTGTGAGTCATGGGGCTATAGGAGCCAGAAGCGGTGGAAGGGGCGCTCCTACTGAGTGTTTACTGGGAATAGGAGCAGCCTGAAATGCGGTGTTCCCACAGATGCTGAGAGACTGGTGGCAAGAGAGATGTGCGGCTCAGTGTGGCGCCCCGGGATTGCCAAAGGCCAGGCAATGGAAACCTGAGCCAAAATTTGAAGGTTGACTGTACTTGTTGGCGGACTTTCCGAAGGAAGCATTGGGGCTTATTTTTTACATGGACTCTCTCTGGTTTTAACCTCTGATTTTAATGGATATTTATTGGATTTTAACCTACATCTTTACCCTGTTTTTATGGATTATTTATTTATTGACTTTTGGAGCACTGCTCAGTTTTGGACACTGTTGTTTTATTTTTAATAAAAGTACTTTGGAACCTTTTTGCACCTACCCCTTGCTATGTACTGTATGTGTGTTTGTCCTTGTCCACTGACTCATACCTCGGGTACCCAGTAGCGTTGGGCCAACACACACAGTAACACTTGTAATTTGTGCACATTTCATTTTTTCATTTTATTAGTTCAGACCATTTATTCTTACCAAGCAGGTACAAAGCAGTTAACTAAAGGTGGAGGGATTTCCATTAGACATGCATGTAATTCAATTGTGTATGGTTTAGGTATACATATTTAATGCCAATGATCCTCAACGTATTTCTTCAGATCATTTCAGAATTGTTATATTTTGCACTTTGTAGTTGTAAGTCAAGGCTGGATTCTGTAAGTCACTGCTGGATCTTGTTTTGCCAAGATAAAAATGTGTCAACCCAAAAGGAAAATTGTGGAAGGACCAGGAGGTGAATGAAAGAACTTGTTCACTAAAAACAAAAAGGGGTCAAAAGTTCAGGTTTAAGGTCATTATTTAAGCTATGCTATTAATTCTTTTTTTAATTCCATAGTTTTGATTCTGCATTACTTTTGTGATTCAGTGTGTATTTATTTCATGATTTAAGTACTTATTTTATTATTACATGTTTTAATGTTAGATGTGATTAATCATGATTAATTACATACAATGATGCGACTAGTTCATTTTATTTAATCAATTCCGGACCTTAAAATATATATATATCGTACATTCAGAAGGTATTCTGAATCCTTAAGCTTTTTCACATTTCACATATTGCAGCTTTATTCTCAAATAATTTAAATTAATTTTTTCCACTCATGAACCAACGCCCAGTACCCCAGAAAGTCAAAGTGAAAACAGGGTTTTAGCAGTTTTTGCATGTTTGTTAAAAATAAAAAAACTTCAGTATCCCATTGACACAAGTATTCAGACCCTTTGGCAGTGAAAGGAGGCAGTAAAAGGAAAGGTTATATAATGAGAAACAACTGGTTGAAAGTTGAATTGGTTGAAAAGTGTGTTGAATTCTTTAGATTATTCCAGTGTTAAATGATATTCCTGTTGTTCTTGACATTTCATCTTGTCAGTTTGTTGGTATCAGGGAAAGAAAAGTCAGCCTATTATGTTAAGTGTGGGTCCTGTAGTTAAAGTAGTTTTGTTCTACAAATTTTTTGCAATCATTTGCATGATTGGGATGTTACCCCAAAGTATGCCTAAGATTATAGACTTTGGAGGAAAAGATTTGGGGAAAACCAGCTAACTGGTAGTGGTAAGGAGGTTGGAAATTGATCTACTGGATAGAATGTTGGCTTCATTTTAGAGGTCAGTAGTACAATGTTTAGGTCTGCTAGAAATAATAAAAAGGGACACAAGATAAATAATGTGGTTTGAACCAGTAAGACCTGATCTATTAAACTGACTGCTCAATCTGTCTTATTTATTATGAAATATGAATCATAAGGCTTTTCAGATGTGCTTTAAAATTCTGTGAGGAATAAAAACAGGTTAGTAATTAATCAGTACTAATTTTATGTTAAATTAGATTGTAAACAATTTGAGTAAATGTATTTATATTTCTGAATATATTAAAAATATTTTGCAGCGCTGGTTTTCAAAATTGCCTCCTGTTTTGACATTTGAACTTTCACGGTTTGAGTTCAACCAATCGCTTGGGCGACCAGAAAAGATTCATAAAAAACTGGAGTTTCCGCCAGTCATTTATATGGACAGGTATGTTAAAACTGTGTTTACGTGCAGAACACAAAATGTTTGCTTATTTAATCAGTTCTTCAGAATTCCTAACTTATCTTATTTAAGAACTACATAAATGTGATTCCCTTTGTTAATTAGTTTTCAAGAAAAACTTTTTGCTCTTCATTAAATATTTGTTCTATTTTATATGAGGGTTATCACTGATGTATCATATTGTAAAATAGTTGTTCTTTGTGATCAGGTATCTTCATAAAAACATGGAACTGACACATACCAAGAGAAAGGAAGTTAAGACGTTGAAAGAACAAATGATTTTTCTTCAACAGAGATTAGAAAGGTTGGTAAACTATTACTGATTTTGACTTTTATGTTTACAGGGTGAGGTTTGGTATATGCTGTGACTAGTGTGACCACCACAATTAAGGCACAACATAGGGATGCTTCTTAGCATAGCCAGGATCATGGTAGATCTTTGTAGAATGTTTTTCCCCTGGCCTGAAATAAGATAATTGCTGCCCAGTAGATTGATATGTGTATATATATGAATATGTAATAAAGATATTCTGATTAATTCTCAAATAAGCCATAATATTTTTACAGAACTATTTATCCAATACGCCATAGTAGGATATAATAGAATTAGGGTTTTTTGTGCATTCATATTTTGATTTTCTCACAGTCATTTACATTTTTAAATGATTAACTTTGTTAATTATTCTTCCTGTGTTTTTGCTCTCTTATTTTAGCTACCTAAGCTATGGCTCAGGACCAACAAAGTATCCATTGGCTGACATGTTGCAGTATGTCTTGGAGTTTGCTTCCACACAGCCCACTAATTTCTCACCCACTCAAAACATCAGAATTGCTGCCCCGCCACAGAATGAAACCATCACCTTAGCTACAGAAACACCGCTGGAGCTAACCAGGTAAAATATAACATGGCTTTCAGGACCTTTTTTATATACTTTGTTAATCCCTGAGAGGAAATTGTCTGTTCACATCGCCTTTGGGGGTCAGAATGCATGGTCAACCATTGTACAGCACTCCTACAGCAATTTTTAGGTTAAGGGCCTTGTTCAACAGATTAAGATCCTTTCTGTCAGTAATGGGATTTGAACCGGCAACCTTCCAGATACCAGCGCAGATCCTTAGCCACAGAGCCAACAGTCCACTCTAGAGATAACACTCAAACATTGATTTGACTTTAATATTTTTTTACTTTGGTGTACAACTTTTACTTTAGAAGAAAATGTACTGGATAAGATACTTCTCCTCATCACTAATTAAAAAATGAAGAACTACAAATATAGTATACATAAGCATGAAGCATAAAATCCATTCATCCCAATTATCTGAAATAAAAAAGAGAGAGAGAGAAACAAGACGACACTCTGCGAGTCATGAAAGAGAGAGCCCTGGGTTTCCTCCAAACAACATTTATTTTCCATGGTATATATTTCCACAGTTTTTGAAAAGAAACTTAAGACTTCCTAGTTCTCCATAACCCCTGAAATGCAGCACCCCTTCTTAAAAATCCAGTACCCCAATAAAACATTCTCTACAACATTCTTAATGCATAAACTAATCTTGAACTACTAATGCGAAGTAATTTAACATATCTTCAAATTAACAGAACATAAAACATTTTGGTTCACACGAGCAGTTTCATTTTTGTGCAATTACACATATAAATATACAAATATAAATATTGGATACTCTGTTTCTTGTTTATCACCTTTGTGTGCGTGTGGGCCCATAAGGTTTAATGAGAGTTACTAAAGCCTGTAAGATTGTAAATTAGTGTATTGTGAAATTAACAATAAGGATGACTAGTTAACTCTTTTAAGTGTTTACTTGTACAGTTCCAACACTGACATTCTAACTTGCCTCATTTCATAGCATATCCATTTTAAGTTTACACACGAAATTGGAGGCATTGGAACAGTTCCACCACTGATATTCTACCTCATTTGATGATACAGTAATCCCTCACTTATCGCGGGAGATAGGTTCCAAGGCCGACCGCGATAACTGAATTTCCCCGAAGTAGGGACACCATATTTATTTAATTATTTAATGTGTATTTGGACGTTTTTAAACCCTCCCTGTATTGTTTACAACCCACCCTTTACTCTATTAATAGCAGGGACAACTGCTAAGCAATATGAAATCGGTAGATAATATGATAGCAATAGCAATAATATAATAGCAATATGAAATTGGTAGATAAGTTTACATTTACCGCGTGATGATGGTGATGAATATGCTGCGCAGTAAAAATGATGACGATAAAGGATGATGATGAATTTTACTGCGCAGCTGATGACTGTATTTTACTTCTCTTCTGACGGCGGTGCCATTTCCTGGGGCACCTCCTCCACGGCTTCCAAAGGTGTATCCGTAGTTGTAGGAACTGGCTCTTTTTTGCGAGGCTGAAAAAACATTGTGATCGGCAGTTGCTGCCGCTGCTTCTTTTTTTAGTTGAAGAGCAGCTTGTAGGCGGTCATGACGTCGTCGATCTTGTTGCAAAATTGGACCGATCGAACCATATTGCCGTCCCATTCCTGTGACCGCTCTTGCAGATCCTTAGCCAGTCTGCAGATCTCGGCCTCGCCTTGCAGGGAAAAGCTTTTTAAGCCGTAGCGTTTCTGAAACTTTGCAAACCACCCTTTGCTAGCAGAAAATTGCCGTTTTTTACGTGGTGAATCACTGGAGGTCCCTGGTTGCGGATCTTCTACCTCTTCTTCATCTTCTTCGCGGTCGCCACTGTCGTCTTCTGGTTCCTTAGCGGCAAAGGTCTCGTACATGCTCTTAGCCTTTGTTTGGATAATGTTCGAATCCAATGTTATGTTCTTCTTTCGGCAGTCGGCTATCCATATGGCCAAAGCAGATTCCATACGGACGATTGTTTTATTACGAGCCGTAACCACTCTCTTCGCCGACTTTTGAAAGGTGATGGTAGCCGTCTTCCTAATGTTCGCCTCTTCCTTCTTGATGTAGTGAACGGGGGATTTGTTCACGCCATATTGGTGGGCCACAGCTGCGTACGTTCTCCCTTCCTTCAACATATCCAGAAGTTTCACCTTCTCAGCAATCGTCATCATTCTTCGTTGTCGCTTAGGCTCAGCACCAGCCTTGGAAGAAGGAGCACTTTGGGAGCCGTTGCAGGGGGTGAAAATTGAAGCGAAGTTCAACACAATCCACAAAAAAATCACACACAGCACACTGTAAAGTAAACCGCTCAGCGAGAAAGCTTGAAGCGAATGACAAGGGGAGATACTGTGGGATCTAGGCATAAGTCAAAGCACCAATCACAGGCCCGATTAGAAAGCGGAAAGCTGTGATTTGTCGTCTCCCTACCATGTGACAATCATAGCCCATGCTACAACGCACTTAGTCACCAAACTTGTTTTGTTGTTCTTAGACTAGGAAATACTACTACTACTATATTTAAAAACCTGCAAAGTCGTGAATCCGCGATAAGTGAACCGCGAAGTAGCGAGGGATTACTGTAATTCAAAAAAGGCAACTGCTGTTTGTTTTGACAGTATTTTTGTTATATTTTTATAAGCAGTGAGTGTTTACATTTTGACTGAAGGTTTGTTTGGATTGCTGCTGTTTGTTTACATGTGTTCTTAAAATTTGAGGTCAATTTTATTAGGTGACAGTATTGTACAGGTTTCTGAAGAGTTACAAGGTTAAGTTACTTTAGTTATTATAATTGTTAAACTAAAGTGTTAAGCAGTTATGTTATACTTAAGATTTCCAGGGAAAACACTACCTAGGTCACTTTTGTGCTTACATTTTACTTATGCTGTGTAATGCTGAATACAATGCTGTGTCCCTACTGTTGCACTGTAATGCTACGGCTGGTAGCACCTTGTGCCAAAAGATTCATACTTTGATGACAGACTACCTAATTTAATGATAATAGCTCATTGGAAAAGAAGGATGGAAAATGCCCTTCATTTTGTTTTCCACTAATAAAGGCTGCTGCCTACAAGGTGCAATCGGCAGTAATACTTTGTTCAGTATTTTTTTTTCTATATCGTCATAAATCTCATTATCGCAGATTTCCTTGAAATATTGTGATATAATTTTGAGGCCATATTGCCCACCCCTATCTTTGGGTAGGTGGATTATAATGACTGATATTTTTTTAACTTCTTATTTTAAAATTCTCTGCTTAATGCCAGCATTAGAATGCACCTGTATCATTCCCCAAACCTGACACTGCAAGCCCATACAATTACATCAAAATGGAAAGATCCTCTGCACAGCCCCAAACTCATATAGGCTATGTTATTAGTACAGTGTAGCCAAGCGTTATGCACTTCAAGCTAACAATGACAACTTAAAAACTTAAGCAGACTACTTAATAGAATGATAACCATAAACAGTCAGCAATGTTACTGACAGATGTGATACAGTTTTTAAATGCTGAATGTAACAATGTTCATTCTTAACTGTATGTGCCAGATAGGTTGTTGTTTGAGGAGTTTATTTTTCACCTGGTGCAGTCTTTTGCAGAGTGTATACATGGTAAAGCAAACAATTCAGATAGAAAGCACATTGACACAGGCACTAGATTTGCAATTTAGGAAATCCAACTTTTCCTGTCTTGTGTTTTAACTAGAATTGATGCAACTGGTGAATAAATACAGAATATTGTTAAATGTTGCAAGGAGAGAAGTGCAAACGTGTACAATGCAATGTTTCCATAAGTGAAAGCAGTGAGAAGGACTTAGTCACAACTAAAATATAAGGCATTTTAAAATGAATTAGAATGCTTTAGTTGGTACTGATGTACTTTAACATGACTGTCCCAAAAAAAACAATGATTGAGCTCCTTACCTAAATAAAACTTATTGTTACTTTAAGATATCTTGAAGTTTTTTTCATTTCATAGTGCAGAGATCACTGTGTTCCACAAGGACAAAGGGTCTAACACTTGAGCAAAGATTTTGTATAACATTCTTGATACAGGCATACACTGCAGTAGGGTGTGTTACTTTATTACTGAGATATTAAACAAAAATAGCCAATCAGTGATAAAAGTAGAATAGTCACATAAACTAAGAGAGAGAGAAATTATGTATGTGCTTTTTTTTTTTTTTGATCACATTTTCCCTTTTACTAGCCTTGCAGAAACTGAGACCTTGACGCCACAAGTGGATAATCAGGTGGCATCTCCAGCATGCCCGAGAATACCAGGTTTCAAGCCTTTTACACATTGTAACACAACCACGGATGCCCCTCCATACCCAGCCCCCCATAGTGTGACTGAGGAAGAACTAATCTTCATCAAAAGTTGCTTGCAGCGCTGGCGAAGAGAGGTGGAACAGAACATACAAGGTCCTCATGATTATTTATAACTTGTTTTTCAAAAGAGAATATTAAGTCTTGATATTATGCCTTAATAAAGATGTATTGCTACACAACAGATTAATGAAGCCCATCGTTGTATGATCATAATGTTAGATTATTTGTTTTGCAACAAGCAGTCACAGAATAAAAATCAGGTGGACTATTCAGAAAATGGATTTCTTTTAGCTCCAGTCAACTATATTTCTCCAATAAGCATCACTTACTATCTAGAGTTTTAAAATAGACTTATATCATGGGAACAGCAAAAAGTGCCAGCCTGACCTGGAGCAATAGTAACAAAGAAAGATCTTTACCAAAATAATAGATTTAGTAATAACAAAAAAGTCCTTTGGAGAAATATAACAATTGCAGAACACAAAGTAACTGATAAATAAAACTGAAAGTCCAAGTTGCTACACCTGGCCTGACTATATAGATTTTGGGCCCTATCTGTCAGGGCAGGTGGCTTGTCTACTGGACCCCATTCCAGATGTAAAGTTATGTTAAATTTACTCATAATACATTGTATTCTTAAATTATATAACATGCAGTGTTCTCCCCAGACATTTTTTCCAGCCGGGTGGCAAGAAAAAGTAGCCGGGTGGGGCGGGACGGGGAAATGTGGTGTTGTGGAAAATTAAATGTGCACTATTTGTATTAGTTAATTATTATTAATTATTTTCCAAAGCTCAATATGACTTCCTTTTTTAAGGTTTGACACTTGTGAAAGAATATTTTTATTAAATTTAAGAAGTATCCAATTCAGGATCCTGCAACCCTAACAAAAATTTTAAATAACAATTGTTATGACATAAACCAAGAGGCACAAGTATTGTCGCTGTCGAGAAGAAAAATGAAAACAATGAAAAAAAGTATAGGAAACCTATTGAAGAAAAATTTAAAAATGTTCTTCAAAGCCAAATTGCATATGCAGAAGGTGTCTTCAGTTAAATATTTGTTCTTCTTTTCTTCCTAGAGGGCCAGTTGTCTGAAGCTTTCCCATAATCAAAGTTCCCAGGATCTGGGCCCTCCAAGGAGATCACTCGTACACTGTCATAGTGACTGTAGTGCAAAGTCATCAGACAGCCATCTAGTGTCACTGGCCATTTTCAGCTTAATCTGGGGAATGTTCAGAATATTTTGGATTTCCGTTAAACTAGCCATCCTAACTGAAGAATTTTGGAAGAAATAGAATAGCTGCCTTAAGATATACAGTTTTGTTAAATAAGTTACAGCAGCTGCTGCTTGGGCACTTGCAAGGGCCAATCGGTGGTTTTACACAGTGGCAGTTGACCAAGAGTCCAGATGTTTTATCTCTAAGCAGTTTTGCCACACCTTTCTGTTTCCCAATCATAACAGCCACTCAATCTGACCCTAGTCCAACCAGATTGGAAGTTTTCAAGCCTAGAGTGTCCATAGTCTCACTCAGTGTGTTGGTTATAGTCTCCGCTTTGCCGTCAATCATATTGCGGGTTGATACAAAACTAACTCTGACCCCTTTAGTGACCTGGCAAACATATTTAATGTAAATAATTAATTGTTTTACATCTGAAGTATCTGTGGTTTCATTACACAGAATACTGGAAAACTTTTCTGTTTTCGAGATTAAAATCCGACATGTTGACTTTATTCTCCTAGTTTGTCATTAAAGTAGAACATCGTAAACTAAACTTCATCTTAAAATGAATGTTTAATTTACTAGATTTTCTCAAACGCCCGTCATAAATTATGTAGCAACATGTCGACTTTATTCTTATCATAAGCGTCAAGATTAAAGTGGAAATGTCAAGAATAAAGTCAACATCTCCACTTTATTCTCGACATATAGTTTTTTTTCTTCACTTTGTCCGTATTTTTTTTTCTTCACCGTGGCCCTAATACGCTTCCGTACAAAACCCTCAACAATTCAGTGACAAAACTTTTGCTCAGGACACAGTGTGTGCTGCAAGGTTTTCTGCACACTTTTTCTGCAGGTGCAAATATGAGCAAATATAAGAACGGCAGATGGGGTCACTTTAAACAGGAACCACAGTGAGTGCTACAAGGATTTTTGCACACAGAACACACCTAATGCTTAAACAACTGTATGTGTATATATTGGTTTGCAATGTACTTTACAAGAAGAGAGCTGCTGTATGCTCAGCTGCACTATACAGACTGCGCTGACGCTGAGAACAAAGATATCACTTCCTGACACCTTTTTTCTGATATCTGACAGGCTGGTTTCACTAGATTCTTTTTTTTTATTTTATCAGACCTCCTCTTGCCCGCCCACTTCCACATCCTCTTTGCTTGTGAACTGCCTCTCCGCTCCCGCTATTAGCATGTACAGCCCCCTCTCGCCCGCCCACCTCTCCATACTCCTTGCAACTTTATTAAGCTGCTACACCCCCGCTATTACCATGTACAGCCCGCTCTCGAAACCCCATCTCCTCATACTCTTTGCTTGTGAACTCTGCTCCGCCTCGACACCTGCTATTAGCTTTAGCAGTATTTGTCCACCCACCCGCTCGTCCCTTGCCATCTCTGCAGATCATTAGATCTGCCTGTGCCTGCAGATCTGCGGCTGTCATCTCACAATGTCATGCGAAACGACAGCCGAGCGGAGCGCCCGGCTAAAAGACGCTAGGGAGAACACTGGCATGCAATTGGCACATACCTGAAATAATGTAAAATGTTTGTTTGTCCATCCAGATGGGTGTTATTTATTTGAATTTTAATACTTTTACTGTCTAACTTACAGCAGCATTTTCATTATTGAAAGTTGTTAACTATTTTAATCTTTTCACAGAGTTAAAAGACAATATTGAAACAATCAAAAATACATTAGAAAACATATATTCAGATGACCAGTTTTGCCAGGTGAGAAAACAGCAAATTTTATAGGTATTGGTAAAATCTGTCTAACAATTTATGTTAGCATTTTAAAATCAACCCCCAAGTTTAACTGTAGACTGTTGTATTAATTTAAGACTTGGAATTACACGGTCATACCGCTTAGGTCTAGTTTTGGTCCTTGCTACTACTTTTTGAAATTACTGTAGATTACTGAGGAAACAATTTGAAAAGGCTGACAACAAATTATTATAACAGGCAGACAATTCTGCTTGATGCTAACTAATTAAAAATTTCTAAGCTGGACAAAGCAAGATTTAGAATGTGTACAAATATAAATAAAGGTTTATCTCTGTCAATGATAGCACCTAAAATTTCAACCCTTTTCAGTTATAAGCTTTGTTTTGATATTAGATGAATTACCGCCCATTTGAAGGGGGAAAAAAAAAAGAGTATTTTTTTGGCTTATGAAAGCAGTTTTTTATTTAAAGTATTAGGATGAATTTAAACATTTGTATGTTTCAAGGTTGTCACTATTGGAATGGTTTTCATGTATAAAGAAGTATGTCTTTATACCTTCCATTGTAATGTCTGTTTAATTAGGTTTTCTTAGGCCTCACCTCTTTTAATCTAATAAACGTATCTAACATATCCAATGTAGGAAAAATTTACAACATATGTTTTTTTTTTATTTTGTTACTGTGTATTACCTGAAAATTAATTTTACTGATTTTATTATTAATGAAACCTTTATTTATAATCTGTGTATGTTGTATTCAGGTCCCATATAGACTCCATGCTATCCTTGTTCATGAGGGTCAAGCTTCAGCAGGACATTACTGGGCATATATTTTTGACCACGAGGCCAAACGCTGGCTAAAATATAATGACATCTCTGTTACTGAGTCTTCTTGGGACGAACTAGAGAGAGACTCCTTTGGTGGAATGAAGAATGCTAGCGCATATTGCCTCATGTACATAGATGATAACTTACCAAACCTCATAGCAGGTATTGATTTTTTTTCACAAATGGTTGTCCATTATATTTTAAAAATGCTTACATTGTAATCTACCAATATATAATCTCTGGTCAGTAGCAATTAACTTTTTTTATGCTACAGATTATAAATACAATTATTCTGAAACTACCTGATACACATTTGGGACGTCTATAAATGATTTCTTACAAAATTTCTCTTTATAGCATGTCAGTCGCACGAGGAAAACATGAACCAAAAAAAATTATACATTCTATACCATCTTTTCTAAAGTTCTATTTCAATTTTTACCTTTTAAATGTAATAATTAATCTTTGAGAAATTAGGGTTTTGAGATTATTCTTGTATTATTATTTATTTATTAATTAATTATTGTATATGTTTTAGTGCCATTGTATTTTTTAATTAATTTTATGATAAATATGTTATTCATTGTGTCATCGATAATTGCTTCTTATTATTTTGTTTTTACTATAATAATTTAAATATAGATCATGAAACTGTGAATGTGTCAATAACATAACTTTGTATTTTTTTTATAGAGGAGACAGATGTAGAGACAGGGCAAGTGCTAAAAGGACTAGACTCCTTGCCTGCTGTTCTTCGGCGTTATGTGTGGGAGGATAACCGTTGGTTTCAGCAGGAAGTGGAAGAGTGGAATGAGGAACAGTTTCGGAAAGTTCCACAAAAAGAACATCCTGTAAGCATGACAGCTGAAAGCCAGGAAACTACTCTGTCAGTAAACACCTCTGAAGGTAGGCTGAGCTTGTGTATCAAACTTTGATAAATACAGTGCCTGTATGATTAACATTTAATCAAATTTTTATATTTTTTTTATACTACGTCACTTACTAAGTTTAGTAATGAACAGGGTGTGTTTCACGTTTGTCGGGCAGAGTGTGGGATGTGAATTTTGTCAGGTTAATGGACAGCTCTGCACGTGACATGAGTGTTAGTTGCTGGCATTGTGTATGGATGTATTCAAATATGCTTCATCCTTAGAACTTAAGCGCCACAGCCTTGATGGCTATAACAGAAGAATTACCTACAGTACATCCTTACAGTTTACTGTTTGTTGGAAGCATTGGAGTTGCTGAATAAACTCTTTGCATTTGAATCTGTTGTCATGTGAGTATTTCATCCACACCAATACAATGGAAGTGCATGACAATGCTTAAAAGATATTTAATGGCAAATTGACTTTCTCTTTGTGATTCATTTTTGATCCCCAAACCTGTCTCTTTTACCTCCTACAATTTTGTATGTTTAATTAAAGTATTAATAATTAAACAGAAGATAACGGCAGCCATTATGGTTGAGTGGAATATAAATTTGGAATATCTTACAGTACCTTCCCATTCAATTTTCAAAGCCTAATATTTCAAAAATTGCTTTGAGGAGAGTTTCTCTGTACAGTTGTAAATGGAAGTGAAACCAGCACAGATTATTACTTAACATTGTTAGACATTTGTAAAAGAATTCTTGCAAATCTGTGTAAGCATGGTCTGAAGCAGCCTTGGCTACAGTATTGTGAAGACATGTTAGAAACATATAATAATGCTTAACATGAAAAATCAACTATAAACCTCATTATTAGACCTCATGGAGAAGGCATGTTATAGGATGTAGTGGTACAAATGGAACATAGGCCCAAAGTCTCAGGTGAGAAAAAAAGTGATTTTTCCCTTGTGCTTAGTACTTTTGAGGGTCTGGCCCCCTGTGTCCCTATACAGGATGTTGAGTGAACAGCTGCAGTGTTAGATTGATGAACAAGAAGTGCATTTTGATCAAACACAGAATTCTTGTCTATAGTTTGCTTGCATTCTTATTGTAGAAACATAAAACTAGAATAATTAAAGGGTGGATGTACTTGGGGAACTCAAAAGAAAGAGTTGAGCCTTGTTGAACAATAGAGAAATCAGTGAAATCCTTTGCCATCCTGATAATTGTGCTATAGTGGGGATTCCTGTTTAGTTCTGGGGTTGTGTATATTATAAGCTAAAACCACTCATTTTCAAAGGAAGGAAGAAGGAGAAATTGAAAAGTAAGCTTAAGAGGACTGTGATCCACCAAATCAAGCACTGCTGTTCTTTCATCATAGGCATCCACAGATCATAACTGCTTATCCGGTTACACAAGGCAGTAAGGTAGACTTTTTCATTATCCATTACCCAGGGCCGTCAGACTACTGAACAGGAGTCATCAGTGAGAGTATGTTGATTCATACTTTGAAATAGCAGTTTGTTTGTTTTTCAGGTTTTCTATCATTTTCATTATTTGGCAATATCATCCACTTCTCATCTCCGCAGTTTTCATGTTATCATTGGACTCTTTTATGTATATGAATGTTCGTTTGTTGTTTTGCAAATTATATATGTTTTCTGTTTAAGACAAGGGGAGGAGATGGGAGGTCAAGAACGTGTCGTTTTTATTTTTTTTTTCCCTTTTTTTTGAACACTATATATTTGCACTTGCAACGAGTTCTGGAAATGGGTGGATTTCTCTGTGTTATCGTTCATTCTTTTTTCCAAAATATATATTTCTTTTTACGTACTGAATCTTATATCTGTGCTCAACTTGTTTGTTTTTACTATCAACTGGGGAGCTTGAGTGGAGGGCAGGTAAGGTAACGAAGGGGTATGTATGGTTTGACATGGGTGAGTCTGGACTTCACTCAAGCACAGCCGAAGTGTCTAACTTGTCTCCTCTGAGTATGAGGGCGGTTGTTACAGTGTCTTTGACTACTAGTCTGTGGAAATGGTTGGCTGCTGCATTTTCTTGGGTTAAAGAACACATTGCTAAATGTGCACTTTAATCTCGTTGTAAACTGCTTTGTCATATATGGTGGTGTTGTTCTGTATTGTATATGGCAGTATTCAAGGTATGCATTTCTCAGTAATTAAATGAGTGCAAATAACACACGTAAGATTTACATTGCGTTTGTGACAATAGTGCAAATAAAACTAAACCTGAAAACCTGCAACTGATGATATTTCAAAAGAAGAATTTCTCTTTTGGTAATGGATGATTAGTTGTAAACTATAATAATGGTTACCTCGTCAGCATCCAAACCAAACTGCTGTGTGGTTGAGTTGTCTTTTGTTTGAAAGATGGACATGTTTCAGTTTTTCAGCAAGGACTGGATAGAACGGAGATCCAGGATTTAGCTGAGCAAATGTCCCACTTTCCCTTTTACATGCTTTATTAAGTCTGTGGGTAAAGTCTACATTGCAAATAGACAAACTCAAATTTACAAATGTACTTTAGGTAAAAAAACTATCTTCTAGAAGATGGGAGTAACTGTGCTTTTGCCTTCTTGATGTCCTGTGACCTCAAAAAAAATTTAATTATTGTAACTGGCTTCTGAACAATGCATGATACAATCTCTAGAGTTATGTTTATAAGCTTATAGCTCAATTTACATATTTTCCATTTTAGAGGAAAATATGTATATATCACATGCACATCAGAAGAGATCATTCACCGGAAGCTAAGCATGTTCTGGCCCAGCCAGTTCTTGGATGGGGGACCATCTAGGAAGAGCTTGGGTTGCTGCTGGAAGAGGTGTTGGTGAGACTAGCAGGGGGTGCTTACCCTCTGGTCTGAATGTGGATCCCAATACCCCAGTGCAGCGATAGGTACACTATACTGTACAAATGGCGCCATCCTACAGATGAGACATAAAACCAAGGTCCTAAATCACTAGGCATTCATTGTAAAGAGCAGGGTGTATCCTCATGTCCAGGCTAAATTGCCCTCCAACGCCTAGTCATTCTGAACCCCTAATCATCCTCTGTCTCTAACTGGTTATCTCTCTCACCACTACACCAACTAATAGCTTGTGTGGTGAGTGTACTGGTGCAAAAATGGCTGCCATCTAATCATCCTTGTGGATGTTGCACATTAATGGTGGTTGAACTGCCTCACCATTCACTATGAAAAGCACTTTGAGTAGCGAGAAAAGCACTATTTAAAAGTAAAGATTTATTATTAGTATTATAAAGTTCAATAACATAACATTCTCAAACCCACATAGTCCAAATCAGGATTGTAGTTTGTTGGAGTCTGTCCCAACAGCACTGCATTGAACAGAAGACAGAAACCACACAAGGATGGGGGTGGCAGTCCATCACAGGATCCGTTCACACACATGCACATCCACACTCCCATGGGCTAGTCAATCTAACATGCATGTATTTGAGGTGTCAGCGGAAAATTGGCATATCCTCAGAAAACTCCTGAGACACAGGGACAATCTGCAAACACCACACAAATAATGATCAGACACATTTTTTAGAAACCTAGAATCTGTATTGCATCAGAGTTAATTGTAGCTCCATAACTGTGTAAAATCAGATTGGAGAAAATGGCAATTGTGATTGAACTGGCTAAATGAAAATATGTAACTGATGGCCGTTACCTTAACCTTTTGAAAATACTTGCACGCTAGTAACATTTGTGAGCCGGTGTATTCTTTATGTGATAGCAGAGACCTTTAAAACCCCAAATTAATTCTCAAAAATGGCAAACATCAAATATGACCATTACAACTACAGGCCTGTTATGAGTGAAAAAATATTTGTGAGTCAGTGGCATAAGCTGTGTTTTTTCCTGCCTTGCACCTGATGCTTCCTGGACTGACTATGTACTGTTTGTGCCATAATAAGTCAATGACAGAATATGCAAGTTTGAATAATATTTGACAACATTTTTGTGAAACATTATTATTAGTACCTGTTATTATCTGTCAATTCCACCTTGTTGTTTTCATAATGCCTGTTATTGTTTGCAATAGTTTTGCTTTTAGATTTAAGAGATTGTTTTTGTTTCCTTCAGATCTGACTGTTCAGCAAACCCATCGGTCTTTGTCAGAAGAACATGCTGGTATTTCAAAGGAGCAGACTGCCCAGGCCATTGCTAATACTGCTGAGTGCTATGAAAAAAATGGTGTTGAAGCTGCACTTACAGAGGTACACTAAATGGTTATGATTTGCTTAATTTTTTAATGATTTCTTGATTAACACTGAAGAGTTATTTATAAAGTGCAGAGTGTACTACGCAGCTGTAATATAACCTGTAATAGTATTGTTTAAAAAATCAGATGCAAATGTTGTATGTGATTATGAAAGGATGCTGGTGATACATTTTCAAGTGATTTAAATTATTAAAGTGTTTTCTACCATTTCTGTTTTGGAAAAAAGAAACTATAATATATATGCTACTGTTTGTCTGGTTAATGAAATTGCTTTTTTAGCTATTGCTTTTTTTAATGACACGCTTCAGTGTATGTAATTAATCTAAAAAATGTGTATTAAATAGCCTTATTCAAGTTGGCATGGTGTTATAGCACCTTGGATTAGAATCCTACACTGGTCATTGGACATATAAAGTTTGCAAATTCTCACTACCTTGTTTTGGGTTTTCACTCAGGGTACTCCAGGTTTCCTCCCATATGCCTAAACATATGTAGATTAGGTTAATTGATGATTCCAGATTGTCCCTGTGTGAGTGATAGTGTGATTGTGTGCATGAGTGGGCCCTGTAATGGTCTGGCATCCAATCTTGGGCTACTTTCTGCATCGAGACCACTGCTGCCAGGACAGCCTGTGTCCCCTAGTGACTCTGAATTGGATTAAGTGGGAATGTTATGTTTTCTTATCCAACCCAATAACTATTTTCAGATGGGTTTATGAAAATTTTGACACGCTATCACTCCCAACCAGATTTTGTTCTGCTTTCTTCAGCCCAGGTACAAAAAATATCCTGTGTAGCCTCTAGAGATAAATCAGCTGACAGATTTAATGTAGGATATGATTTATAAATATACCTAAAACTAAAGTTTAAAATAATCCCTCATTGTTGTTGTCTCATTTTCAAAACCTCTTCACTGCATGTGCTACAATTAATCGTTGGTTTATTAGCAGGAATGAAATTATACAATAAATTGTAAGCAAGGTCTAATTGTAAATGTAAACTAAACATGCAATAGCTACCATTAGGCATTTCATTCCCCCAAAAGTGATTTCCTGTCTGAATAAAACACTTATTTACAAAAAGGAAATGCAGGATTGATTTCATCCTGTTACTTACTTCACCAGGGTAGAATACATTATGAAATCTTTAAGTTTTGTTAAGTTGACATATTTTAAAGTATGAGACTGTTACTGAAAAAAATTCTTTGGGTTTGTGAGTTAAATATAGCTTCTTTGATTAATTTGGACATATTTGCATGGTGACTGATTTACTTATTGTTTTGTTTCTTTTTATTTTTTCATATAAATAATACATGTTTTCCTTTTTCAAATGTCTGTAATCACTTCAACATTTTTTTCTTTTAGAAAGCTGGTTTTAATTTGTGTTTCTGGTTTAGTATATTAGAATACATTTGATGAAGAAAAAAAGGAGTTTTCTTAAGAAGATTTGAATCCAAATAACTTTCTATACAAGTCACTTAATCAGACAATATAAAGTAAATCAAACATAAATAATTATACTTTGCGTAAACACAGGTAATTTTTCATACTGTATATATGGAAAGTGTGGTTATATTTTTACAGTGCTGCGGATTCAGTTTTGAATGTGGAGTAGCTTGTACACATCTTTTAACCTTATACCGTTCTAGTTACTGTACAATAGTTGCTTTCATATTTAAAGATAATTTATGGAGTTAAATCCTTATGTGACACGAGGTTATTTGCATCTGTGATCTTGGAATGGAACTTTGGTGTGGCATTTTCTTTAGGAATCATCAGTGTTAACTTGTCGCGTGTTGCATTCTGAAGGATGGTGTGAAGTTATCCAGGTGTTCCCATGAGAAGTGATTCAATTTCATTTTGATTGCGCTAAAGGATGTTTGCAAATATTAAGGCACTGGACTCTTCGTGCAGGAAGTAAATGTATTAGTGTGTCTGCACATCTGGGAGTGATTTTCACATTGAGTATGCTATCCTCATTATATGAGTGGAACATAAGATTATATGTTAGCATATAGATGCTGAAAAGAGCTGGACCAACAGGGTCTTGCCCATGGTAAGTGTTTACATTTAAGTAATGTCGCTAATCACAAGAAATTAATTAGGTGACCCCATTCATAAAGATTAAAAATGATTTGAAAATAAAGCGCTGTGTCATTTAACCTATTTGCAAAAGAAAGCTACAATTGAATTATGACTTTACTGTCAATAGACAGTAATTTTGTAAAATTTACCCATTATAAATTTAATGACTGTGGTATCTCATACTAATTATATAACATGTTCTCATATGCATATGTATTGAATGCACTTACAGTGGTTTGGTAAAATTATATTTATAAGACTTACTGGTCTGGTCTGTGATAAACCATGAGCTATTGGTCTGGCATTTAAATCTATGATTTTACAGAAGCTCATTAAATATTTAGATAGTCCCTAGTGTGTGCTCTGTATGTGCGGCTGGGATTGGCTCCAGCAAAGCCTTTGACAAATATGTGATTTATTTCTTATATGTAAACATTTAAATATACCAAAATAAAAAAGCTAAAATGTTATAGCAGTCATCTCTATAGTGTTGTACTGGTACAAATGATACAGAATGTTTTAATTACACAAGCAGTTATAGTTAGAGACACTTTATAGATTCACACAGTTAAGTTTTTTTCTTTACAGTTTTGCAATAATTTCATTTCTTAATGAAAAATTTTCAAGATTTTTTAGGGTGATTGATTTTTATTGAATAAGTATTGTGTTCTTAATTGATGCTAATAAGCGTTCTGTTGTAATTGTTTTGAACACTGATATTTCACTAGCAATTTGTTTCTTTTCTTTTGGCATCTGCATCAACTCTGCCAATTTTTACTTCTACAGATTAATTTTCACATCATAATTACATTTCACTTTTCTGTTCACTGCTATCGGGCAATTAGGTGCTATCTTCCAGTGTACTTGTTAAGTTCATTTTGAAATATCTGCACAGTACACATTGATTTTAATTTATTGATTGATTGATTGATGTATAGATTGGCTGTATTATATGTCCTGTGAGTATATATTTTTAATGTTTCTGCTGCTTTATATACATCCAAATTTCTCCACAATTTAATATAGTTATGTAATCTAATATAATTCAAAATAAAAATCCCATTAGGAAGTGATTGCTTAGTATAGTATATGACGCTTTTAGACAGTTAGCACCTATCCAAGCACAACTGTTGTTTTAACTGTAACTGTTACAAAGGTGCAACAATACCATACTTTTGTTTTGTGCTTTTTCTGTCCAAACTAAATACATATCTTTTTTTAGTACATATTACTTTGCAAGTTAGCGTTAACCTCTGTTGAGCTTTTTGCTTTAAGCTAAGTGGTTGAACAGTAGAAATTATGCCTATAAAAATGTAAAGCTGACACCTGGTGGGAGAATATGACTTCAAAATAGAGTAAAGCAACATAAAGACTCACTTTCAGAAAAGTATAACTGCAAGTCTGATTCACTTTAAAATTTGCACAGGATTAATTTCAGTAATGTTACATTTTCATTACTCTAGAATGCTATGATAACATAATGAGATTACCATTAGTTTTACATATATTTATACTTAAGCTAATGTATTATTATTATTGTAATAATACAAAATTCATTTAAAACATGGATTTCAAATTTCAGATGTATAGTATAAATACTGGAATTAATAACTTATTCAGTCATGTATAAAATTATGTGCTTGTATGCTATCATGACTATCCTGCTGATGTTTTTTTTCCAGCAAGCTCAATAATTATTGACATTTTTGACAAACAATAAAAGTCATGTAAAATAATAATCTAATAAAATGTCAATGTTTTATATATAAATGGGTAGACTACTACTCTTTGTTGTAATTTTATTATTTGAAAACATTTTTTTTTAAACTAGTAATGTTTTTTCTCAAAAACACAGAAGTATTAATGATGGATACCCAGTGAGTAGTAATTATTTAAACAAGCCATGTACAAAAATATTTATATGTTTTTGCAACATATTGGGAGGAATCTTGGAGATCTTATACAAATACTTAGTGTTCTCAGGTCTGTAGTTACATGCTGCATTATATACAGTATGCATTGTAGTTAATTTGTTGATTTTCATCCTAAGTGCCAATAATTCTAGAGCACACTGTACTCTATTTGAACTACTTTCAATGAGATCACAACATTAAGTACAGGGTGAGCCAAAATTCAGTAGCACATTTCTCAAGGTCATTGCTGAGTGGGTCGGGGTGGGGGTCCTTTGATAAGCAATCCCTTGTAGTTTTCAGTCGGCATCATGCCTTGGTCCGGTGCGCACCATGCTTTCACTATCGTAGCGTTCTTCAAAAACAACGAATCCATCATCACTACACCTTCCAAACGCACTTCAGCATTCCTCCTAATGGTGACATCCCAAATCAGAAAACAATTTCTCAGTGGGTGGCTAAATTTAGATAGACGGGCAGAACATTGAACAGAAAAGCTCCAGGCCGTCCTTGGACTTTACGAACACCTGAAAGCATCCAAGCTGTAAGAGCATCAATTTTGCAGTCACCTAGACGTTTAGTGTGCATCCATGCTTCTGCCTTAGGCATTTCCAACATGTCTTTGATGAGGATTTTGCGTGAGGACCTAAATTTCCATCCACCCAAAATGATGGCAGTGCAGGAACTCACTGAGAGAGACTGGAAGAGATGTAGAGAGTTGTGCACAAACATTCTGCAAACTGTTCATCGAGATGTCATTGTCATGTGCAGTAATGAGGCACATTTCCATTTGAATGGTTGTGTGGCTCTGAGGCTAAGGATCTGTGCTGGTATCCAGAAGATTGCCAGTTCGAATCCCCGTCACTGCCAAAATAGATCCTTCTCTGCTGGGCCCTTGAGCAAGGCCCTTAACCTTTAATTTCTCATGGGGCACTGTGCAATGGCTGACCCTGCACTCTGAACCCAAGGGGTATGCAAAAACTAACAAATTCCTAATATGAGAAATTGTATAAGGCGAAATAAAGAACAAAAAAAAACAAAAAAACTTACCACTATTGGGCTGAAACCAACCTTTGTGAACTTCATCAGAGACCCCTGCGCAGTGAGTGTCACTTCAGAATGCTACATTGAAAAGCTAGAGAACTTTTTTGCAGCCCCAAGTGAAAGAAATGGATGTGGTAGATGTCTGGTTTCAACAGGATGGAGCAACAGCTCATAAAGCGCGGAGATCCATGCAAGTTTTGTGGGAGATATTTCCGGGGAAGCTGATCTCCCTGTGCGGCAATGTCGGGTGGCCTTCATGTTCGCCTGATCTTGCTCCATGTGATTTCTTCATTTGAGGCTATATCAAGTTGAAGGTATACACACATTGACCTCAAAATCTTGAAACCCTCAAGGACGTTGTTTGCCATGAAATCGCTGCTATTCCCCTTGAAATGGCCAAATGAGTCATGTGAAATTATCTTGAAGCGTGTATCGCTAATGATGGCCACCACCTTGAATACATAATTTATAAAACACAGTGAAAAAATCTATTTTGTATACCCTCTCTTGTTTTTGTAATGAAATTTATTTTTTTTGTTTTTGTAGAATAAACATTGGACATGTGTGTACTTCTTTTTGGCTCCCCCTGTAGAATATATCTGTACAGCATCCAGTATTGCTTTTAAAGAATGATACATTGTTTCTTTCTTTACAGCTTAAAGCAATCTGCACACCTTTATTTAATAGTGACTCTGGTCTGCACTATCTTGTCACTTTGCTCTATTCATTGATAACATCTAGTTATTTGCTAAAAAGCAGTCTAACTATAGCAGCAGCTGTTACTTTTAGTTTTGTTTTTAATATTTTCATATTCTAAGCAGTACTCTTAGCAATGTACAGTTATGTAGATAAGATTACTAAAGAGTTTTACAATATTGTTTCAGTAACAAGCTTACTCAAGAGCTGACAAAATATTCTGGATTTCCAACTGTGTTTTATTACTGCATCTGGTGTACTGTCCTTTAGAAACTCCATTTGGCTTCATCTTTTCATTGTGCCGTTTCCCTTAAGTTATATGTTTTACATCTTTTTCCTCATTGTCTCCCAGCAGTCAGAATCAGAACCCAACAACAGCTCTGGGGAGGCAGGAATGACATCTGTCTCTGTAAGTGAGAACACAGAGATTCAGGAGCAGTCGAGCAAAACAGATGAAAGACCGGCTGAAAGCCAGGTCTCGGAAGTGGAGATTCCAAATGTGGGCAAGATTCTAGTTCGCTCTGACGGAGATGGTTATAATGAGGAGGTATAAATTTGTGGCATTATCTGCTACAAAACTCATTGCTAATTAATTAATGAGTTACATAATTGCAGTATTTGCCGCCTTTTGTACAGTCAGTACAAGTAAAGTTTGTGATTAGTATACAAAATAATTAAAACATGCACAAATTTTCTGGCTGAGGTAACAACCCAGTCGCTATTTCCAACAAAAATAAAAAACATTAGCTCCTCTTCCAGTATTTGGGACTATGCCTTACATTTTTAAGCATAGTCACAGGAAGCTGCTATAAAGATCCTTTCTTAGACATACTATACATAACAGGCACTTACAGTGTGGTAAGGGCAGCCAAGAAGTTTAATTTTGTTATTTCAGTGCCTTTAAAACAGTAATAATGAGTGCCACGTTATAACGTACTCCTGACATCTCAATTACTGAGAGCATATTTTGTTCAAAGTAGGTAGGGAAATTCAAACATGTTTATAATTCAGAGACACAACAAAGTACAATAGTTGGCACTAAGTTGCCCTTGCACATGTGTATAAAGAACAGTAAACAATATGGAAATGTATCACGTGACATAGTTACAGGTTTGTTGCAATAGTCCACCACCTAGAAATCTCCCCAGTATCTCCTACCTCCCCAATATTAGGTCAGAGGTTAAAAACAGGCCAATACTGAAATGAACTGATGGAGGCAAAGGAGCACATTTTAATATTACCATGGTACAGAAAACACATGTTGCTGTGCCTTATGAATATTGGTGTTTGAAATCCAATAGCCTAACTGCATTACACTCTTGTCAGCAAAGATCCTTTTGCAATAGACACATTACACGACTTCCAGTCTGAGGGGATATTAAACATGATGACTTCAGTTGCTGATCTTGTCACCTGAAGATGTTTGAATGCACGACTAGTAATCACAACCAAATTATTGTAAGGTTGTCCTTTTCTAATAACCAGTTATGTGCTGCTGACAGAGCTGGTGTTATGTGCATGTTTTCCAGGTATGGAGAGTTCAGCCGCAATCGTAGGCTTTTTTTTCCATTCTCGAGTGGCAAGTAAGGCATGAGACATGTTTCTATTTTGTTTGTGAGGTCGAAAAGACCTGTTTTCCTTTTTAACCATAGGTGCTTTGTGTGCATTATACTTCCAGTTGTGCATTCACTGGTTGTCAGTTCCCATGTACACCCACAGATCTGGCCCTGAACAGGTTTGATCTTGTTGGGGTGAGTAGCAGACTGGTTAAACTGAGTCTCTGGGTGTGTCAGACTACACGGCTGAGTTTATGGGAGCATACTTTGAATGCCTCAGACTCATTAAGATTATGTAAATAAGGCCTGTGACTGAAAATCACTGGAAAAATCTTACAGTGTGAAACACACTTAAACAACATTGCATGATTTGGGGGAAAAAAAAACAACCTGATAAATCCTGATTCTTACTCCTTACTTACTAGACTGGTGAATCAGGATGTGGTGGAAACTGAGAGCAATACTTACATGAACATACTACATTAAGATTAATTCATTGTTGTCTGAGATGGAATAAGATTGAATAAGCTTTTAGCATAGAGATCCTCTGCCGAGTTGGCTTCAGAATCTTGCATTTAAATCCTATACCAAATAAATATCCTGTATTGGAATAAGCAATTTCAGAAAAATTAACAAATGTTTTTTTACCTTAATGATAACATTATATATATAATTCTTTATATTATATTATGTTATACTTTATTATACAACTTAACAAAATTTACTTTGCACTCCTAGAAAGATTTTTAAAGACTTGTTACCCTAAACTTCAAGAGCAGTGTAATTGTAAACTTCCTGTAATCCTATATTAGATTAAGTTGTTTCAGATAATGGTTGTTTGGATTTTTATCAGAGCTACATACAGCTTCAGTATTATCTCCTCTGATTTGTGCTTTGCCATTCCAGATATGTTTTATAGAACATGTAGTGAGATTTAAGCATCATGATAAGTTTGGCTTTAAGTAGTGGTTGTGGAATAATCAACATTTACAGTTTCTGAAATAGGCAGAGTGTCTCTCATCCATTCAAGTGTTGTATTCAGTAGTTAATAAATGTAAAATTACCTACATACATCAATAGTCTATTATTAAAAAAACATACTGCTGTTATTTTGTATATTACTTTATACACAAGAAAATACACATTATTAGAATTCAGGATCTTCATTTTATCTACACTTGTCTTATTGTAGATATAAAAATTTGAGTCACATTTATTATTACTTAACTAATTAGTGCTATTTTCCATCTATAAAAATACAGAAAACAAAATCTTTGCACTAAGGTAACAATATGCATTGTGTAGTCAAGACAATAGCTGCATAAATTGTAATAATCAACATAATTATGACAAACCTGCTGGCATCTGGGCTAGATTACTAAAATATTTGTAGACTCTTACATTTGGAACATAACACCATGTGTTCATTACTTCAGAGCTTTCCATACTACAAATCTCTTGGTATTCGGAGTACTCCTCAATAAACCTGATGATATTTAGCTTAGTTGGATAAACCCATCTCTACTTTACGGTTTGTATTTAGCTTGCCTCTGTCTTTCTTCTCTTTCCTGTCCTTTCAATTTTCTTTGTCTTTTGCCATCTTGTGGCAGATGATGCTAACTCCAGCTATGCAAGGAGTCATCTTGGCCATAGCAAAAGCCAGACAGGTCTATGACAAAGATGGACCTGAAGCTGCACTCATAAAGGTATATTTCTTTATTTTTTCCTTTTCTCTTTAATCACTATGTTTTTTACTTTTTTCTTTCTTTTCACTCTATTTGTGATTTTAATGAACATTTAATTTTATTTTTTTCAGTTAACAGTAGGTAGTAAAGATGTGAAGAATGCATGAACAATTTCTTCTAATTATGTGTTGCTTTGGCAACTAGGAATTGTTCACATATTTTTATTTTGTGATTATATTCAGAGGGGTTGGTATTGCATTTGCTTGAAAGTGTGTGTAATGTAAAAATTGCACACTGATATTTTGTGAGTAAATTGTGGTTACTATATACATTGTGTAAGAAAAAATTCACTGAAGGAGCTGGGTATAAGGGTGAGAAAGTAAAACAGTCATTTGCGATGCTGCCTTATAACTCCAGAGACCAAGTGATGTTTAGTGTCTACCTATATGAAGGCCGAATGCTCTCCCTTTGTTTTTTTTATTTTTGTTTTTTAATCCTGAGATGTAAATGTTAGATTGATTGGTTTTTCTAAAATGTACCCAGTATGTGTGTAAGTGTGCTTTACAGTGTACCAGCTTTTAATCGGCTCCCCACAACTCTGTATTAAAAAAGTAAGTCAGAAAATGGATTAGTAGCTTTTACTTGTTCTCCAAAAGCTTAGACAGCCTTCACTAGTAATTTGCTTATATTTTCAAACCTTAAATGGAAATTTGCCTTTTAGACTTTAAAAGCTTAATAACACCAGGATTTATATCAGTCTGTTCATTGGATTCTTGAGAATTTGTATTTTCCTCCCAAAGTGCTCAATTTCACAGTGAAATTAAATTCAAAGTTTCGTATCTCACTATTTCATTTATAAAAAAATAAATGTTAAGCTCTTAAAAATATAGCTCTTGCCATCACAAATCTACCATATTGTCTTCTTTCCTATTCATAAGTTCCAGAACAAAATAGGTCATTTTACTATCGCATAGAATTAACAGGGCCACACATTATTAACTTATTACTGCCTACTTTTCATCATGTTAATGTCACATATTATGACTGAATTCAGAAAAAGTGAAAGGGTACATTAAAGTAACTTGGTTTAATTATTATTTTTGCATAACGTAGTTCTGTGACAGTGCTGTAATGCAAATGCTTTGAGGGCCTTTGTAATGCAAAGGTTGTGGGCTGACCAGCATCAACTGCCTCAGTGTAAAATGTGCTACTTGAGATGGATAGTAGTGTGATTCCACAATAAAAAAATTGGTGTAGTTGGCAGGATTTGCACTGTGGAAGTGTGAAGTGTAGTGGCAGTGCTGCACAGTAGGTGGAAAGTAAGAGAGAGAGAGCTCAGCTGATATCAATAGGAATTGCTGCTCTTACAGACCTCGCAGGCAGTCCCAATGTGCTCAAGCAAGACAGTTCTCTTATTACTCTCACTGTAAAGGAACTGCTTCTGATGGCCCTTGTAATCTGGACATTGCACAAAATGTGCAACCTGTGATAGATAATGGTATGATTCCACAACAAAACACAGAGCCACACTTGAAGTTGCATGTTCATGTCACTACTGCTTATAGTTTAAAATATAAAAAACAAAAATATGGCTGCATTTAGAAATGTTGAAATATATTTATGAAAAAAGTAGTGCCATCACTTCTTGCAAAATGACAATTTTAGCCTCAGGAAGGATCTGGTTGTGTTTATAAGATATGCTCAAGTAAACAGCATAAAGTTGCTGATTTATGTCATTAAAGTGATAATGATTACACTACACTGGGTTATTTAAAATTTTTGTCACCAGGTAGAATAAATGTTAAAACTGTGAGATTCATGTTTCACATGCTATTAAGTTCCATTACTCGACTTTGATGGTGGGAGCAAATGAAAGTCACTTGTAATTCAACCAATCTTGAATCTTATCAGGACAAGTTCACTGAAAATACTTGTTCATTTTGTTGAGCACGTAAGGATTTCACTTCTGATATAACATTTACCCCTTAATATTAACAGCTTAATTTTAAACATGTGCATGTAGGATAATTTGCAAATCTGTTTTCAAATTATTCTTTTTATTTTCTTCAGGCTTTTCATGAAGAATATTCACGGCTATACCTTCTGGCTCAGGAACAAGCCACACCACAGAATGACCCTCGGTTACAGCATGTTTTAGTCTACCTCTTTCAGAACAATGCACCCAAGCGTATCATAGAGAGAACGCTGTTAGAACAGTTTGCTGACAGAAATCTTAGTTATGATGAAAGGTATGAATGGCCAGATTCACTTATAGCAATTTTACATGGATAATGTATTTTGTACTATTTTGTAACAAACAATCTTTGTATCTTCCTATGTCAGTTTTATCAACTGTCACCAAGCTTCAGTGTCAGTTCCATGCTGTGTTTTTAATTAATAAGAGGTTTTGAATATCATTACAATGTGTAAAGCCTCAAGTGAAATCTTTATGCTGATGAAAACATGGTAATGATAAAACATAATATTTCATGACTATGTGCATTGAGTCCTAGAAGTAATAATTAAGGAATGGTGACATATACTGTAAAACGTTGAAATTCATATATTATGAATGATAGGGTATACACGTGAGCCATCCTGAGACACAGAATGATGTGGGAAAATGACACAATAATATGAAAAGGAGGTCTTTATTAAAAAATACACAGGGAAAGACAAATACATGATGTTGACAAAGAAAAACAAGTAGAGAGAAAAAGCAGTCCTGCTGCTTCTTGTGGCCTTCGTGCAGAGTTGTTGTTTCCTGCCTTTCTCAAAAGATGGCAGTTTCCCACTAAAGTACCACACATACTATGTCACTTTCTCCTCACCTCCAATACCATTCTAAAAATTCTAGCCTCTCTTCCTTCAACAAGTCAAATCCTTGCCACTAGTTCTGCTCCTAAGTGTTGACTCGTTGAACCTTTTAAGGCTGCTTTAAACCTATACCAAGTAGCTCTACTTTTATAGTATAGATACTGTAGCAAGAATCGTCCAGTGACCCTGTACCCCAAGTCCTCAGCCGACCTAAAACAACCCACTTTTCGCACTGCTGTGTTCTTTTTAGAAACAATATGGTCCCCCATGCTCCCTCCTTTTACTGTTTTTCCTGTAGTGGCTAGGAGGTGTTTCTACCTTTAATATTTACTTTGTCACTTCTGCCAGTACCCCTTGTCTAACACATTTCCAGGGCTGTCAGCAAAAAAGCAGGGCTTAATGTCTCATTAGGGTGTTTTTTTTTCTTGTACTTCCATGGCAGTCTTAGATATTCATCAACACATTGTCAGGCCCTGTTTTGATCCTGCCTCTCTCCTACAGTATCTTGTGCTGATTCTAAGTTGGGTCTCAGTCAAGTTTTCTTTTATAATATTTACACAATTATTTTAAAAGTTATGTTTTAAAAATTAATTGTAATCTAAATAAAATTTGTTTCAGAGAGCAGTAAATTAATGTTGCTCTGTTTGCAATGAAAATAACAATATTCTATTAAACATTTGTTTGTTACACAGTCGTAAGACTTTAGTAAACTAAAACAAAGAGACAAGGGACAAGACACATTTACAGTAAGTTTAAAACAACAAAGCCAAGATCTAAACTGTGATATCCAGTTATCAGCTGGGTTCAGTCATTTTAGCTTTAAGACGTACTGATTAATATAATTTTAAAATATGCATTTTAATGATAATATTTTCTATAAGCAGAAACGTTTGCAACGGCAAATGCATCAGATTTAAGTCAATATGAAGCACCAGGGTCACTGTTGGTTTTCTCCATGTATCACATTTCTCCTAGCATGTTTAATGTTAATTTATAAAATTATGAGCACCTTGGGCGGCACGGTGGCGCAGTGGTAGCGCTGCTGCCTCGCAGTTAGGAGACCTGGGTTCGCTTCCCAGGTCCTCCCGGTGTGGAGTTTGCATGTTCTCCCCGTGTCTGCGTGGGTTTCCTCCGGGCGCTCCGGTTTCCTCCCACAGTCCAAAGACATGCAGGTTAGGTGGATTGGTGATTTTAAATTGGCCCTAGTGTGTGCTTGGTGTGTGGGTGTGTTTGTGTGTGTCCTGCGGTGGGTTGGCACCCTGCCTTGTGCCCTATGTTGGCTGGGATTGGCTCCAGCAGACCCCCGTGACCCTGTGTTCGGATTCAGCGGGTTGGAAAATGGATGGATGGATGAGCACCTTTCTAAGATAGCATTCAGCTATATTACCTTCTCAGATATTCATGTGCTACAGGTTCTAAAGTTTATAGAGAATGGTTTTGACAAACAGGAGACATCCAGTGAGTAGCAGTTCTGTGGGCAAGAGCACCTTAATGGGAATGATCCAATTATAATGGCTAGACCTGTTTACACTAATGGAGAGTCTGGTTACAAACTCTCAAGTGACAGTTCTTTACAACAGTAGTAAGCAGAAAGACATCACTGAATGCATATTGCTTTGGATCCAGAAGTAGATGCTACTCTTGTTTGCCTATTTATACATTTACCAGCCTTTTGGGATATATGCTGTAGTTCTCAGTTGCAGTGCACTTGCTCCCAGGACTGTGGTACACGACCTTCTGTCAGTAGTTCCTTCAGACTTCACACAGTTATCACAGTCACTGAAGCCTTCCTGGTGGGAGTGTGCTTTCTCCCTCAACCTGATTGACACATGGCTGAGAAAGGAACTTAGTTAGCAGCCCTCAATGGTATAATAATGCAAAATGTGTGGACAGGAAAGCAAGCTTTAATAAATTTTAGTCCTTAAATATTATTCAAATAGATAGTACCCAGAAGAAAAATTAAGTGTGGCAGCAATCATTAATATGACGTGGCACTGCTAGATATTTAGATTCTCCAGGATAGCCTTCCTTGTGTAGCTTGAAGTCTCAGCAACAAGTCAGAGTATTCTTGGCATGACTTCTTCCTGTTCCTTTCTACCCTCTGATCAACTTTTTAACTGAGTTTATAAAGCTAAACTAAGTGTAGTGTGGTCATCCTATCTTTGTGTTTTTATTTTTTTTTTTTACAATTAAATATCTTGTCTGTAAAAATGTTTCAGAGCTTATGCACAGGAAGCTATGCGAGACATATTTTTTTGACTTGTGCCATCATCCAAAGTAATAAAACCTCTAAAATCTTCTGCTTTAGCTCATGTTTCTGAAATCATAAATGAGAACCAACAGCAAAGAATGTTTGTATAGCTTAGTAATAGCTTTTGAAATCATACATGCATTATGGTTGCAGTTATCGATAAAAACATGCATAGCCAAGCAGTACAGTTTGGAAAAGTTCATTGCACTTTCTATGTGAACTAATTATCAGGCAAGTCTCATACCAACACCAAAGCATTAGCGGACAAAGTACAATTTCACTAACCAAGTAGCATTGACAACAAGGTATTTCAGTATAGAAAAGAATAAAACATCTAAAAGAAAAAATGTGTTTTTTGTAAAGTCTACTTTTTAAACATTACACGAAAAGTTCTGTTTATTTTTCCAACATCTTGCAAGACAAAAAATATTTGTCAGAATATTTAGCAAGTTTAGTAAACCAGATTTGACTGGGGACATCATTTCTAAAGAATTTTGCTTTATATTGTTAATTCCACAGTTCAGGCACTACTTAATTTATAAGATGTTTTTAGCATAACCCTGACTTTGCAACTTTAAAATACTTTATTGGCACAATAATTCTATATTTTATATCAGTGGTGCATAACATTACTGTTTTAATGTGCAAAACAGGTTTATGTTCTAAATATAGAAAGATGAATAGAAAAATGTGCTTTTAAAAATTGAAATAAAAACAGTGCAGTTTTTTTTAAACTTGCATGTAAAGTATCATTTTTATTGACTTACAGGTCTATTAGCATAATGAAAGAGGCTCGTGCCAAACTACGTTTGATTGGACCAGAAGACATGGATATGGATGAGTACAGGGTGAAGTGACATTTTGCCGTATTTATTTTGTTAAATGTAGTTGTACTATTCTGATGTATTCAGTTCATTGTTTCTGAACTGTATTTTACCGTATTATGTTCATTTTGCAGAAATGGCACGAAGACTACAGTCTTTTTCGTAAAGTATTTGTGTATCTTCTAACAGGACTTGAGCAATACCAGAATGGAAAGTATGTTCCCAAATTTAGCAATATTTGATTTTTATTTTTCAGTGCAATATATTGTCAGAACAAATACACACAAGTACTGAATATCTTTATTCTTACTCTAAAGAATTTCAGAAGCTGTCACTTACCTAGTATATGCTTACCAGAACAACACAACATTGCTGATGAATGGAAATACTAGAGGAGTGGAGGAAAAACTGATTGCACTTTATAGGAGGAGATGTTTGAAGGTAGACCATAGATGAGTTTCTTTATGAATCTTTTCTGGATTAAAATCAGCTAAGTATATATATGTCTGTCAAAAATTTCATTTTTTGCAATTTCATTTATCTTTTAAATTTAAATAAGATAAACTAAATTTGAATATGGCACTATAGTCTACAAGATAACATCATCTGTGTTTATTTAAGGATAGCTGAGGAAATTGTATTTGACGTGTGTAGGCATTGTTAAGGATAATAGTGAAAAATGTGTGTGGGATTTCTGCTGTAGAAATTACATTGAGCAAATTTTGGCAAATAAAGTATCATTAAAATCAGTAAGAATATTAAAACATTGATACATTGTATTATCTTAAACCTCATGACCTCTTAGACCTACTGTTTTTCTATTTACACGTGAAAAAGAATATTGAGAAAAAAAACTTAAAAAATAGTACAAAGGCAATTCTGCACTATATTCATTACAAGCATGAAGCACATTTTACAAATATTAAAACTACACTTGTTATTTGTTTGAACTGTAGGTTAAAGATGTCAGTTTTTGTATATAAAAGGCTTTCTTTATACAGGAGCTTAATGAGAATGCTGCCAGACTCTTTGACAGTGGAGAGGAGACTGATGTAGCAGAATGCATGAGAATTATGAATGATATAGTGATTCCTTGCATGCACTTGATGATCACCAATGACATCTGTAAGGAAGATCTAGATGCTATTGAGACTTTGCGGAACCGCTGGTGTTCTTATCTCGGACAGGACATAGATGGTAAGTGACTATGCTTTTTACAGAAATCAACTGCCATTGAAATTGTCTTATTAATGTTAGTATTCTAGTTGAATAAAATCTCTTCTTTTAATTCCATACCTAGTATTAGTATTAATTTAGTATTTGCAAGAAATAATTGAAACCTGTTTATGTATCTCATACAATATTTAATGAACACTTAGTTAATCTTGGTTTAAACATCTGTTTTCCTTTCCTATGAAATATTAACAGTGATAATATTAATGGTACCTCTGCTAACTCTTCTTTCCTTACTCAGTGGAAAATGAAATTGAATTTTGAACTTGTACTTTGATATTTTAGTAATAATTGAGCATTGTCAGGGAAAACATTTTGTGTTTATTGCATGCTCTGCTTGGTTGTATGTCAGAAGACAGTTACTTTGAACTTATGGAAGTTGTCCTTATCGGGCAAATTGGGGAGTTTTGGGAAGTGGTGGGTAGAATGGTCTCATTCAATTTATTTAATATCAGGAAGCATTAGAGGCTCCAGGGTTTGGCATTTCATTTATGTAAGCCGCAAATGTACCCTCGTTTTTTTTTTTGTTTTGTTTTTTTTTTTCTTTTCTTTTCTTTTAAGGAACTGACTTAAAACATGGATAAGTTTTTTAAGCTGGAATGTTAAAAGTCTCAATCATGAATTTTAAAAGAAATAAGTGTTGTTACATCTAAGCACACTGAAGTACAAAATAGCCTTTCTGGAGGGAGATCCACTTAAATATAATAATAAAAAAAACAGTGTAGGCTTCAAAGATCCCAGGCTTGCAAAATATTCCTTTCCAACTATGACAAGATGACCAGAGGAACTGGAAAATTATCCCCATTTTTAGCTTTTAAGATAATCTTTACATTATTTTTCTGGAAGAATAAATGAAAGTTAATTGACTTTGGATAAGGCGTGTGTCAACTTGGGATTACAAACAATTTACAGTAAAAGTTCTGTCATTAATTCCCTAATGTGAATTTTTGTAAACCGATAATGGTAAGAAATTTTAATTATGCATTAATTCCTGCCAAAGGTGGATCTTTTTAGCTAGCCTGGATTAAGACCCCAGCAGGCCTCTGGGTGACTTAGCTCTTTAACAGAGAGTTGATAATACTTTTTACAACGCAGCACGTGGACATTCTGTTATTTAATACAGCATGGTATTTCCCACTGTTGATGTCTGCCAGCGTAGACTGCTGTTTCATTGAGTTCCCCTTTGGTCGGTTTAACACACAGAAACTAAATCATTTCATTGGGTGGGAGGGGCCTTGGATTGTTCTGTCGAGCTATGATGAAAAGGTACATTGCTGTCATCGAACCCTGGGCGCACACTCAGAATACCCTGATGGTAGAATGGTAGATCCACATGGAGCATTATTAGAGACTTTCTCAAAATAAATAAATAAAAACCCGGTACATTTTAACAGCCACTGTCATTAGTGAACAAGGATGTTAAGATTTTGGCAAAGGCAATTAAAAATAATGAAAAAAGTTATTGTATCCACAATTTTACAAGATCAAGTAAGGTTTGTGAAAGAAAGACAAATACTTTCAAAGCTTTAATCAATCTTAAATAGAATACATTCTGCACGGTCATGTTATCTCTTGAGCAGTTAAAGCTTGTAATAAATTTAAAAGGCATATACATTTACCATATTTCATAAATGTGGGGTTGAGCATGACTTACATGCATCGATTAAACTGTTCTACTCTAAACAACAAACATATGTTTGTGTGAGTGATATACTGTAAACTCTGAATATATTGCCGTTCCACAATGGAATCAGATGGGGCTACACCAGTGCTATTTGCCATTGCTTTTGAAAATCTAGCTATTCATATTCATAAACAATGGATATTTGAAAGATAGGTATTTTAGTGTCAAGAACACACTCTCAAAAGCCGAAAAGATCTGTAACATTTCAGATATTTGTTAGGTTTATTTTCACTGCAGCTGATTAGCATATTTGTTTCTCATTCATACAATTTTCTGTCAGATGTGCTAAGTAGCAGTGAAAAGAAAAAGCTGGAATAGAACTGAAGATATGCTATTTTGCCTTTTTTGCTTTTTAACCTTCAATATTTAAAATTCTGTGAAATATGCAAAATCTGCTGATCCTTTTACCAGAGGAAGCTAAATACAAATAATTTAAATTCCTCCCATCAAAGTAAAGTCTCTTTAAAACCAAGGAGATCTATTCAAATGACAATTGCACTAAATTTTCACTTTCTTTAATTTTTTCCTACTATATGTGGAGTCATTTTCCAAGATTACACAAAAAACTAGGGATGCATTTGCTGGGATGTGCAAAATTACAAGTCTAAGCAGTAATAGCATTATGTGACTTAAAAAAAATTCAGTGGCATGTTAGATGAAATGTGCCTTACTTTGAAAAAACAGAGAAGATAAATAATTTATATTAAAACATCAAGCTATTATAAAAAAAGAAATCTGGATAAAGAGGGAGCAGTTTACTTTCAGAGTTGTTTTTTTAAGTGATAATGTTTTGTGTTAAAAAAAATATTAAGAAGCCAAAAAGGAATTATGTTTACATAAACATCCTATCCCTACACTTTAATATAGGGCACCTTGAATGCAGATTTTTGTTTTAACTAAGTTTCCGAATGAAAAGCCAGTCCTCCCGGATAACAGAACTTGTTATTTAATCCTGTTGCTTTCATTCTGTATCATCATCTGTAACATCAGGTCATTCTTAGATTGTAGATATTTTGTTTCTAAGGATAGCAACTGAATGACTTGTGGCCCACAGCAGATTACTAATTCTCAGTCCTTCGGCTCTTTCTCTTGCTTTTATTTTCAAATATTTTATTAAAATAAGTAATTCATGATGAAGTAAGTGTAAGTGGGATCATGTTAAATGGTGAACTGCCAGGTGATTTGTCATTTGTATCGCATTATTATTGGACGCTGGTTAAGGAATCAAAAATCAAATAACAGTTGGGAATCTTAACAAGCACGTTAACTGAAATGCATGATGTAATGAAAGTTATTATAAAGTGTTATTTTTAAGTTGACTTTACTAATTTTAGAATTAACATGCATAAATTAGACAAAAAGCAGAAGCTGAGCAATAATTTTAATGTATAAGGATATAATAGTAAAACATGATGAGTGTATTAAAAGATTTTGCAACTTCCCATGCTTACAATGTTTACTTATACTGTATTTAAAAACTATCAAAAGTTAAGAAATATCACAGATCCACTTTTATTTGCCTCTCTAATATTTTTTTGTTTTTGAATTCAGTTTATTTGATCAAAACAGCAGTCTGCATGGAGTTATAGGAGATATGTCATTAAAAAATTGTCTGGTTTTCTTAATGCATGTGGCATTCCTGGTCTGCCCGTATAGCACACCTCTTAAGGTACAGAAAGGAGCTTTATTTTATATGCTACTGGAACACCTGCTATTTGTTGTGATCCCATTTGAAGAGGGCAATGTGTGCTATGTCCAGAGAAATATCAGTTTTAGAAAAAATCAAGTGAACAGAATATTGTAGTTCAGTGCTGTGTTTGTATTTACCTGTGTGTATGGTATAGTATGTACAAGCTGGACCTTCTCTGTTATCTATCTATCTATCTACCTACCATAAATTTATCCCTCGTCTTAGCTTCCACTTTTCTTTCTTTATTTTTCCATCTTACAAGAAACAACTAATTTAAAGAGTCTTTATTTTTAACTGTGGAGGATGGAATTAAGTTCACAGGATGGATTTGCATTATTTATACTATTAGGTTGCTATTATTACAGAAATGCTAGCTTATTCTAATATAGTATTTTACAAGCTTTTACTTGATCTTATTTAAAATAACAGTATTATTTTACTCTTTGTTACAGCTGCTCTACAAGAAAAATTAGGAGAATTTTTACCAAGACTATTGGACTGTTCTGCTGAAATCATTGTACTTAAGGAACCTCCAAAGATAAGACCACATTCATCTCATGATCTTTGCAGTCGATTTGCTGCAGTAATGGAATCAATCCATGAAGTAACACCAGTGACTGTGAAATAAGACTTCACAAGCTCCAAACCCACAACTGTTGCTCATCCAGGGGGTTCAGGTTAGATGTTTGAATGTCTCCAAATGCAAGAACAAAATATTTTAAGGCAGTTATTCAATATTCACTGATTCACAGTTTGCCTTACATTTGTACTTTTCCCCTCGGATTATGAGGTCCCAAGTATGTTTAGAGATTTTTTTTTTAACATAAGACTAGTTCACATTTAAAACTGGTCTTGGATAAATGTATTGTGGCACCGTGGTGTAGTCTGCGGCTCAACATGGTGAGGCACAACATGAAATACTGCATCCTTCCCCATGTTGATTGAAAAACAACATTCCGCCAGAAGATGAAGGCATTGGTATTGCATTGAGGAGCTTGTACTCTGTGGAAAAGTTTGTTTGCCAGAGGTGATTTCAAATGCTATCTGTGCCCCAACTAAAAAGTACAACAGAGTTTTTGTCAGAAGGTGCTTGTGAGAATCAGATTTCTGGGTGCAATACATGAAATCTTTGCTATCAACATGTTAAAAATACAGAATACATTTATTTTGTTATCATTGGTCAACTATGAAAAAGGCAATGGACAGTTTGTCATTAACTAAACATATCCCAGCTCATAATAGTGTGCAATATAAGGTTAGATTATTGAAGCTTATTTAGAAATACAGCAAGTAAACATACTGATTACAAAAAATGCACAGGTTTGACTAGTACCTTGTAATAGATAATCTTGATACTCCAAAAGCAAAATCATTTTCTCATGTTAATGTGTACTGTATATGCAGTGTCCTGACAACCCTGTCCTAACATAATATCAACAGCCAATTATGGTATTTTGGGCATAGTTAGGATGCTACCCTTGTCATCTTCCAGATGGAATGTGTGACATTCACAACTCACAGGGAGAAGACCCAAGGGAAACTCCAGGACCTACAGTAGTAGGGGGATTGTATATCTTGATTAGCCTGGAAATGTCTGGAAATCACCCAGGAAAATCTGGAAAAAGTTGCTGAGAATAAAATGGCCTGGTATATCCAAGGTGGGATATTTCCGCCATTACCCTCACCAGGAAAAGTCATTGATGGTAATTACAATCATCAGTTCAGGTCATCATCAACATCATTTCACATATGTATTCTTGTGTTGAGGTGATTTTTTTTTTTTATACCGCCAATGTAGTGTGGAAATCTTACTAATTTTAGTATCAAGGTATTGGCATTAAGAACAAAGTAAAAAAAAAAAGTCCTGATTTGAATTAATTTCATAAAAGTCCCATTATTTTTATTAAAGATCTGTGCTTGTTAATGTACTATACTCACCTTGGACCTCTCTGGTTCTGTGCATGCTTAACATTATTTCTTCTTGTTTTTTTTTTGTTTTTTTTTATTTTCTCTCATAATTCATCTAGACGGTAATTTGTTAATGTTAAGATTTGACATTTCATTACACCTGGTGTATTGTGGTTTTCGTTTGGGATATGGGTGCCATTGCTGACCATGTGATTACAGGCATTTGAATGTGACATCAAATATTTAAGAACAAGCCCCAAATTCACATATTGTCTGACATTTGTAAAAAGGGAAGGTTATTTAAATCAGTAGAGTCAATTTCTAGAGCTTATTCTGTTCTAAAGAGTTTCATAAAATTCTTCATTCACCATTCTGTTTTCTGCGTTTTGCATTACCCATTCCAGTTTGAAGAGAAATTTAGTTGTTTTAACTCCAAATTCTGATCCAATCAAGCTACTTTGTCCTTGTTTCACATCATGTTTTTTAAATTTTTTTTTTGTTTGCCACTGAAATAAAAAAAAATTAACCAGTGTTTCTGTTCAAAGAATAGATAGATCGGTTTAATTATGTCAGGACAGACTATTGCCTACCTTGATCTACTAAAATAATTTTCTAGGTTAATGGCACAATCTGAACTTTCAGCCTTATGGTTTCTTAGAGAATGTTATGTGTTTTATATTTTTAAAGCAGCCCCATAGCTGTAAAATACTACACTACATACACAATATAATTTGAAACACTTCTAGAAAGTGTTGTCAGCTTATATTATATATGCAAATGTAAGAATTAAATGATTTTCAAAACTATAAATGAGAGTTAACAGATTTCAGCTGTGATACTCCATCAGGTGACACACAGCTGATTAAGATTAGTGAAATTTTAGCAGTTTTAGCTTGAAATCAACTTTAATTTATACTCTTAACTACGTAATATCAACTTCAGCTGAGTTAATTTTAAGTCCTGACTTGACACATGGCAATTTTCTTATACTGTGTTTGTCATTTCATACCACCATTATATGGCCTCGCAGTATTTATTGAATTATAAACAACACATACATGCTGCTTGAATAGCTATAAAGGATAATTAAAAATATTATTTGGGAAAAATAGTATAGCTATACACAATATTTTATTAATAATAGCAGATTGTTAAAAATTATGGCATACTGTGCAATTGTGTTTACATTTCTCTATAATATAAAATGAAAGATTGGATTTTTAATAGGAAAATATTAACCATCTGGCAGTTTCAGGAACACAGTGGTGCTTCCTGGTAGACAGACAAGATCTTAATTTTATGGTGGGAATAGTTATTCTCAGCAGGACAGTGTAAGCCACATTAAAAATATGTAACACTACAGTGTATTTCTCAAAGTATAACTGTATGAGCAACTATGGCTTGCTTTTCTTATTTTGTGTCAATTTAAATGTACTGAATACTTTAAGGTAACATCAGTTGAACTGCAAAGATGATACTCTTGGAAACAATAGGAAATAACTTTTGACTTGTTATCACCAACTGTTTGTGTACATTTTTGTTGTGGAGCTAAAAACTAATGCCAAATTATTCACTGACAAATTTATTTCTGATTTCATATTCAGTATCTTCAATATTTTTAAGCAGAACCTTTGAAGAAATATGTTACCTACTTCAGGTCTACAGTAAAATATGTAGTTTGTTTCCTGCTTCCAATCAGTGTATCTACTGTGTACATATGGAGGTGCATTAACTGATTCATACTCTTCTCCTGTCCTTTACAGATGTGGTGTATAGGTTTGAGAAATGTCCTAGTTAGTTTGAGATGGAAGGACTACATAGTCTTTTCATTCATCTCCAGGTAGACATATGCAATCCTATTTAAGAGGCACTTTTGATGGC
>JANRMT010062804.1:5651289-5715960 GCA_026402145.1 Polypterus bichir lapradei
TTTCTCACATGTGCACATTTAGTCATTTTTCATTAATTTGTCTACCATCAAACACAAGCCTTGATATAAATAGCTGATTAAAAAAGGAAAACAATAGTTAATGGTTGTATGTGATAGACACATGCTATATTTCCCTGTAGTCACAAAAGATTATTGTCATTCCCACAATCTAATATTAGCTTATAATTATTTAGCTGTTTCCCTTTTTCTTTATGCTTAATATAAAATGTTTTGTTGACTTTTTCTAAATTTTTTCTGGTATCATGCTGAGTACCTTTTGTTTACCACAAAAATACAATATGCTCCTGATCAACAGGACTGCCATAGACATTTCATCTCTCATTTGGTGTACTTGCAATCTTACAGTACAAATAAAAGAATCCCACTACACTTGGATTTACCTTCTGTCTCTGAATTCTTTCTTTTGTTCTCTTTATCCTGTGTTTGTCATGATCTCTTTTTTGCCTTGCATCTTTTTTTTTTAGACTTCATTGATTTTGTTTTTTTCCTGTTTCCTATTTTCTGATACTGTCTTTTTCAATTCAGATATTCTGTAATGGCCAGTAACAGATTCAGTTGTATGTTAACAATAAACCATGATGCTAACAGATATTTCATTTCCTGTTAAAAGTTAGAAGGCTGGAATATAAATTTAACCCTTTTAACTGTGAACTAGCTGAATGTATTTTACCATGTCTGTTTTTCATGTTAGATTTTTCTGACTCCAGACAAAAATGATCTCTTTCCCTCATCTCATTTTCTGTCAGTCTGTCCTACTCAGAGATGAGGTGGTAACTGGTTTTACATATCCGACCAGACAACCCTATTCCAATCAACTGTCTTCAGTTTCACTTATGGAATTCTCGGCTCTTTTTCCATGCACAGTTTCCAAGTACCCACAAGTATCCTTCCTGGGAATGCGTCAAAGGCCATCCTGGCAGCAGTGGATCCATAACGAAATGTACATTAGGTGTGGTGCTTGTTCACCATGGGCATACACACGATCTAGTACATTTTACTTGCACCTAACTTGAGAGGCATGTCTTCTGACTGTAGTAATAAAGTCTCATTAATACTTGGGAACACTGAAAGATTGGGCAGTAAAATTCTTACTGGTATGTCTCATGTGAATAGTGTCAATGGCACAATGGCAATAAAACACACACACACACACACACACAATTGCATAGAATGTAACATACATACAATACATAGAGTATTAGACTTTATGTTCTAAGAATACTAACAAGAAGTACTAGGGTGTGCTACATGTTGTTTTATTTATTATTTCCCATCTCACAAGTGGTCCTAACACCAAAGCCTGTGGAAAAAAACAAACTCCAAGTTCCAATATATTTCTTAACAAAACCTAAAGAATTATTGGATTGTTATCATCTTCTGTTAAAAGCTGATTTAATTTAGCATTCCATTTGAAAACCAAAATCACAGAAAGAACATGGCAAAAAATGAAATCTAAGCAAGTGAAAAGTATTTATATCATGGCATCTTGTTTTCCTTGATGTAAGAATTATTGACTTATCAAAAAACTTGTATTTACAATAATTTCGCATACATTAAGAACTCTTGTCAAGTAAATTTTACTTACCCCATTGTTAGACTTTTTTTTTTGCTAAATAAACGCAAAACAACTCCCATTTAAAGTTTTTTTTTTTTTTTTTTTTGTCTAGTTTTTCCATATGCATTTTTTGCAGTGTAGTATTTGGCTTATTATGACTAGCTGTTCAGTACATAAAATATAGTTCAAATGTGTATACATTTACAGTTACACTCCTTTAAGTATAACTAGTGTTAATGTTTGTGATGCACTATCTATTGAAATGTGTTGTGTAATGCATGTGGTATTAAAATGTATTGCTTTTTTGATTCAACAGATAGTTTATCACAAATATTACTAGTGCTGCTGAGAATATAATGGAGGCAACAGACAAACTAACACTATAACTTAAGGCAATCTAAAATAGAAAAAAAATATAGGAAACATAACAGAATGGTAGAGAAAGTACTAATTCAATTTGAGTGTATTGAACATTTTGGAAACCTGCCCTCATAAATTAGAGCTGGAATAAATTGTGTAAATTACCCAGGTTTGTGACCTCCGTGGTCATGCCATGTTTCTCTCTGTGTGACAGTCACTGGGCTCCAGTGGGATTAGTGCCTTCTCTATCATCCTTTTTAATTTCACAACAGATTTTTTTTTTTCTCTTTACAAAATGTTCTTTATTAAGTTATATTGTTGATTGAATGGGCAATCAGTTGAGACGACAACGTTGTCACGTCAAGAATGAAGTTTTTTTAGTGAGCGTTTCAGCAGTTGATGTCAAACCGTAGTTACTGTGAACTGCAATTTGTTGAGATTCTGCAACACAAAACTGACAAAAAGGGATGTTGGCCTCAAAATAACAATACCAGACCAGGTCTCAGCCTTAGAAACACGCCTCTCTTCAGGGAGTCTGGCTGCAGGCTCCAAAGTTAGGCTTTCCAGGCTGCACCCACCCAAAATGAGGCTCAATCTTTTAGATATTAAAAGTCTCAACATAATCAGAAATAGCCTTAAAAGAAGAGGAAGGCTATAAACATTTGGCCTTTAGGACAAAAATTAAACTATGTTCCTTTATATTTTAAGCAAGGGGAAAGGAGCAAAAAATAAGGCTGAAAGGGTTTGCTTAAAAGTCAATCCAAAGCAATTATAGCCAGTCCAAAATGCAAGGCACCAGACTTTAGTTCTCAGCCGGAATGTAAAGACAAAGGGTGATCCTTCAGTGCTAATGTCAAGATGGACCCACCTCCTGGGGGAGCCACTCAAAGAACAATAGGGATATAAAAAACTTAAGTATACATTAGCCAGGATAAGTAATTTTAGCAAATTAGCAAAAATCCTAAGTATACATAATTTCAAATAAAACAAAACCAATCACAAAACAGTATTATCATAACAAGAAAAATAATTTATGACAAACAGCAAAAGTTTAAAATAAAACATACTTGAGCCATGGGTTAGACCCTTTTTTTTACTCTGTTGAATTTATTTCAATAAGATGATGCTTCTGAACTTAGATTTAAGCTCTAGACCAGGGATGGCCAATGTCAGTCCTGGAGAGCCATAGTGGCTGCAGGTTTTTGTTCCAACCCAAGTTTCTTAATGAGAAGTCAATTAATGCTGATGAAGTACTTATTGCTGAAGTGACATTTTGATGCTTCATTTTAATAGTCTCACCTGTTAAAGCTCCACGCCCTTAATTGCTTATTGCATTCACTGTTTTTAATGGCTCCTTATTAGAAATAACATGCAAATAGCAAGGGAGCCAGCAGTTCACCATTTAACTTGTTTTCATCTACACCTCTGTGGATTCATCATGCACTTTTTGGTTTAATAAAACACTTAAGAGAAAAATGTGACAGATTGAAAATTAATCATTTTAGGCTTCAAATCATTTGGATGATATCCTTGTAAAGGAAAAATTCTACGATATAAGAACTTAACATTGCAGACTAACAAGCCATAAAATGAAATAAGGTCTCAGACTGGCAAGGACTGGTTTCTAATTAAGCAAGTGGGTTGGAATAAAAACCTGCAGCCACTGAGGCCCTCTGGGACTGACTTTGCCCACCCCGATCTAGACCAGCGGTGCACAAATGGTGGACATGGGGAGCGATTATAAAATATGTGAATCTTGCAATATTAGGACCTCAGATTAGATTTTGGGAAGTGTGTTGTATGTTAACTGAAAGTTGTGACGGTGTGCTGTTTACATTTACATGCAGACAAAATAACAAAAACTAGTGCACTATTCATGTACTGTACATACTTTGTTTATCAGGCATTTTAAGTTAACTTACACACTTTTTTGCTTTCATATACACGTGTTCAATTCATTTGGTCATAGAAGTCTAAAACAAATAAAACAAATATATATACATATCTTTAAAATGTATAGGATGACACATGATACAAATGAGACACCTGAGCCTCATTTCAGACTTTACGTCAAAGACAAGGTACAGCAGAAACACAACATTTCATCAGTGCTAAAGGCCATGTGTTTCATATTCATAGAGCTATGTCTCTGGTTATCCGAACTCTAGGTAAATCCCAAATCCCTCAAGCATTACTGAGGAAGCCGGATTCAAGATCCTAATCTTTTAGTAATGTTTCTTTATTATGCAATGAAAATGTGCATTGTAGTGTGAGACAGTCTGAGAGCAAATGCTTATCTGAAGAAACGGATTAAAGGCTTTGCATTTACTGTATTTATTATTTCAATATGAGATATTAGTCTTGTTTCGATGATTACAAAATATTTGAAGCATTTCTCCAGCTAAATGTGTCTGAAACAATCAAAGACTGCTTGTTATATTTTCATAGCTTTATGTGTTTTTCTCATGACTACTTATACATTTCTTTATGTGGAGCGTACCTAAATATATTGTTTTCACCAACATTTTTTGTTTTCTCAAGAACCAGAAAGGAAGATTCATTCAAGTGGATTGTGTTCCTGTGTATAAAACTATCATAAATGTTATTTTTATTTTTATATATGATTTAAGGCAAATATATAGTTTGCTTAATTTTGACTTTTACATTTTAATCAAAGTGTTATAAGTAAGAATGAAACATCCAGGTAAAAGTGCATATCAGAAATACAGTTTATGGAATGTACTGGCTGAATTAGGTTTACAAAATTTGCGAATATTTTATTTTGTGCATACTTGTAATTGTGTATATAAAGGTGTAATATTAAGTACAGAAACAATAAAACAGTTGTTCTTTTCTTTCTGTTTTTTATTTAGCATTATTAATCTATAAAGTTTTTTTCTTTATATACAAGAGCTGTATTGTAGTAACCAAGTAAACTGCTGCGCTCCTTTAATTTTAAGATGATATAAAAAAATTATTTTCATGAAATACAACAATACAGGGTAAATGTATATGAAAGTAAACCCAAACTTGCAGAATTTCTTATATCTAAATCATATTCTCAAAAATTGTCCCAACCCACACCAGTGTGATGTCATATCTGGGTTCAGCTATCACCTCCAAATCACTATAGCCATTAAGAAAAACTTTCTTTTACATGAAATTTTGCTATTAATTGATTTTGGTGTGTTTGCATAAGTGCCTACTGTGATAGCCATGTCTGTCTGATTGTCCCCATAAAACTACTTGGCTTTTATTGAACCAATTTTGTTGAAACTTGGCACACTTATTCTCTGAGGAAATTTATCTAGACAAGTTACATTTTCATTAAGATATCTCAAATATACATTTTCAAATGACATAAATCACCAATTGAAAAGCAAAACAGAGAAACATTCTGTGTGACTTTAACTACAAATCCGTGTACTGTTTCATTTTTACCATGAGAGCGGTTACTTGTATATTTTTTATAGATTTACTTATACTCTTTCAACAGCCACTCTTGACAGAGAAACAGTGAAACACTTGCAGTCATATACGCTGAAGCAAGTACAATTCATTGCAGGATACGGGATGGAGTGGGGTCACGTTTAAGTCGGGTTGGTTGGTCAACTATTACTATATGGAGTTAGATGTGTGTTCATTTCGCTAATAAAGATATTTTTAATTTATTCTGTACAGTTGTAATGATATAATTTATTTATTGCCGTACAACCGTTAATGTAGAAGAGTGGAAGGATAGGACTTTTATGTCATCAGTTGGGTTACTGCTTTTACTCCATCCCACACTTGTCTGTGTGGCTTGCACAAACCTCAGTCACACCAGTTCACTCCTGTTCTTTGAAATCGAAAAACAGGTAAGTGACTTGATGTTCATATCCATAAAAGTAAAAAAAAACATAAAAGCAACTTAACTTATGTAGAAATATATGAAAGCTGGCTTGGTGGCTTTATTATCTAAAGATTATGATGATCTAGTGTTTCTCTGATTCTGTAGTTTATCACAAACGTGCCACAGTGAGTCACTGTCTGTAATGTTAAGATGCAGCCAAAAATTTTAGCTTGAGACTTCTGTATAGATTTTATGTCTATTGGGTACTTCTTTTTAAAATGTTATAATTAAGAAATTTAAACTACAATTAGCCACAAACCCTCCACATCCAAAAACCAGCTAACAATAGCACATGGATGTTTCCATCACTCAAGTTAGAATCTGCTGTCAATGATAGCAATTTCAGCCACATGATACTGTAAAATTTTATTAATTAAAAGTATTTTATGTAAACTAGGACTTGTAAGTACATTCTGTTATCATTGTTAGTTTTTAATATTACTCACAGTTACGGAAATATAAAAGAAGCAGAATGGTGATAAAGATAACACTAATGAAGTAACTGTGATACTTTGTGTCTTAGACTAAATGAGCTTAGGCAACTAAATTTGTTCAGCTGGGGCTAATTGATGCACAATCCTGTACTTTGATGCAATTGATGGAGGGGCAAATGCTAATTAGCTCTAATATTTAAAAGGCAAGCTGAGTGCTGGCACGGGTGGAACAGGTGGAGCAGAAAACATGAGAAGATGAGGTGAACACAGAGGGAGGAGGCTGGAGTGCAAATACAAAGGATGGAGTTGGTGTCCTGTTGTGGCAAAGCCATTGTACTAGTAAGAACCTAGATCTGTTGATGTACCTCTGGAGGAGCAGAGAAGGATCAATGACAGGAAGGAAAGGGGTATTTCGTGGTGAGATATCTTTTGGAGGCAATGCGCAGACTGAGCTGTGTTCAAAGTTGTTGGAATCTTTGTCCAATATCCTCCAGAGGCTTCTGATAATGGATGCGCTGTAACAATGTTGTGTGCCTGACTGTTGCTGGGTTCTTGTCTGGTTGGGAAAAAAAGAGACATTTCTGATGCACTTATTTTTATATGAACAACATATTGATCATGATTTTCTATGCTGCTGTTTGACTGTTTCTGTGTTTTTCACCTAATAGAACTTTACTTATGATTTTAAAATGATTTAATTATTTATTGCACCGCACATTTTGCATTGTAACAAAAATTTCACTGATTGGATACTGAGCAACTAATATAGGTTCATCTCAGTTTCTAACCACAAGGTGCACCAACAGCAGATGGGCAACATTGGCTACAGACACAGAACATCACAGTATGGTGGCAGCGGTAGGATGAACCAATGGCACTGAGAAAGTGAAGAGGACAGAGCAGAATCTCACCTCATAAGGATGGAGGTCTTTGTGTATGAAGGCTAAATGATGGAACAATAGAATAAAAAAGTTTAAAATGCTATTCATGTCTATGTTGTTGGGGGGGGTTTTTTTCCCATATTTTGTGTTTTTACTATTTTTATGAGGGAAGGCGAGAGAATTTTAGTGTTGGGTTTTTACAGTGCATAATGCCATGGCCATATGTACAGTAAATCCATGGCTTCCAATGTTGGTTTATGGCAGTAAGTTCTGAGGAGACAAAGAGATCAAAAACAGAATAAGTGACCACTCTTTGGAAGTTTGACATAAGTACTCTGAATTGAACAGAAAGGACAGGCCACATAAGTTCAGTTGACCTATGTAAAGACAGCAGGACCAATGGCTGGTGTGGAAGTTCCTGAGAGTGGCTGTGTTCTAGTCTGTCTGATGTGACAGATAGGGGGCGCTATTACTCCCTTTAACCCTTGACCAAGATATCAGAAACGAAGTAAAAGTCCAAAAATTAGACTTTATTTTCCAGTAAGGTGCACAAAGCACTCTCCTTCCCACTATATTCATAAATCACAATACAAATCACTAATAAACAATAATCCTCCACTACCAGACGCGTTGCCACCCTTCCACCCAGCTCAGCTCACTCGTCTGGGATTTCCCAGAGTCCTTTATAGTCCCTGACCCGGAAGTAATTCCAATCCCCCAGTCCATGTGATCTCCTATCACTTCCAGGTCAGATAAGTCGTCGTCTTCACCCCGGAAGCACGTCATTCCTCTTGTCCCTGTGACTCGGACATACTTCCGGGGCGTAAGGCAAATAATCGCTGTTCCTTTGGCCCCCATGGTATCCAGCAGGGTTGTGAATAAAGACTACAATGTCCATGGTGCCCTGCTGGCATTCGGGGCACCTCCATGCTGCAGGGATATATATCACACTGACTTAAGAAAGCAGATGAGAATGGAAATGGGCCACTGGAAGTATACAGAGACAGGAGTATCCAGAGCATAGCAGCATCCATTTGGGGGAGAGGCGCCATAGTGAGCAGCTGTGACTGATCGAGGTGGCAGTTTGGGTCTGTGGGGTATCAGTTGAGGTGGCTGACTGGAATGTGGCAAGCGATGCAACAAAAGAACTATGATTTATCAACAAAAGGAGAGAAAGGAATACTTCAGGATGAAGTATTTTGTATTTTAATAGTTTTTATTTATTGGATATATTTATAGAACACCTAAGTATACTGCTTTTTAAGGACCCAATTTTAAAAATGTATTGATTTAATTGAACCACTGCTGCACTTTGACACTTACAATTCTTAGTTGTTCAATAAACTTATGGTATACTTTTGAAAGGAAAGTTTTGTGTCTTCTCTCAGATGGTTGTGCTTATGACTGTAGGCACCGGGACCTCATAGTGACGTAGGATAGCAGTAGTAGCCACCATGTCACTACTAATGACATTGGTGTTGTAGTTAATGGCCAGGGGCACAGAAGTCTTTACTGGCACAACAAGTGAACCACTCCACATAGAATTTAGGAATCTAAAAATAGAGTTACAAAGCTGCCACTTACCATGTAAAAATGCTTTTTTCAAAGGGGTAATAATCTAAAAAATTGGGCATGTAGTCATTTAAAGAGCAATGAGATAGTTTATGATTAATTAGACTGTCAAGCTGCTTAATGACAAATTGAATGTTTTAATGTTGAACAAATAGTAGTCAAATCAGTCAGTTACAAAATGCTTTACATGAAAATATAAGAAAAAACAGTTATGCTTTCAAGTACTCACCAATACCATTTCAGTATTTCGGTTTGTTATGATAAAGCTTGAATTATAGTCACAAGGCAGTAAATATGGTGATAAAGAATTTCATAGCAATTCAAAATATTTCACAGACTGCTTCCTCAGAGTGACAGGCAATTCAAGAATCTCAGTCACTCCCAATACAGACCTTTTCATTCTTTCCTTCTCTCCAGTCATAGGGGACAGTAAAAGAGTGCAACTCCCAAGCTACTATAGAGTCATCACTTAGCCTGACATGAACATCTTTGGCATGTTAAAAAAAAATTAAATATCCCGTTGCCTTATTTATACTGTTACTTCCTGGTGACGTAACAAATACACCGGTCCAGGTCATGTGAAACATCTCCCATGTCATTGTGGTATAGCGGGTCCACAGCTCAGATGAAAAGGCCAGTTTTTAAATAAATAATCGCTGCACTCGTGGCTTATAGAGGGGGCATGGTAGTGTGGCTGGAGCGGTTCTCGGGCGCAATGTGGTGCGGGCATTTCCTCGCTTAAGAGCACAGGTAAGGAATCGTCCATATTTGTAATTGATGCCGGGAGCTGTTAATCACTGCACCTGTGCCATGTCCCCATTATAAATAGGAGAAGCGCGAGTGCAGAGGGCGAGAAAAAAGATCGAAAGAGAGAATGGAGGTTAGACGAGGAAGAAGAGGAAGCTCAAAGCTGACGGCCTGTGCGAGTGTGAGCGAGCAGAAAGAGCAAATTTGCAGGTAGCGGAAGACAGCTGGGAAGTGAGCCCTAGCAAGGTGTTTGGCCGGATCCCAGGGAAGACTGATTGGGTCACTCCTGCTGAGTTTTACACAGGAGCAGGAGTGACCACGATCAAGGACGGCTTGCCATGGAAGGCAGCAGAGTTAGAGGCTTGGGAGGTGGAAGCCCCAGTGTGAGCGCCCTGGTTGCTGAGGAAACCCAAGTCTTGGTCTGGCAGAGCCCTACAGAGATGCAGGTAGGTCAACTACCCTGGTGCAGGGCCTGGATGAGAAGCAGATGAGCCACCAGCTGAAGAAGGCTTTAATCTCAGTTTTAGTTGGATTTATTTATTGGATTTTAACCTCCACATTTTCACTGTTTTTAATGGACTATTGTTTTATTTATTTTTGAAAGCACTACACTTGTTTTGAACACTTTTTGCTTTTGACTGTTTTAAATAAAAGCACTTCTACACTTTGCACCTTTCCACTTGCATCCTTGGTGTCCTCATTGTCCAGCTCATCTGGTTACGTTACCAATTGTGTCAGGTTCAAGAGGCCCCCTAAAGGGAAGTGGGAACCATGGAACAGAACCCACATCATCACAATAGGCAGGAAATGTAGCATAGAAGTTAAGGCTTTGGACTTAAAGCTCTGAGGGTGTGGGTTCAAAACCCACCACTGACATTTTGTGACCAAGAGCAAGTCACTTTACTTGTCTGTACTTCAACTGGAAAAACAAAAGAAATGTAACCAATTGTATCACAAATGTTGTAAGTCACCATGAAAAAGCTGTTAGCCAAATAAGTTAATAATAATAGGCATTAATACATGAGACTCCTTGCACATCATTTGTTAGAAAGCACAAAATTGACTCCTCTTCCTTACCTCCACTCTCAATAATGGAGAGTGACCCAAGTTAACTTTAAAGTCAGTGAAAGTCCATGTAAGATTACTATGTCCAATGCAAAAGGAAGACAAAATTATACTGTATATCCTACAGATGAAAGCATCTTATGGTGTTAGAGTTGATGGAAAAGGGTTCCATTCCTAAACAGGGTTTCATGTGTAAACTAATTTAACACTGAAATTTAAGACAGGATTTATTTTCCTATAGTACATATTGTGTGAGAGCAAAATAAAAATTGAAACATTTACATTTATAGCTTATAAATAAAGGCCTGTTTTCCTATTTACTGACGTCCTGGAATTAAATCTGTTTGCCATTGAGAAAGATTAATGTGTGACCTTCCTTCGAGAAGGACCATACAACATCTTTTTTTTTTTTTAAATATCTCGAGCACGTCAGTGATTACACTCGCCAATCAAATGATGTTATCCTAAAGTAGTGCACTGATCAACACACACAGAGTGGATTTACTTGTCATTAAAGCATTTCCTGTCTTTAATATTGTGGAGTTCTTCAGCAATAGAGAAGAATTTGTAATCAGTTTACTTGATAGTCCAGCTGAAAGCATCAGGTATATTTATTTTGTCTATAAACTGGATTAGGTCATTTTTACCTCAAAATATACTTAACTGATTTTTTTTAATTCACTGTTATAATATACTCTGAATGAGTTTTTATGAAGAGTGATGCAAGTGACTTGGTGATTTTGCAGCTGATGTTTGCTATATTTGTAAATTAAAGTGTAATGATAATTATGGTATAGTTAAGTCAATAAGTATTTGTAAAACGTGTAGCATGTATTTTGGTGCTCTTAAAGTTCTAATTTATTTTACTTTTACAGCAGTATTAAATAATATGCACTGGCATGTGCCTTAAAGGTACAAATGGGGCAAAAGTTTGAATTACTGTGAGCCTCAACAGGCAGTGACATTCAGCATAGAACTGACCTTTGAACAGAACTGAAATTCCTAGCTCTCTCTTACTCTGTATATCATACATTATATACATGAAAACATACTCAGTAACATAATATAATGAACATACTCTGTATACTTCTTAACAAATTTTGTAAAACAACATTTTAATTACCTTGTTTGTGTATATACTGTATAGTATGTATGCTATATACAGTATTTTTGTAATATATATATGTGTGTGTGTGTGTGCGCAAATGTAATATACATACACACACACACACTCCCTCAATGTCTCATATAAATAGCAGTCGGGGTGCCCCTTTCTGAGGGAAAAAAGTCACTGGGTCGCATGACTGTTGCTTCAATTACGTTTTTGGTGGTTAATTCATAAATATTTTGAAATCAATTGCCACCAAATATGATGATTATTACTATTTTACGTAATGGTCATCTGGATAATTAAAAGAAAACAATGAAAACTGAACTAGATCAAAATTTTTAATGATGTTAATAAACAACAGTAAAATACATACATTAAGAAACAATAAATAAACACAAAAAGGAATTCTCAGTTTAAAAAATAGTTTTTTTTTAATAAATGCAGATTAAAATTTCAGCTGCGATGACGCACAAAAACTGAGTAACCGCTAAATCCAACTGTATATTCAAAAGGCTTTCATTCTTTGCAGATGGGTAGTGTCTTTTCTTCTTTCATGTTAAGAACACACATCTTGTACAGTAAGATTTAAGATTAAACAATGAATTATATTGCTTTGATCTTTTTTAAAAAATGCACATTATGCTGTGAATCTGAGGTTGTGTGTTGTACAGTCATAGTTTTTAAAAAATGCACAGTATGCTGTGAATCTGAGGTTGTGTGTTGTACAGTCATAGTTTTTGACCATCTTGCATGAAACCGTATGCCACAAAATCCTTTGGTTTTGTCAATTTCTGAACATGAAACAATCATGTAATTTAAATGTCTGTAACAAGTCCATAAAGTTTAAAAAAGTTGTCTGTCCTTACAGAAAGTATATATATGTCTTTGTTCAGCTACCTGTTTCTGCTTGCACAGCCATTATCATACAGTATAATGGATAAGGCTAGTTTCATAAATACAACTAAATTGCATTGGGTATGAAGTTGGGTTGAGTTGGATGTGTGGAGACTTCAGTATTCTCTCGTTATCATTCATATTATTTGGCAGAACAAATCACTTGCTTTGAAGGTCTGTATAATAATGAATAAATAGCTTGACCGGTTTATCAGTGCAGAAATATGCTTGTCAAGTCAGTGGCTATGTAATCATATAAGGTACAACACAGTATATATACACTGTAGATAATATAGGGTGGTCCAGATCTAATTATGCAATTTTCATTACGCTGTAACTTATTAAGTTTATTACATAGAGAATTCACAAAAAATTATTTTTGTTGCCGATAGATGGCAGCACATGCCCTGCATTCCAGAATGGCGGGAAAACGGTTGTCAGTCGAACAACGGGTGCGATGTGTTCGCTTTTTCATAATTGCATAATTAGATCTGGACCACCCTGTAGATATTTTAAAGTAACTTATGGTATTAAATTGATTTTATGTTGATCACTAAATAACTCAAAGTAGGCAGTGAGCATTACCTTTAAAGTACAACTATACGAAACCTCTAACAAATTAATTAAAAATTGGCTTTTCCATGCACAGTTTTCATAGCATGAATTTTAAAAAAGTATCAATTTGAAAAATTGTTATGGATTTTAATTTTCAATTTGATATTTTAGCAGCTGAGTCAGCAAAACGAGTTTTGCAGCGGCGGCCCACCACTAATTTTCTGTGTGCAGGAACCACTATTGTGTATACTCTGTGGTGCAATAAATGGGTAGCTTGAATGGTAACCACAAGTACTGAGGTGCCTTGAGGAGAGGTTTGGAAATGCCTTTTGAAATACATGAAACCATCATGTTGTATCAAGAAGGCTGTAGTTTACTTTTCAAGAAGTAATAAAGAAATCAAAAGAAACTTGCCGAAATGAAAGAAAGAAATTATAGTGGAAGATCCAAAAATGCCTCCTGCATCTGATGAGCCAGTTTTAAAGTACAATTCCATAAGCATCAGAAGAAAATCCAGTGTCTAGGGCAGAGTCATCATGGATAGACAGACGGACAAACAGATAGTACCATATGTTATTTGTACCAAAGGGGAAATTTAGCTTTATTTTGCTAATTTTGCACCAAGTATACACTTCAATCATGTAAAGAAGTCTTAAAAGAAATGTTCTTGTAAAGAAAGTCTGAACTGGATGATGGGTCCAAATTTAAAATTGATACACAAAGACACCAGTACATCAGAACAACAGCTACCATGAAGTATATGGATGCCTGTCTGACGGTTTCTGTGATAAGCTCAATGGTGGCATTTTAGTCCATGACTTTTAGGGATATAGTTAGAATAAGTGGAATAATGACTGCTGAAAAATATAAACAGATTTTTAACCCATCATGCTATAGCTATGGGAAAATATTTTATTTGTCAGAATTTCACTTTTCCATACGATAAAAACTCTAAACACACTGCAAACCCAATTAAGACCTATTTTGAACTGACATCTGCATATGGAACTCTAAAAGTATCAGAATGGCCACCTCAGCATAACTGAAGTTATATGGGATCACATGTACAAAGAAAACAATGAAATACAGCCAGTGTCAAAAGAGGTGTTATGGCAAATCCAGTGTGACGTGTGAATCCCTGTCTTGCACCCCAAAACACAAGGCTGAGTCTTGGTACTTCAGCAAAACCAGCTTTATTCAGCTTGAAACAGGAACATCACAGTTATTTATTGTAGTGAGATCTACCACTCTCCTATACACAGACACAGCAGTCAGGCAGGGTTGTGACCAGGTTAGTGGCCAAGTAATTCCTGTTCCCTGCATTTATAACGTGCCTTGCATCACCCATCGGCGACAAGCACTTATAGCGTGACCTCAGTCGGCTCGGATTTGCTTTTGCAGCGAGCCTCTGCAGCACTGGGAGACTGCGGTTGCGCTGGCAATAGATAAACTGTCTTCCACAGACACGGTGATTGTGCTTTGGGATGCTCTTCAGCATGTAGTCCCATTGGGGTGTGTCCCAAAAGAGTTTAGAAACTTTACATCAACGGTAAGTTTGAAAAAACGCAATACACTACTAGCTAAAATAATTATACAGCAGATTAGTTCCAATTTTCATTCTTGGCAAGGTCACACAAAATACTGACCTATTTTAAAAATACAAAACAATCTTACTATTTCTATTATAGCAATATAATATATTGTATATTATATATACAGGTAAAATTCTGTTACAACAAATATCTTTACAATGAAAAGAGTTCAGAAACCTCACAATATAAAGAAGAAAAGGATGAGTCGGCTCCTGATTGATAACTGTGCTGCCCATAACATGCTTCTACATTTAGATAATGTTCGCATTGAATTCCTCCCACCCAATTGCACAACAGTGCTTCAGCCATTGGATTTGGGCATCATTCGCACCCTGAAAGAGCATTATCATAAGGAAATGCTGAGAAAAATTCTCGTCAGCATAACTTGTAGGCAGGAGGAGATTAAAATTAATGCGAAAGAAGCTATTGAAGTGATTGCAAATGCCTGGACCCAAGTTAAAGAAAGCACTATAGTAACAAATACAGAATCTCATTACGACGAAATTTTCATTACAACAAAATATTTTTTAGGTCCCTGAGAGTTTGTTGTAACAGAATTTTACCTGTATTATATATATTATATTATAATAATATATAAGCAATTACTAGTCAGAAAACTTGCTTTGAAACTTCTTTTCTAGGTTGACCTAAGACTTTGTACGGTACTGTATATACCTGTATAAATGTATGTTTTATATTTTATATATTTAAAAAAAAGGTGACATAACATTCTCCATCCTGCTTAATCCAATCAATTCTGGGTCAGTGGGAGCCGCAGAGCCACAGCATATTCCTCCATCATTGAGAACAACTCAGTTTCCAGCCATGAACAAGGTGCCAGTCTATTAATGGGGGTTAATTATCTATATTGCCACAAGTTGGAATTTTCAGATAACATGCACATCTTTTGCATGTGTATATATAAGGTTTTTTGTGTATCAGTCTATGTAAGCGAAAACAGACAGAATACCACCAAGGGCTGAGGATTGGCAGAGTTGCTAAAAGGGTTAAGTATTAGAATAGTAGGATGTCTCGGGTTCTTGTAGTCTGCTTGGTCTAAGGCTTCTTTGTCGTGAAGTTTTGCTGTGTAAGTGAGCACGGTCCAAATGGTACAGCAACTTCAGGCACTACAGTTGGTTAACTAGCTGAAGTGGAAGGAGTGGGCTCTCAGAAAGCATATTGGAAGTGAAATTATGGTCCATCCCAGGACTCATCCTCTGTTCTACGGGATATACAGAAGATGTGACTACCAATCACTTTTACCCCCTGCCTTGCAGTTGGGGTTCCTGCTTTAGTCTGGCTGTTTAGATGCTCCCCAAGCACTTGTATGCGACAATGTATTTACTGCATACTCAGACTCAGATTTGAAGCATAATAATAACTAAAGAAATTGGAATAATTGGAAAATAAAGCCTGTGATTGGCTGGTGCCCTGCCCGGGGTTTGTTTCCTGCCTTGCACCCTGTGTTGGCTAGGACTAGCTCTAGCAGGCCCCTGTGACCATGGATGGATGTAAGGAAAATAAAGCAGTTCATTAATAAAAACAAAAGGAAAACACTAACAACTGTGAACATTAACAATAGTTGTCTTACAGTCCACCATTATCTTTTGTTACTACTTCTTGCAGCTAGCTGGGCTTGACATCAGTGACTCATTTTTGGGACATTGCCCCATACCTGTTTAAAGGCCTGTCGATGTTTCTGGCCATTGGCAGGCAGTAGGTCATACTGTACTGTATCTCCAGATGTTGCAATTCAGCCCATCCCAGAGGTATTCCATTGGGTTAGAGAAAGCAGGCAAGGGCAGCAACTGCATATCTGCATTACTTGGGTCATTTATGACCACAGTAGCCTTGTGTGGCCTGCTGTAGGATCAGATCATCTAAGATGTTTGAACATTGGGCCTCTGATAAGTTGCCTTGCTTCTAAGGTCAGCAGTATGGAGCCTGTCACTGATGCAGGCATGTCTGCTGAGTGTTTTAGCAGCAGTAATGGTGGCAGATGACAAGGAGTTGTGTGAATATGTATAAATCTGTGTGTTACTTTGTGCTTTGAGAGGACTTTCAAAGTTAGCTGCAAAATCTAAATGGTTGGTGGTGACATACGCAAATCATCACTATTTTCCCTGTAGCCAAAAAAGTAACATTACCAATATTTTAATTTTATCTGACAATGCATGGCTTTTCTGCATAGATGGATCGATTGCGTAATAAATGAGATTTGTTACAAATATTATTCCATCTCTGTCAAATCGATATTTTACAAGTTCATTGTTGTCCAGAATTTCCAAAACATTCAGCCTTTCCTGAGATAAGGGTGCTGATTTCTGCCTTAACATCATCTTCTGGCTGCTCCTAATGAGCTAGGGCAATTCACAAGTTCTCCTAGATTCTACTGAAGTTAGAAGTGGTTTCCTAAATTATGAAAACTGATATAATGCCTTTACTGCTACTCTTACAAATAAGATCAAATGTGCATCATTTTAACGTATTTTGAAACAATTAGGACCATTTCCCTACTCTACGATGCTTGATAAATATGGGCACTGGTCTTGAATAGCTGTCTGCTTTTCTGGATCTGCTGAAAACTTGCCTGCTGCCAGCACACAGTGGTGTTGCTTAATCCGTAATTGGTCTCTAGCAATGCTGATATGACATGATTGCCTGCAAAATGCCAATAGCTCTCTCCTTTGCTTCTAGTGAATTTGAGATACAGTATTATGGAATGTACAGAAAACTGACTTAAGTATTGCTTTTTTCATGTGACCTGTAAAATATTTTTATTGTGGTACTTTGGTTTTTACTACATCCCCAGATATGCTTAGAGCCATCAATGTCAGGATACAGAATAGTGCAGATGGTAGCATTTCAACTACATTACTAACGTCCATCCAGAAATCAGAATCTCCGCCATTCCTATCTTTCCTGCGTTTTATTTGTCTACATCACTGACATGCTAGTGTTGAATTACTAGGAGTTAACAATTTTTAAACCATACAATTATTTTATTTGAAAATGTTTTTTAAATTTCAGTCAATTCAGTCTATTATAGTATCTGTGTGTTACAGTTGTGTTTCTGTTTTTGTTGTGCTGGTCACCAGGCATCATTTCTATCTTTACAATGGTTTTTAAATAAGTCTAAAGAAGTCTAGAAAACAAGCATATGAAGTCGTTAAGATCTCAGAATATTTCCAAACAAGAAAAACAGGCAATTAAAATTGGTGTTAATCAGAAAGGGTAGCATGAGGGATATATAGTGTATAACACTGCTGCCTCACATCTCCAGGGTCCTGGCCTGGACACTGTCTGTCAGCATTGAGTATGTTCTTCTGGATTTATGTGGGGGTTTTGAATCTATTTTTATTTTCTTACTACATCATAAAGACATTCATGTTTGGTTAACTGGTTTTTCTAAATTGTTTCATGTTACATATTCAGTGCTGTTGGAATAGGCAGTAGGCCTTATAACTCTAAACTGAATTAAGTAGATTCTATTAAATTCTAATGATGAATAAAGCACATCCAAAGTGAACAAAAACGGGAGTAAATAACTGGAAAATAAAGAGCCAAACTGAAGGCCAAGGAATTGCTTAGAAACTAGTGTGGGTTAAAAAGGACAAAATGATCTTGTAAACAAAACCAAAACGTTTAATAAAACTGAAGTAAAAGTCCTAACTGTGACTAAAGACTTGTTTTCTCTAAGTAGTAAGATTTTGCACCGATTTGTTGTAGATTTTAGATATCCAGCAATCTGGATGCAGCAATATGCACACCACCCATTTAAATACTGAGCACAAGTCATGTCAGGTGTCGCACAAATGTCCCATCATGCACCTAGAAATGGCATAGAAACTTCAAATAAGATGCCACAGTCATACAAAACTACAAAATAGCAGTACTAAGCATAATAATTAATTCATAATATAACCAGCAATTTGATGAGATCATAACAGTTTCTGCATGGATAGGTGAAGGGATTAGTCAAATAAAATCACTAGAACAAATGCCAAATAATGGAAGAAACAGTGCTACTGATACAGTATATGTCAGATTTTTAATAAATGCTGCACTATAAATGATTGGATTTGAAAACTGTTTACTTTCCAATCCTGACCCTTACAGTTTGATAGGTAATAAACTAGTATATATAATAAAAGATAGCTACAGTACATGCTTAAGAATGATAAAGGTTAATTCTAAATGTTAATCCTGGCCATCTGACCTCATCATTTGAAACTTAAAGAAGCAATTCTATATTTAAGGACACCACTTCTCTTAATTATGTATCTTTCTAATGTAAATGTGCATTATTTTTTTTATCTTTTGTATACTATTTATTCATTATAATTATAATCTGAATTTAATTAGATTTTCTTTGTATTTACAATTTCTTTGACATCTTGTAAAGCACTTTGAGATAAATCCTTTGTATGAAAATGTGCTAATATTTTTGTTATTCTGAAAAATAGGAGTAAAACAGGTACTGTCATGTGTTTACCTCATTTGACTTGTGCGCAGTATAGAATACATTTTTTAAAATGTTGTTGCAGAACTGCTTTATATTTCTATGCTCTGATGAAACCCCAGGTGGAGATGCTAAAACTGCCAGTCACCCAACTGGTACTTTCATTATTTAATTAAGTAAGGGAAACAAATTCAATTACAAAACAAAATACTTTTTTTTTTTTTTTTTAAATTCAGAACTACACAATCTAAATCCTAATAACAAAAAATAGTTATGGCCTTTGGCCATTTTAACTTACAATGTAGAAGGAATGACACAGAAATGGCAGATCAGCACTGCTGCATAGAGAAAGCTAATGGCACTGTAACCAGACAGAGTTAACAGTTTTCTTAAATTCAAAGATAATTGCAGGCCAAGTGACTGCAGCACCTGAGGTCTGAAACTAAAGGTCCTGTCCCACTAATATCAATAAATACTAGGACTTTAAGATCAAACACCACTACAGTGATCCCTCGCTATATTGCGCTTCGACTTTCGCGGCTTCACTCCATTGCGGATTTTAAATGTAAGCATATCTAAATATATATCACGGATTTTTTGCTGGTTCGCGGATTTCTGCAGACAATGGGTCTTTTAATTTATGGTACATGCTTCCTCAGTTTGTTTGCCCAGTTGATTTCATACAAGGGACGCTATTGGTGGATGGCTGAGAAGCTACCCAATCAGAGCACGTATTACGTATTAAATAAAACTCCTCAGTGATATAAGATATGCTTCGCACACTTCAAAGCTCTAACAGCCCGTATTGATTTTTGATTGTTTACTTTCTCTGTCTCTCTCACTCTCTTTGACATTCTCTGCTCCTGACGGAGGGCGTGTGAGCAGAGTGGCTGTTTGCACAGTGGCTGTTTGCTTAGAAGATACGGACGTGCCTGTAAAAAATGCTGAAAGACTACCTTCACGTTGATCCCTTCATTGCAGCCGCTTTATCGCGGTGTTTCCCATACTTAAAAGCCCAACAACCCTATTGATTTTTGCTTGTTTACTTTTCTCTCTCTCTCTGACATTCTCTGCTTTTGACGCGCGCACTCCTTTGAAGAGGAAGATATGTTTGCATTCTTTAATTGTAAAAAAGAACTGTCATCTCTGTCTTGTCATGGAGCACAGTTTAAACTTTTGACTAAAGGGTGTTATTTCATGTCTAGAGGGCTCTAATAATGTTAAAAAACGTATTTAGAAGGTCGTAAACAGGTTTTCTATGCTCTAACTGCGAAAATATTAGATTTATAAATAAAGAATCCTACTTCGTGGAAATTCATTTATCTGTCTGGAGCGGATTAACCGCGATAAACGAGTGTTTACTGTATAACTGTGCAGAGAATATTTATAACCAGTGTGGGAGAGTTTCTAAGGGCTTAAAATATATAAAAATAACAATACAAACATATGGTTTCTACTTCGCGGATTTTCACCTATCGCGGGGGGTTCTGGAACGCAACCCCCGTGATTGAGGAAGGATTACTGTATTCAAATATCATTTGAATTTATTTAGGTAAAAACTAACATTCAATTTTAAAAGAACAGTTGTTTGTTTTAACTGCTCTAATTAGTTACTCTTGATGTGCAATGCAAAGCTAAAGTATTTTGCAGATCTTTTTTTACACTTCATTTCCACAGTCATACTTTTTGTCATTTTGAATGGTTAGATTGTTATACTGATTAGTAAAATTTACAGCCAGACGCCTTAATATTGTATTTTTTTCCTGTCCCACTGGTCTGCACATTGATCGACAAGTGTACTCGAAGCAGTGCTTCACTAGTGCCCTAAAAGTGTAATTTTGCATCTGATTCTGTCCCATTTAACTCTTTGACTGTTTAATGCTAAGACCTTCTTGTTAAAGCAAATGGAAAATAACAGTCATAATTCTGAATTTCCTTTTATTAAAAGACTTTAAAATCCAACTTTAAATAGCCATGTTCAGTATATGCAGTATTGCTTACTAAACTTACATAACATAGGGTATCATTTTCAAACTTTCTTAAACTCTGTAAAGTGCCTTGAGCATGGGAAAGGCGCTATATAAATAAAATGTATTATTATTATTTTTTTTTAGGGTCCATTCATTGACACACACACCCATGCTCACTATCAAGCCAGTTCAGATTTGCCAATTATGCTAACCAGCAGGATTTTAACATATGAGAGGAAAACCCATGCAGACATAGAGCAACTACAATAGCAACCAGACAGAGTCAGTATCTGTCAGGCTGCTGTGCCACAGTGCTGACCATTATCAAACAACATGCATTAAATAATGCTGAAGCATTCAAACTTGCACTAACTCTGCATATTGTATGTCTCCTGTCAAAATTTAGCCAGTTTGATATGTATTGGAGAACAATTAGGTGGGATGCAATTTTATTTTGTTTTTATATTTAAAGAGCATATGTCATCACATGAAATGTTGTGCATTTTCAACCAGTGTTTTGTCTTTATAAATACTAAATTGTAAAATGAAATGAGATGGCAGATGGACAGGTTTACTTTTATTTGTACTACTTCACAGTTTTTTATCTAATACAGTACATTGTTCCTAAAAACATATACAGGCTTTTAGTTGAAAAGAAACCAAATTGTATGTCAGCAATACTGAGCTTTTATCAGCTAACCATCTTAAGCAGCACCATTTATTTAGCATGATTCTGTTCCAAGGTATTAAAGCTTTTCCATAAGAATGAGGCTTTATGTTTGAACATTGGAAAATGACAGTCCAGAAGGTCAATTTTTCTAAGCCATAAGCATAGTTGCTTACTTAAGACAGGCTTTGTTTGCCTATTGGGTCCAATAAGTAATCATCAAATTAAGTGTTGTTTAAATCTCACCCCTTGACAAGCTGGCGCCACAGAAGACATGCATCATTGGAGTTGAGGGAGAACCCAAGGCTAAATGCAATCTGAAATGTGGTGAGTACATACAGTAGGAGTGTACATATAGTAGCTATAGTAAGTAATATTTCTTCATACAACTATCTTTGTTTTCTGCAACTGAATAATTCAATTAACTAAAGGTGTATTTTACAAAGTTGTTTTTATAGTTAATTTTAATGCTCTTTTAGACTTTGAAAGCATACATCTTTAGATTGGTGCATGCGATGCTACAGTCTACTATGTTCTTCAGAAGCATTGAAGTGTGGCATGAATGAACCCTTATGTAATGTGGCAACATGGAGCGGATGTGTTAAATAATGCCACTTGATGCAAGGCATATTTTTGTAAGTCCCCATATTGTATATTCTTATTAGGCGTCAGGTAATACACTTAATCCACATACAGTATGTTTTGCTGTAGAGGGCTCATAATACAATAGTACTGTGATGCATTACTTCTTCAAAACATTGTGCAAAATAATAAATATTTAATATTAGTTTAAAAAAGATATGAACAAAAATGAGTACTTCTACCTTAAAATAAATAAAACACACCACATAGGCATTAAAAATACAAATGTATACATTTTTCACAGCGTTTCTTTGACCCAAAAATAATTTTTTTATTGAGTATTGTGATCGCCAGATTGAATGCGAAAAAAATTAATCTGTTTCTCTCATCCTGCATGCTTCTCTATATACCTTGGCTGTTTTAAACCATCCTGCAAGTGAAAAGGTGCCCGCCCTTTCTAACTAACACGCACATTGCAAACTTTTAACGGACATTGTATCTGTTACTGAATCCTTCGTAACATTCCATAAAATTTTACAAAGTTGCAATCACTATATACACAATGTGGTATGTTTAAAAACAGCAATATGAATACTAATATCAGTTACTGACATGTAGCTTTGAAATACAAATTTGTCATTTTGATGATTGGAAGTGGTGAACTCACAGAAGTGTGAATTGCAGTTCTGAGATATTTTTAACTTTAAAATATTTTTTACTGTTTTTGATGGAAGTTTATTTACTAGCCACTTAGTATGTTTAAAACTCCTACAATTTGTAAGTATGAAAATGATTCCCTATCCCAAGTGCCGCCTAATGTAAAACATTACAAATGTAAACATCACTCTTGCAGTAGGTTTAAGTACAGACCTTGATAAAATTCTACTTTTGTCATTAACTTTCTCAAATACTTTTTTTTTTTTTTTTACAAACTACTTGTGTTCAGCAGGGAGTGTTAGCGCTACATATGGACCAGGTTCAATACTGGGAATCGCACTGAGGAAAGGTTGTTCAATTTACCTTGCTGCTTCAAGGCCACAACAGAGATAAAAATGTAGACAACAACAACAGCCACCAATAATCAGGACACAAATAGTTTTAGGCTTAGCTTGCATTAAAAAATCTTTCAACATGCAAATCTAGCCTCAAGCCCTACCGGCAGACCCGCAACAAAAGTTGACAGCAGTTGGCTGAGGTGCTGTCGGTGCTCTGGCTGATATCTTGATCAGATGCTGTTGGATCCTGCAGAAGTTTGAATATGGCAGGTTGTGGAGGGTTGCAATTTTAAAATCCGAAGGTTTAGCATTTCAGCAGCTGTGTTGCTCCAGGGTGTCTGGAGTCTAGCAGTTTCGGGGTCTCAAATGCCACTGTGTAGAAGCACCTTTTGTAATTTTAATATAGTATCGTTTTGGTACAATAAACCAATCACTGGAAACAAAGACTTTATCAGCATTTGTCTTGGCAGAGCCCAAGACATATTTTCTCACATTCAGGGCATAATACAGCACAATAATAAAAACAAGAAAAAGCAAGAATGTATAATAACAAGGAAAAACCAGCAGTGTATACAGAATAATAAGATAGGTATGGTACATAAAAGAATATTTCATAAACTAGTTATATCAGTCCAGAGCTTATTAAATATACTGACCAGAGTGACCATCTAAGTATTATAGATATACATCGCTGCATGCATTATTAAATTGAACAACTGACACAGTAAAGTTAAATTTGAGTTTGTTAAGCCATGATGCTTTAGGACAAGATGATAATCAAATGTGATGAACATTGGCGCAATTTGAGAATCTTCAGTATGTTGGAATAGTTACTGCAAACAAATTGTATTAATACTACGCCAGGTCTGTCAAGGCTAGGTAGAATTTACTGTTCTTACTGTATCAAGGCCTGCAGCTTAGCATCTCTTACTGCATCATTATATTGAGTTGCATGTCTGGGATTTATGGTGCCTTTTGCTAGATATGTTCTAAGTCAAGTGTACAGCAATGCTACGTTTGTTTAGATATCCAGGGAAGGTTGGAATTATTTCCATATTTTTGATGTCTTCCTATGGATGATTGCTCAGTTAGAATAAGATCTTGATGTTAGTGTAAACAATACAGTGCCCCTGTATATCTGGTCGTTGGTTAGATGGCATCCAGAGCAACTATTACTGCATTCTTCTGTAGTATTTGTAGTACAGGGTGTCCACAAAGTCTCTTTACAATTTCAAAAAATTACTGAAAAGGCAATTGATGAGATGTTAATCAAATATGTCCTATGTACTCAGTCATTATCAAAGTTTGTTTTAGTGATGAGGCAATGTTCCATGTTTCAGGGAAACTGAACACATATTATGTGAGAATCTGGGGCTCAGAAAACCCCCATATGAGTAGGGAACTTCACTGAGATAGTCCAAAGGTGAATGTGTGGTGTGGGATCATGTGCAATCAAATCATTGGTCCATTTTTCTTCAACGAGAGATCAATTACTGCAAATGTTTACCTTGATCTTTTGACTGAATATGTGACACCACAAATGGATGATTTTCAACCAACCGTCAATTTCCAGCAAGATGGTGCACCACCACATTGGGGACTGCATGTTCGTGGGTCAAACAATTCCAGATCGGTGGATGGGAAGGGGTGGCCCAATTCCCTGGCCGCCTTGTTCACCAGATATCATTTCCCTGGACTTCTTTCTGTGGGGTTATGTTAAAGATATTGTGTATCGAACAAAGATACGGGACATTAATGACCTGAAGCAAAAAATCATTGATGCCATTGCCACCATTGATGACACTATGCTACAGAGAACATGGCAAGAAATCGACAACTGTCTTGAATTGCTTCATGCAACTAATGGTGCCCACATAGAGGTGTATTAAATGAGGCAAAAAAACTTCAATATCTGCTCCCCAGTTTGTAAATTTCCACAGATTTGTCTATTCATTTGTTTTTTTAATAAAATTTTGAAATTGTAAAGAGACTTTGTGGACACCTTGTATTTTATACCATCAGAACAATGACTATGCCGATTAGGTATTCTCAAACTACAGACAATGATCGGGCTTTCTAATGATCTCATAACTATACATGTTAAACATTGTAAGCTCTGGTCAATAATTATTTTTTGTAATTATTATAGTACTTACAATTGATGATGCACTATTCAGTCTATTAAGAACACGTATATGCTAAAGGGGTGGAATAACTAAAGCAGTAGTCATATGCAGAATTTACACAAGTATTTTAAACATGACATTTACTTTAGAAAACTAGAACATTTACTTAACGGTCTACATGAGACCCATTGTCTCTATGTTTTTAGGAGTCTTGGGATAACAGCTGAAGTTCAAAGTGAGTAGAGATGAGTAAAGCAGAGGTCTTCATTGCAGGGAAGCATGGGATACTTGACATCTATATTTGCAGCTTCAAATAACACTTTCCTCCAATCCATAAGGTTCACACACAGAGAAAATGTTGAGATTTTTTTGACTGTTCTACTACCACAGTGAAAGGGCCAACTCTAGCTAAAGTTTTACCATGACGTTCACTGAGGCATGTTGATGACAAATTGCTGCAACTGAAATAACATGGAGCAAAATGACTTATATAAAGGTTTATTTTGTGAAAAGTGTTTTTTTAGTTAGTTTAAAAGTTTCAGTAAAACAAATTGAAAACTGTTAACTGTTAAATACATTGACTAGTAATCACATTGAAAACCCTTTCCCCTCCAAGTAAATAAGGAAAAGTAAAAGCAGGAAAAAAAAAAAGTAAAAAAGTCAGTAAGGATTTTAAATTGGCTAGAAGTGTTTTTGAGATTAATTATTGGAAATTTATCAGTGCTTTAAAGACAAGGCCAGGTTAAGACTCCCACAGGCCCCTGGTTGACTTTGCTCCTTTACATATAGTTGATCATGGTTTTAACCATTCAGCGCACAGACACTGGGTCATTTAAGGTAGCATGGTATTTATCAATCAAGATTTCAGCTTGAGACTTGATTGCTTCATCTCCCCTCCTTACCATGGTCATTTCGGCCTGTGAATTCTCAGTTGTTTCATTAAATGGTGGGACCTGATAAAAAGACTCCTTGCCTCCCTCCTAACCCATTACCAGCTGTGTTTGGTGCTCTTCAAGATGGGCTTAAAGTGGAGAAGGACACACACACTGTAATTGCCTTTACTACACAATTGGCACGCAGACTTATCTTGCTCAACTGGAAGAATACTAACTCACCTATTCTAAGTCAGTGGGTAACTGATGTTATATACTATTTGAACCTGGAAAAAATCAAATTCGCACTTGGATGATCTGTATAAAACTATTTGAAAATCAATCAATAACATTTTAGAATAAGCATTTAAATTGAAGAAGTAGGTTCTCTCCCCTCTTTTACTTCATTTATCTTTATTCATTTATTAATTTATGTATTTACTTATTTTTACTAGCTTAAAGTTTTACTCTGCTGGCCCAGCTCTCTTTCTCAGGAGTCGGGGTTGATTTGCTTCTAACCAATTTTTGTAAAATTGGAGTTATTTGTATGGAATGTTATTTCATTTTAATAAAATCAATAAAATAAAGACTCCTTGCCGCATCGAGAACACCCTTATAATAGATCATTACCGGTTTCAACAACATTAATTAAGGACATTAATGGTAAAGGAGTTCATGTCTCCTAAACATGTTTGGGTTGCTCTACATTTCTTTCTAAAATGAAGTAATGAAAATATTTTTCCAATTATACCATATTTAGTTCAGATTCATCCAAAAATGCAGAATGGGACGATTAACTAGTAGTGCGGTGAAAAATAAATGTGAATTTAATTAAGGTTTACTGCCATGTGTACAGACAACGAATATGAAAAATATTCACCCCATTTTGAAGTTTTCACATTTTATTGTTAAGCATCATTTTATTGTTACAGTTGTGCTTGAAAGTTTGTGAACCCTTTAGAATTTTCTATATTTCTGCATAAATATGACCTAAAACATCATCAGATTTTCATTCAAGTTCTAAAAGCCGATAAAGAGAAACCAGTTAAACAAATGAGACAAAAATATTATACTTGGTCATTTATTTATTAAGGAAAATGATCGAATATTACATCTTTGTGAGTGGCAAAAGTATGTGAACCTTTGCTTTCAGTATCTGATGTGATCCCCCCTCCCACCCCACTTTTACATAACAGCAACTAAACATTTCCGGTATCTTTTGATCATTCCTGTACACCGGCTTGGACGAATTTTAGCCCATTTCTCCGTATAGAACAGCTTCAACTCTGGGATGTTGGTGGGTTTCCTCAAATTAACTGCTCACTTCAGGTCCTTCCACACATTTCAATTGGATTAAGGTCAGGACTTTGATTTGGCCATTCCAAAACATTAACTTTATTCTTCTTTAACCATTCTTTGGTAGAACGACTTGTGTGCTTAGGGTCGTTGTCTTGCTACATGACCCACCTTCTCTTGAGATTCAGTTCATGGACAGATGTCCTGACATTTTCCTTTAGAATTCTCTGATTTAATTCAGAGTTCATTGTTCTATCAATGAAGGCAAGCCGTCCTGGCCCAGATGCAGCAAAACAGGCCCAAACCATGATACTACCACCACCATGTTTCACAGATGGGATAAGGTTATTATGCTGGAAAGCAGTGTTTTCCTTTCTCCAAACATAACGCTTTTCTTTTAAATCAAAAAGTTCTATTTTGGTCTCATCCACCACAAAAATTCTTCCAGTAGCCTTCTGGTTTGTCCATATGATCTTTAGCAAACTGCAGACGAGCAGCAATGTTTTTTTTCGAGAGCAGTGGCTTTCTCCTTGCAACCCTGCCATGCACACCATTGTTGTTCAGTGTTGTCCTGATGGTGGACTCGTGAAAATGAACATTAGCCAATGTGAGAGAGGCCTTCAGTTGCTTAGAAGTTACCCTGGGGTCCTTTGTGACCTCACCGACTATTACACACCTTGCTCTTGGAGTGATCTTTGTTGGTCGACCACTCCTGGGGAGGGTAACAATGGTCTTGAATTTCCTCCATTTGTACACAATCTGTCTGACTGTGGATTGGTGGAGTCCAAACTCTTTACAGATGGTTTTGTAACCTTTTCCAGCCTGATGAGCATCAACAACTCTTTTTCTGAGGTCCTCAGAAATCACCTTTGTTCGTGCCATGATACACTTCCACAAACATGTGTTGTGAAGAGCAGACTTTGATAGATTTCTGTTCTTTAAATAACACAGGGTTCCCAGTCACACCTGATTGTCATCCCATTTATTGAAAACACCCGACTCTAATTTCACCTTCAAACTAACTGCTAATCCTAGAGGTTCACATACTTTTGCTACTCACGAATATGTAATATTCGATCATTTTCCTTAATAAATAAATGACCAAGTATAATATTTTTGTCTCATTTGTTTAACTGGTTTCTCTTTATCTACTTTTAGGACTTGAGTGAAAATCTGATGATGTTTTAGGTCATATTTATGCAGAAATATAGAAAATTCTAAAGGGTTCACAAACTTTCAAGCACAACTGTATACTACATTAAACCTCAGTTTTGCTTTTTGGACACTGATCAACAGAAAAAAATAATATCAGAGTGAAAATAAATCTCTGCAAAGTGATCTACATAAATTACAAATCCATCCATCCATCCATTATCCAACCCGCTGAATCCGAACACAGGGTCACGGGGGTCTGCTGGAGCCAATCCCAGCCAACACAGGGCACAAGGCAGGAACCAATCCTGGGCAGGGTGCCAACCCACCGCAGGACACACACAAACACACCCACACACCAAGGCCAATTCAGAATCGCCAATCCACCTAACCTGCATGTCTTTGGGCTGTGGGAGGAAACCAGAGCACCCAGAGGAAACCCACGCAGACACGGGGAGAACATGCAAACTCCACGCAGGGAGGACCCAGGAAGCGAACCCAGGTCTCCTAACTGCGAGGCAGCAGCGCTACCACTGCGCCACCGTGCCGCCCACAAATTACAAATCTAAAACACAAAATAATTGATTTGGTATGCATTCACTCTCTTCAAATCAGTATTTGGCAAATGCACCTTTGGCCACCATGACAGCCTTGAGTCTGTGTGCACAGGTCTGTATCAGTTTGTTGTTTTTCTTGTCTGTATCCCCTGACTTGTGCTTTTCAGGCACACCTTCGCAGAGATGCTTGAAGTGGGGTTGTGGTGTGTGTGTGTGTGTGTGTGTGTTTGTGTTTGTTTGTTGTCTTCACTGTGTAAATTAGACCATGGAACTGACTGACCACAAGTTGCACCTTCCAGATAAGATGCATTTATACTACCACCACTTCAAACTCCTTTGACTACAGACAAGGTGATCACTGCACCAGTCATGATTTAGGTGTGTCATATTTAAGCAGGTGAAAACATACATGGTTGATTATTTTGTGTTTTATATTTATAATTAGTTTATCTCACTTTGCAGAGATTTGTTTTTGTTTTGGTATTAAAGAGTCCATGTTGGGTTAATCATTGTCAAAAAAGCCAAAGTAAATCCACTGTTACTCATGTAGTATAAAAATAAAATATGAAAATATCCAAGGGGTAAATCCATTTTATAGGAAGTGAGTACAATGAAATTCTTACTTTCATTTTGTCTTCAGAATAGTGACAGTAACACAATACTATCAAATAGACACACAAATAAAATAAATCAATGAAAGAGCACAGACACATAGAAATACACATGTGCAGCATTTGTTGCTGTGACTGGCTGTTCAGTAATCTTATGACCCGTGAATAGTAGATCAGGCTAAGAACTTCGCTAAAATGTGTGACTGGTGATGGTGGGTATCTTAACATGTCTCCCTCAGAAGAGTTTGTTTCAGTGTATATTTTCTATAGTTGAGAAAAAAATATGTGCAGTTGTACAATTTTTAAAGTGAATAAGGATGCACAGATTTAGGACAAATATATTCTAGCTAGGGATGTTTTATGAAAATGTTCAAGGCAGATTTTCCAAATGAAACTAAGAAGTCAGGGTTCAAGTTTCATAGAAAATATAATGGCCTACCTTCTCAGAAAATGCTATTAAAATGCTATTCAATGTACATGAGCAAATTTTAAAATTGTTGTAATACACGATTGTCCTAAAATACTACACTGATAATATAGACTGTGTCTTCTTGTTTTACGCAGCTGTGCATAAATAAAAGTGGCAATTGGAATTATCCACAATTCAGCAAACTGAGTTGATAAATAATTAACACAATACATTTTACCATCTACAGAATAATATAGTTGTCCAGTGAATCAAAATGCTGGCAACTACTACTCACTACAGTCCTGAAGATTAAGTCATAAGCACAGAAATAATCTGTAATTAAACGCTGCACAGAAAGACCTCTGTGCTACAGATTATTAGGAGGCTGAAAGCTTTTCTAAGGATATTGAAGTGGAAGGATTACTATCAGTACTGAGAAGGACATCAACGTACATAATTCTCTGAAAAAAAATTAAGCATATGTTTGGTTAGAAGAATCCAGGCAGCTGCGTCATAACATGCCCTAACCCCACCCCCAACAAACCATCTGCTTCACTCGATGGGATTCATTTTCCCTTTTCAACTTTTGATTCGATGCAGTCTGGCTGTATAACTTGGAGCTTAAGAACCCACTGGGAGCTACAGATTTGACACTCAAACTCTATCACTGACTCATGATGTTACCAGCAATTATTGACTATCAGAATGTGCTGCAAAAAGAGATGTAACATAAGAGATACTATACTTGTAGTTTTGCTTTGATATTACTGCTCAGAAATGCTGCATTGGGGGAGTAGGAGTAGAATTAGATAGATAGATAGATAGATACTTTATTAATCCCAAGGGGAAATTCACATAATCCAGCAGCAGTATACTGATACAAAGAAACAATATTAAATTAAATAGTAATAAAAATGAAAAAAGTTAGCATTTACTCCCCTGGGTGGAATTGAAGAGTCGCATAGTGTGGGGGAGGAACGATCTCCTCAGTCTGTCAGTGGAGCAGGACAGTGACAAAAGTCTGTCACTGAAGCTACTCCTCTGCCTGGAGATGACACTGTTCAGTGGATGCAGTGGATTATTCATGATTGACAGGAGTTTGCTTAGTGCCCGTTGCTCTGCCACAGATGTTAAACTGTCCAACTTTACTCCTACAATAGAGCCTGCCTTCCTCACCAGTTTGTCCAGGCGTGAGGCGTCTTTCATCTTTATGCTGCCACCCCAGCACACCACCGCGTAGAAGAGGGCACTCGCCACAACCGTCTGGTAGAACATCTGCAGCATCTTACTGCAGATGTTGAACGATGCCAACCTTCTCAGAAAGTATAGTCTGCTCTGACCTTTCTTACATAGAGCATCAGTATTGGCAGTCCAGTCCAATTTGTCATCCAGCTGCACTCCCAGGTATTTATAGGTCTAGATTAGATTAGATCCTTGCCCTTCATTTTAATGATCCAGTTATTGGTCTTCAGGGTTTAAAAAATCTGAATGAGGCCGCATAGTTAATATGTTAGGCATTAAACCAAAAACCACAGGTTTTGGCTCTCAGCCTGTCCATATTGGTGTCACTTGTATAGTGTGCTTTAAATTATGTTATATGCCTTTTTGTATGGCACTGTTTGAATGAAGTTATTTAGGATGAAGCTTAAGGTAAAAGGCTCTCTATAAGTGAAATACTTTAAGTGGCATTCTGTATTAATACTTATCGTGAATAATAAATAAATGCAAATAGTTTGCTTTACAATATTTCTTTTATCTTCATTTATGAAAATGAAATGTAGTGATAACAAAGCACTTTCCAACATGTGTCCATCTACTTTCTAGAGCCAGACCAGGGTGCCAGTCCAGTACTCGGATCACACACATGCAAACCTAAACTCTCCATAAAATGAGACCAACGTAGACCCACTAGTTAAACCTAATGTGTTTCTGAAATGTCAGGAAAAACACTAGTACTCAAAAATACTGGAGCAACATTCTCACTATTTCTTAATACTAAATAACTAAAGTTAGATTACCTTAGCAAAAGCTGAGTTACCTACCATCTAACCCCACCTGGTAATACTGCATACCTCCTCTTACACCACATTGTGATTTTTATTGTGTGGCTTCTCGGGGTATCCATTATGATTACAGGTCTTACAATTCCCATGCAGAGTCTCTTCTTCAGCCTTACTGGGGTGATGTACATTATCACTGTCAACCCATGTTTTACATTTTTTCCACATGAATTTAATTTTCTGATCCTGCCTTATATTACCTTTTCTTGCCTTCAGACCCCTTGTTCATCAACCCATTATCACTATACTAGCAAACATGTGGACCTCTGGTTCTCTAAAAAAGATGGTTCATATAGACCAAGCTAAGTACTTCCATTTTGGCCACTCCTTTTGTACAGTAAGTGTCATCGCCAGTCTGACTTTGGAAAGTAGTGTTCCACAACCAAACACTGATGTAAGGATTTAAAAGCAATTTTTCCTTATGGGTGAAAGTTAAGAGTATTTAATGATTTCTACAGTATGTTTAATGGCATACATTTCTCTGTTGTTGCCATTTTTGCATTCTGTATGGTTGAGCATGTGTCGATGAAATACAGTATTAGCTAGCTGCTCAATGGCTCTAAATTCAGGCTTACTTCCATTGTTCTTCGTCACTGAAGCAGATTCTGTGTTTGCCTTGACACTCAGGAGATGTCGGCGCTGGAGTTCTTTTTTGGGCCAGCATGGGTTATAGCACGCACAGGAGAACAGGTCAGTTTTTGTGCAGGCATATGTCTGTTTTTGTCGCGTGTACATTTTGTTTCTTGTATTTGATACTCAGCAGATGGCGCTGCTGTTCTTCTTCGTATAAATGGCTTTAGCAATGCTCTTCATGCTCAGCAGACATTACTGCTGTTCTTTTTTTTCTGGCATGTCACCCAGATACACTAACTCTGCAGAGGTTGGTGTTACCAAAATTTTTTCCTTCATTAGTGTATATTGCTTTATATGCTTTTGATTTAGACTAAGATTAGGCTCTGGGCCCACTGGATTGTGAGTAATCACATCAGAAATGGACACAGCCCTTCCTTAGCAATTTATTTATATACCTCTAGGATTAGCAGTTAGTTTGAAGGTGAAATTAGAGTCACGTGTTTTCAATCAATCAATGGGATGACAATCAGGTGTGAGTGGGAACCCTGTGTTATTTAAAGAACAGGGATCTATCAAAGTCTGCTCTTCACAACACATGTTTGTGGAAGTGTATCATGGCACGAACAAAGGACATCAGAAAAAGAGTTGTTGATGCTCATCAGGCTGGAAAAGGTTACACAACCATCTCTAAAGAGTTTGGACTCCACCAATCCACAGTCAGACAGATTGTGTACAAATGGAGGAAATTCAAGACCATTGTTATCTTCCCCAGGAGCGGTCGACCAACAAAGATCACTCCAAGAGCAAGGCGTGTAATAGTTGGCGCGGTCACAAAGGACCCCAGGGTAACTTCTAAGCAACTGAAGGCCTCTCTCACATTGGCTAATGTTCATGTTCATGAGTCCACCATCAGGACAACACTGAACAACAATGGTGTGCATGGCAGAGTTGCAAGGAGTAAACAACTGCTCTCCAAAAAAAACATTGCTGCTTGTCTGCGGTTTGCTAAAGATCCCGTGGACAAACCAGAAGGCGATTGGAAGAATGTTTTGTGGACAGATGAGACCCAAATAGATCTTTTTGGTTTAAATGAAAAGCATTATGTTTGGAGAAAGGAAAACACTGCATTCCAGCATAAGAACCTTATCCCATCTGTGAAACATGGTGGTGGTAGTATCATGGTTTAGGCCTGTTTTGCTGCATCTGGGCCAGGACAGCTTCCCTTCATTGACGGAACAATGAATTCTGAATTATATCAGAGAATTCTAAAGGAAAATGTCAGGACATCTGTCCATAAACTGAATCTCAAGAGAAGGTGGGTCATGCAGCAAGACAATGACCCTAAGCACACAAGTGATTCTACCAAAGAATGGTTAAGGAAGAATAAAGTTAATGTCAAAGTCCTGACCTTAATCCAATCGAAATGTTGTGGAAGAACCTGAAGCGAGCAGTTAATGTGAGGAAACCCACCAACATCCCAGAGTTGAAGCTGTTCTGTACAGAGGAATGGGCTAAAATACCTCCAAGCCGGTGTGCAGGAATGATCAAAAGTTACTGGAAACGTTTAGTGGCAGTTATTACTGCAAAGCGGGGGGTCACACCAGATACTGAAAGCAAAGGTTCACATACTTTTGCCACTCACAAATATGTAATATTCGATCATTTTCCTTAATAAATAAATGACCAAGTATAATATTTTTGTCTCATTTGTTTAACTGGTTTCTCTTTATCTACTTTTAGGACTTGAGTGAAAATCTGATGATGTTTTAGGTCATATTTATGCAGAAATATAGAAAATTCTAAAGGGTTCACAAACTTTCAAGCGCAACTGTAACAATATAATGGTACACTAAATGGCCAAAATATTCCAAATACCATAGCTGCTTTAGCATTGTTACTCTCAGTGCACCACTCAGAGTATTTTAACCCATTGTATCTATGTCCAGCAGCTGATCAGAAAGATATACAGCAGGTTTGTGTTGAGAGTATACAGCTTGCAGCCCTGGAAGACATTTATATACATGCTACCTCAGGAATGCTAGTAGCATCTGCCTGGATTCCACTCACCCACGCCACAGTCTATTTGATCTTCTCCTATCCAGCAAATGTTTCAGAGCCTTTCCTACACAGACATTGAGGCTTAAAAACAGTTTCATCCCAAGAGTTATAAATGCACTCAAGTAGTCCATCGAGTGCCCCCAGTAGAACTGTTTGTACTTATTATAATTACAAATACCTCATTGTAAACTTTCACTGCACATGTAATATTTCACATTGTTAGTCACTTTATGAACCATTTACTATCTGCACTATATGAACATGTATATTGTACTTATGCTTTTATATTGTATATTTTTCATTGTTTTTTCTTGTATTATTATTTTATCATTTTATAGGAACATAAATTTATGGAGGAGATGCATATTGAATCTCATTCAAATATGAGATTTGAACTTATACTTAAGTATAATTTATACTTACAATAAAGGAGTTCAATTCAAAAGAAGAGAGCGCATATTTAGAGATGATTATGACTGGCTTCTAAGTTGATTTAGATTTCCAAGAGCTGTCCACTTGGGGCTGTGTGCTGTTAGAATACTAGGATGTATACACAATATCATTTTTAAGATGAAATGCATTCAAGTATGGCACTGTACAACTTTCTGAACATCAACTTTTGAGTGCCACTCCATCAGCTTCCTTTTGTTGCTCATGCCACTGCCTAAGCCACCAAATTATACATTTTTCCTTTCCCTCAACTTCACCAAGTAGGACCTCCACTTTACATTCCGTGAAATTCTTCTTTTGTACACATGCTTTTACCATTGTCTTTTAATAAAATACTGAACTGAAGGGGCAATTTATATTGATTTGCATACTCAAATATGCAAAATTCTGGGAGGAGTCAGGGTGGGGCTGTAGGCGTGTGCATGTGCAATAAAATTCACATTGATTGGGGTTTGTAAAGGGGAAATGTGTAGAACTTTGCTTATGCACAGTTTTATGCATCTCAATTTTTTCTGCATATACACATTTCTGTTTTTGTCCATACACCATTTTTAGTGTGAATTGTGCACACATGCGTAATGCATGAGGCCCCATTTGTGAGCTTGTGCACTACCTAAAATCAATAATACATACATTTTAAATGTTTAGTTATTTTCAAAGATGAAAACATTAAAGTGACATCAAATTGACAATAATATAAAATGAGGTATGTACTAAGGAATTCACACTCTAGAACCTCTTAAGGAGCGGCTTATTCATACTCCCTAACATGAGACTGTATGCATAATGAATCATGCAATGTGACTTACTTCAGTTTTTCTATACATTTTATACCATTATATTTTCTTATCTTCCAACACAGACAAATACTTTGAACTTAGAGAACTTGTCTTTTCAAGCATTTGTATATACTGTGTGGTGGTGACAGTGGTGTTTTCTTGTTCATGTTTAAAATGTTATTTTGGTTATTTGTATATTTTCATAGCCATATTGTTGTTTTTCTTTTTTTTGTTTTTAATTAAGATCATTTGGATCTGGAAGAGAAAGGAGGAGACGGTAGGTTTTTGCTCTTGGAGGGGGGGGGGCTTTTTGTTATAAATTTAAGGCATAAGTTTGGTACTTTTTAAGTTGAAGGTTTTTCATCACAAACATGGTAAATAAGCATTTACCACACAAAATTGTATTCTAAACTTAAGCATTTTCTAAAAAAAATTTAAAAATGCATTGTCTGTCCTAGTGTTTTATAATGGAATATATACATATGTGGAAATTTATATACTTGTCAATGTGAATATTCATAAGGTTCATTCAAAATAGTAAAAAATCCAGTAGATTCCCATTGGAGCGTATGGTACAAAATAATGAGTAGGTGGGATTACATTTTCTTTTGCGGTAACCTTTTTTTTTTGTTGTAAAGTACGTCTGTATAAAGTTTGAAAGCCACCTGGCTATTGTTTACCAAACAAGAGACTCAGTTTGATTTCTGGTTAGGCCCCTGGCTGTGTGGAGGTTACTACTTCTTCTCATGTCCACTTGATTTTTTTGTGAGTACGGTGGCTTTCCTTTCAGATTTAATGGTCATTCTACCTTGGTCTCCTGTAATCAAATATCCCCATCTTCTGGCTAGTACTGCTACAGTGAACTCTTTCCACCCATAACCTTAAATTGGATGAAGCAAATAAAAAATAGTTAGATGAATGGTCATTCTAAATAGACAAAAGCTTAATAATTGTTTAGATACAAGATAAAAAAATAAATACACCAGACGGTGCTTCTTCATTTCAAATGAAAAAGTTGTCTTTTCTTGACACAGATTGCCTGCCACATTAAGCTTTCTTTTTCCCTTTTTAGCTGGAGTGTGAACATCTGGAAGGACAGTGGAGTTTCTTTTCAAGTCATTGCAACATGCAGATGGCTATAAAATATGCTGAATTTAGAATGAGAAGGAATTCAGTTCCACCTGTGCAGACTCCCTATGCCAAGCACATGCTGCCATATTTGCCACGGCCAATGATGGAGAATTCAGCATGTTATACTTTACCTCCAGAGGTACTGTCATTTAAAAACAAAAGGAAAATGCACCTCTTTTGTTTATAATAGGCAAAAAACCTGCATTTCTATTGTTTGTCTTTTCTTCTTTTTATTCTGTCCCACTTAAATTTCTACTTTCATTTAATCTTTGACAATTTTAAATACTATTTAGTCTTTTAAGAGTTACAGTGACTAATCGGGCTAATCGGGTCATATCACCATTTTTTGTCATCAGCAATGGTGTCCAGAACATCTTATGTCCTTTCAGACTAACCAATTTTTCAATCTACCTTATAAGACAAAGAGCATTAACTGATAAGACCTTTGTCTGAAGGGGCCAGATACATCATCTCGGTTGAACTAGATGTTTTCTTGTTCTAAAATGTGCTATTTTTTTTTTTTACTGTATCTATATCTGGTTGGCAAGTGTGCTGCTAAACTGATGATTTTATTGTATTTCTCACAACCAATGCTACCTTGTTAGAGAGACACAAATGCATACTTAACTGACAGTGCTTATTTTGTAGAAGTCCATCCATCGTTCTAATGTCTCCACTTCAAAACTACCTGTTTTTACAAAAATGTGTATGCTGAAGCAATATTTTGTAATTATAAATTATATCTCATCTTCTCAAACTACTTTTCCTGGTGAGGGTCACAGTAGTGGAAGAAGGCGAAGCAGGAGAGTTCAGATTTCTGTATCTACAGCTATAAATTCTAGCTCCTCTTGTTTAAATCTCAGTTTTTCCCATGCCAAATGGGAGATATAATTTTTCCAAAATGTCCTTAGGTCTTTGCTTAGTGGGATATACCTGGAGTGGTGGGAGCTGCCTGGGGGGACATTCTTATGACATACCCAAACTACCTTGTCTGGCTCTTCTCAATAAGGTAGGAGAAGTGACTCTATGACATGTCATGACAACACTCAAAACGGAGGTGGCAAACACATGACAGTCAACCATTAACAATAGACAGTAGCTGCATCCATGTCAAAAAAATACAAAAGGCTAGTGTGAAAAGGTTATGTGTCAAGCAAAATGCTATGCATGTTATGAATGTTAATAATAACATTCCTCAAATAATAAAAAAATACAAATCAGTTTATGTTCAAGAATACTTTGTTACCAGGTGTAAATTTACATATTCGTTCAATACTGAAGATGTACAGTTGTAAAATGTATAAAATAAAGTAAAATGATAAAATGTATAAGCTTTACTTGGGCTCAACCGTATGTGTAAATTACAAAGCAAATGTTACAATTCTAACTAACTTTAATTCTTGTAATACATTTTTTTTCTTTGTAATAATTTTCAATTATAATTAACATATGAAATGATTAAAAGAACTTTAAATGATTAATTGAACATTGCATTTGATAATTAATTTTTAAGATCTAACTTTATAAAACATACAGTACCTATAATACGTATTCACCCCCTTGGACATTGTCATATTTTATTGTTATACAACATTGAATTACAGCAGATTTAATTGTACTTTTTTGAAACTGATCAACAGAAAGAGACTCTTTAAAATCAAAGAGAAAACAGAAAATAATCTAAATTAATTACAAATCTCTCTATTATAATAAAAAAAATCCTGGGACGAAACGTGACTTTTTCAGAGAGATATTTTCAGGTCCTGCAAGATGAGACTTTATGCCAAGAGATTTAACCACGCCAGAAATAAAAGACAGAGTAGATGACAAAGTAGAACGTCGTAAAGAATTCAAAAACGTTGGAGCAATACACATGCAGAGCAGATTAGAAATAATGAAAGTACTAAAATTCGAAAGTCTCAAAAAAATGATAGTAAAGATCGCATTATCACAAACAAACATAAATTATTACTCGGTGAAATAACGGAACAGCGATAAGAGATCAAATGTATTGTTTGGATTTAAACTTTAAGTCAGAGACTTGTAGGTTGTCTAATACGTGTTGCCATCAAAAGTAATGTTTCTTCCCATTGAAGAGGTGTATCCACGAGAATTAAAAGATTTGTTGGTTGGTGAAAGTGAAATCCACATACGCGAGCGGCAGAGACATGAAGTGGCTGGCACGTAGCGCAGGCCAGGGAGGGGGTTGGCAACTGTAGCAACCAGGGAGCGAAGCCCCCTAGTAAACACAAAATAATCAACCGTATAAAGTATTTATCCCTTAATAGGATACATCTAAATAATTACTGTTGCAGCCAGCAGGTTTCAGAAGTCTCATCATTAGTTCAATGGAGATCACCTGTCTGTTTTCAAAGGGTTTCAGTGGATTACAGTATTAATGCACCTGTACATATGTGGAAGGTCCAGATTGAGGTAAGTTAGTATCGTAGCCTAACCCATACAATGAAGACAAAAAAGTACTAAAGGGATCTCTGTGAAAAGCTGATTGTAAAGCACAACTCAGGGGATGGTGAAAATTTCGAAGTCACTGAATATCCATTGAAGTCCAGTTAAGTAATTCATTAAGAAATGGAAAGTAAAATTGGCTCAGCTGTATCCACAAAAACTGAGTGATCGCTCAAGAAGATGACTAGTAAGAGAGGCCACCAAGAGACCATTGATAACTCTGAAAGAGTTACAGTTAAAGTGGCTGAGATTGGAAAGACTGCGCAAACAATGGTTGCCCAGGTTCTTCACCAACTCCAGCATTATGGGAGAGTGGCAAAGAGAAAAATACTTCTTTAGAATGCTTGTTACTTTGGTTAAGGTTTGCCTGAAGCCATACCTTAGAAAGAGACTCTGAAGTTAGCTGGAAGAAGGTTCCATAATCTGATGAGACCAAAATTGAGCTTTTAGACTATCAATCTAAATTCCATTAAATGTGAAGCAAAGTGATGGCAGCATCATGCTGTGGAGATGCTTTCCAGCAGGAAGCCCTGGAAAGCTTGTAGAAGATAAAATTAATGCAGCAAAATACAGTAAAAGCCTAGAGAAATACCTGATGCATTCTGTAAGAAACCTGTGCCTTGGAAGAAGAATTGTTTTCCAGCAAGACAACGACCCAAAGCAAATTGAGAATTTGTGGTTGGACTTGAAAAGGTTGTTCAGTCCCTCACATAGCTCGAGCAACTCTGCAAAGAAGAATGAGGGAAATTGGCAGCATCCTAGTGTGTAAAGCTGATCAAGACCAGTGCACACAAACTGAAGACTGCTGTGGTTGACAAAGGTACATCTGCTAAATGCTGATTTGAAGGAGGTGAACAATTATGTAATCAGTTATTTTGTGTTTTATATTTATAATTAATTTAGACCATTTTTTCTATTGATCAATGTCAAGAAACCACATTCTAATTCAATGTTGTATAACAATAAAATGTAAAAACTTCCAAGGGGTGAATACTGTTAAAGTCACTGCTTAAGCTCATTATTTTATGCAATTTTATGCTAATTGTGCTTTTTTTTTTAGTGTAAAATGTCAGTGGTGCAAAATGAAGAGATTCAAAACAGAAGGGATTCATCCATTTCCAAAAAAAGCAGCACATGTGTAAATCTTGTTCAACTACCCTGCACCATCGATACTCTTAATGAGAAGACATCATTGAACAGGAAACTTAGCGGATCAGAACCTGCCAAACTTCAAGCAGCCTTATTCAATAAATCTCATCAAAGTTTCTCAGTAAATCCTGAAGAGTTGCCAAGGTATCATAGGCCTTTTTCTAATGATCAGCAATTCAAGGACAGTGGCAACAAGTGGTATACAAACTACACAATGCACAACTCCTTCAGGACCTCAACTCCTCCTACACGTAGCGTAATGTCGGCTCCCAGTTTTGTATTTGAAAAATCACAGAAACAGAGATGCAAGCTCATTGGTGATGACCGTCAGCTTTACAGTTCCTCTAACAAAAAGCGCCAACGGTATGTGACAAAAGATGGCAAGAGCCAGGTTAACCTTGGCAATATTGAAGAAAAGAAAAGGTTTCTTTCAGACATTTTCACCACCATTGTTGATCTAAAGTATCGCTGGTTTTTATTTGTCTTTATGATGTGTTATATTGTGACATGGATCATGTTTGCAGAAATTTATTTTATAGTTGCTTGGCTGAGGGATGATGTTAATCACGTAAGGGACCAGACATGGAATCCATGCATTGAAAACGTGGATAGCTTTCTCTCTGCTTTATTGTTCTCAGTTGAGAGTCAACGAACCATTGGCTATGGTTACAGAATGGTAACTTCCAATTGCACAGAAGGTGCAATTTTACTTATGATTCAGTCAATCATTGGTTCCATGATTGATGCCCTCATGGTAGGATGTATGTTTGTGAAGATCTCTAGACCAAAAAAAAGAGCTCAGACATTGATGTTCAGCACAAATTGCGTCATATCTTATCGGGATGAGGAACTATGCTTAATGTTTCGAATTGGGGATCTTCGAGACAGTCATATGGTGGATGCCAAAATAAGAGCCAAGCTAATCAAGTCCAGGCAAACTAAGGAAGGCGAGTTCATTGCACTGGAGCAATCTGAATTCAACCTTGGATATAACACAGGAGAGGACCGGCTTTTCTTAGTGGAGCCTCAGATTATAAGTCATACCATTAACACAAGTAGTCCATTCTGGGCCATGAGTGCAGATTCCTTGAAAAGGGAACAGTTTGAGATTGTTGTGATCTTGGAAGGAATTGTGGAGGCAACAGGTTTGTCTATACTCTTTAACTTTAATAGTATATAAAATGTTCAATTTCATTTTCACTTTATATGGATGGAATGGTCTTTGGCAGTTGCAGCACTGCATGATACAGTTTAGTAAAATAGTATTCCTCCCCATTCAGCCATCTTAATCATAGTATATGTCTGCAATGAATATTATCTGATCTTTATCCAGATCATCAAAATACATCTATGGGACTAAAATGAGAAAAAAAAACCCAAATGGTTATTTAAATTATTTCATAAAAATATCTTCAAACACTCTTATGGAAAACTTAACTGTGCACAAAAACAGGGTGTATGGTTGCCAGCCGGAAACTGCAGTCATGCACCTTTTCTATGGTTTATCAGTTTTTCACATCACTGCTAAGAATATTTTGCCACAACTCACTGTGACAGACTTTTCATTTTGAGTCATTCCTCAACATTTCTTTGGTGTCTGGGTTCTGGATGTTTGCTTCATTCAAAAAGTCCTGAGTTCTTCTTCAGTCAATTCTAATAAAGAAATTCACGCATCAGCTGGAGGAAAGATTGCGTAAATGTCACCAGAGGAGTCCTGTAGTAGAAAAACTAATACATTTTCAGTGTAATGTGACAAGGTGTTGAAGTTCTGGTAAAACACAACAGCTTTAGTCTATGACACCCTAACACCATGCTTGACAGTTAGTCTTGTTTCAGAAAGCTTTCAAGAATTTTTGTTGCTCAAAAGATCCAGTATTGACTCATTTCTTTATAGAATATTCCTTTCTAATGTCTTCAGGAGCATCCACATTATTTCAAAATCTTTAGATAAAGAACACTGATTCTTTTTTTTCCCCCACATAAATTATTCCTTTTAAAATCTTGAGGAGCATTTACATTGTTTCTTTATTTCTTAAAGGAATACTTCATCCAAAACTTACAATTTTAACATGCTACTTACCCTTGAGGTTTTTACTGAAATGTGAGAACAATTTTAAGCTCATGTTTTTCACTAAGATAGTTTCTGCCATACAGACATTTATGGTGACCAATGCTGGACAACAGCAAACATTATCAAAACATCCGTGAAACACACTCGGATGCGAAAAAGCATCTGAACCGTAGACCTGACTCCCATTATTACATTTACATATTCATAATAGTAAGTTACAAATAGAATACCTTGGGATCATTTAGCAGCAGTGTGTGAAACTGTGTAAGGGGACTGAACTTCCCATTCTTTATCTGATAATATTTTCGGTCAGTTTTCTTTAAGTTTTAAGTTTTAGTTTTACATGTCTCACAGTCAAAACATCCTTTTTTGATGTCATGTGAAGTGCAGTGTTAGTCTATGAATAAGGTGTTACTGGGCTGCAATCGTGACCAGGGAATTAATCAGGGACACAAGTCTGTAATTCATATACTTGGGCAAGTCCGAATGTGTTCCATTTCGTTCATAACGTTTTTTCCAAAAGTGACTTTTTTAGCAATATTTTAGTGAAAAAATGAATGTGTTTGGGACTACTTAACTTGCAGATTTCATGACCCGAGTAATGTTAGATTTTTTTATTGATTTTTTTGTGATTGTTGTTGTGAACACTGGTCACCATAGACTCCTATTATATCAGAAACTTTTTTATCTCGATTTTGCATGAAACTATGAGATAAAATTTTTTCCAAGCCATCACTGCAAACTACGCAGGGAAAGTGATATATAAAGATGTCATTTTTGGATGGTATATTCTTTTAAGTAACAATATTCCCTTTTTACTTTTTGTCTAAATTGTCTCTTCAGACATTTTTAGTTCTTGTAACTGATTTTTTGACTAAGGATGGCCACTTTTCTACATAGAAAATGTCCACAAGAAGGAATGGGGACACTTACAGGCCCCTAGTTGGTTGTTGTAGAGTTGAGGGCTTTTAAATGTGACGAGAGTAACCATAATGCAATTTCAGGTTGCAGGTAGAAAAATGTTGTGTATTGTTTACAATTATACCCCTAACAACTATTCTGGCTAGTTACCTTTAATAGTGATGGCGGATAGAGCTATTGAAGGAGTACTGCATGCTAAACCAGGATTATTACAGTAACAGATGGAGGGACATTTGTAGGATTACTGAAGTCTTGGGGCGGCACGGTGGCACAGTGGTAGCGCTGCTGCCTTGCAGTAAGGAGACCTGGGATCGCTTCCTTGGTCCTCCCAGCGTGGAGTTTGCATGTTCTCCCCGTGTCTGCGTGGGTTTCCTCCCACAAACCAAAGACATGCAGGTTAGGTGCGTTGGCAATTCTAAATTGTCACAAGTGCATGCTTGATGTGTGTGTGTGTGTGTGTGTCCTGCGGTGGGCTGACGCCCTGCTTGGGGATTTGTTCCTGCCTTGCGCCCTGTGCTGGCTGGGATTGGCTGCAGCAGACCCCCGTGACCCTGTGTTAGGATATATCGGGTTGGAAAATGAGTAACTGACTGACTGAAGTCTTGTCTGTCTGATTCTCCCTGTCACCAGTACAGCTTACATTACAAATGGTACAAATGTTGATATCTCATATTGCACAGAAATAATGTCCGCAATATGCTGTCCTATAGGAGGACTGAACTGTAGCAGGCCACCAAAGGGTCAGTCAGATAATGTTTTATGAATTGTGTACTCACATTATTTGTCTGTACAGGTTTATATATAAACTTGACTTGACTATTACAAGGCTATTTCATTGGTTGAGAATATATGAAAACCTTTGGGGACAGGCTCTAAGATTTTGTGCTGTTGGCATGTGTAAGGAAGTAATGAGTCTAGTGTTGTCAGGTTAAGGTTGAGCTTGTATCCTCAATCTCACACTAGTGTTGTTCTTAAAATAAGCATTTTGATACTTTTGATAATGAAAATTTTAAAGAATGAAAAATTTGTATACTAAGTAGGTAGCTTTTACAACATTTTGTCATTTTCTGAAATGTTCAAGTATAAAAAAACAACTTGACCTGACAGCTTGTCTTTGACTCCTTCATCCACAAACAAGTTATCTTTATGGGAGGAATTGAAAAATGGTTTTGAATACAGCAAGATAATACTGTAAAGAATAAGGGACTGAAATCGTTACTTCAGCTTTCCCCTTCACATAACACTGGATCAATAGTGTTTGAAAATACTTGGATGGATCTTTTTATTTGCTGCTTTTGTGATTTAGTTCTGCACATCTTTAACAACAATTTATATCTGCTTGTTTTGCAATAGGAATGACATGTCAGGCTAGGACTTCTTACACAGATGATGAGATACTCTGGGGTTACCGTTTCGAACCATGCATGTCTTTGGAGAAAGGAGCCTTTCGTGTGGATTACAGCCGGTTTGACAAGACATTTGAAGTTACTACCCCATTGGTCAGTGCTAAAGAGATGCAAGCACTGAAAGACTTAGAAAGGAATGAGCAGTCCATCTTGAGCCTATATTGGGATAATGTGGGTAATACCTACCCGTCCGTAGATACAGAGAACAGACTGAGCCGATCTGGCATTGACCATATCTCAGAAGAAAGGACACCAGAACTGAGGAACAAAGTATTTGCAGTTTAATGCGTATATCTGATCAATTTGAGATTGTTGACTAACATCAAATGATTAAAAAGTACATTCTTCCAATTTTCTTTGAACTGCTACAAATTCAATTCATAGTTTCCACTTTGTGGCAATGCCAAGTAGCTTTTGTGATCTGCATGGTGCTAAATGCTGAATAAAATGTTTGAGTACACAGGCAAATCTGTTTTCTTAAATAAAAGTTGTCAAATATCAAATTGTATTCATTATTATTGACTGGCATTTTTAGGTTCATGTTCATTCTTATTTCACTACAAATACAATTTAATTCTAATTTTAAAGTAATAGGTTTAAAACAAAGATCAACCAAATGATTATTGCATTTTCAGTGTAGCTTTCAAAGTATCCAAATAGTCAAACCTAAGAAGTGTAATGATAATCACAGAATACAAGTTTCTGACCAGGGATTTCCCGTGTAGAACAATTAGAAAAATAAAGAAAAAAAATCAATAGTCTCCTTTTACAAATATGTTCATTTAGGCAAGTTAAAAATAACAATTAAATGGACTGAGATTTATTTTTATCCCTCTCTTAAAGAATTTATTAAAATATTTAGTTAAAAGCATCCTGAAACACTTAAGTGTAATGCCAATTTGGAGTTCATGGCATAGTGATAAGTGATTAGTACTACTTTATCAGGGATAAGGCACGATTAGTTTCGAGTAGCACATATCATTCTTGTTTATTTGCAGTTTGAATATTCTTCCCATATCTGCTTGGGTTTCTTTTGGGTATTCCAGTTTTCTTTCCAACTTAGCAAAAATATTCATTATACATGTGCCCCATCGTGAAGTGGTTCCTACTTTTTGACCAGTACCCTTGCAAACTGGCACTTCACAACTCTACATTAGATTAAATGGGTTTATGAATGCTGTGGTATGTTATAATACTAATTTTAGCTTCAGTACTTTGAAAGGTTCATCATAATCAGAACCTGAAACTGAGCGCTTGCAATGCTGTCTAGGATTCCCTAGTTTATACTTTTAAGTTATTCTTTATGGTCAGTCACGAGAAAAGCAAGTATGAAATAATACATTAAAATAGGAACATTCAAAAAATAGAATTCTTAATGCTTTAATTCAGCTTATTAACAACCAACAATCAATTTTTTAATTAAGACAGGAACCAGCTCTGGAAAGAATCTTTCTCTAATGTAGGAGACTCCCATGCACATACTCACATGGGACCCATTTAAAGTCCATATAAACCTTAAATGTAATGTGGATAGAAATCCTGAGAACCTGAACAAAAAGCAAAGTAAGTATGTAGGAAAATTACAGGCTCACTACAAGTGACCAGGCCAGGACTCCAGTTCAGTGTGCTCGAGTGTTAAGCACTGTGCCACCGAGCTGCTTATGAATTCATTGAGAAAAACAAAACTGACACAATGAATCACAGGAAACTGTCAGGCTAACTGGCATTGTCTGATGTTTGGCAGATTGATGATCCTTGAATGTTTTATGCTACATGGTAAGACAAGAAAAAATATTACTGAATATTGATTCATGAGTGTGATTATTTATGTGCATTATACAGATGTTTCAAACTAGTTCTTGAAATAAGATTTTTTGAAAAAGAGAAAAAAGCTGTTTTTTTTTTTAATGTCAGGAAATAAGCAAAGATTTATTCATTTATTTCACTGTATTATTTGTGTAAATTATATTTTTTGCGACACTTCAGTTTTTTTTCAAAAATATTTATTTTAGTTATCTAGTGATCCACTCAAGTTCTAAACCCACTTATTCTAGTACTGGGTTGTTTGGGGTTGAAATCAGCCCTGATAGCATTGAGCGCAAAGCAGGAACCATCACATTGCATGTGGGGGAAACACCAGAGTACATGTAATTAGACCTCAGGACTATGGGAGCTTAGCTATGTCTAAAGCAGCGGTCCCCAACTCCAGTCCTGGAGGGTCCCAGTGGCTGCAGGTTTTCATTCTAACTCTTTTCTTAATTAGTGAACTGTTTTTGCTATTAATTACCTTCTTTTGAATTCATTTTAATTGACTTGCTTTTGAAGACTCAGGCCCCTTAATTGTTTCTTTTTACTTAATTAGCTGCCAAACAATAATGAGATACAAAATGTGCAAAAACATGACTGTGTTCATTATAGAATATCTGAAAATAAAGGTGAAGGTCTCAGGAATGTTGATCAGCACAGGTCCACAAAACATTTTATCAGTGCTCTTTGAGAAGAGAAAACCAACACTTTCGTAAATGTCTACTATTGCACAATGAGAGCAGCAACAAGCCACAGAATTAAAGAACGGGTTTAATTAACGACAAGAATCGGCAACTAATTAAGCTACTGGTTGGAGTTTGAGGCTCCAACTAGTTGGTCTTCTGTTGGCTCACTCACATCACATTTCATTTCTGTTTGGGTGCATTTATGGAAAGAAGTGAAGCAATTCAGAAGAACATTGAAGAAATTCAGGGGAACAAATCTTAAAAAAACAAGCCAATTAAAATTAATTTCAAAAAAGTTAATTAGCAGCAAAAACAGATCACTAATTAAAAAAAGGTTTAGAATATAAACCTGTGGCCACTCTGGGACCAGAGTTGGGGTTGGGGCCCCTGGTCTAAGTGGTAAAACATGATGTTTTGGGGTTCATTACCAGCAGCTTCTTTAATTAGGCTGACAAGTCTTCAGAGTTGTGTATTATTCGTGTATTATTTTAATCTACCGTATATTATAACAAAATTTAAAAGTCATATAATATAGGGTTTAAGTGTATTTGTGATTTTTATTTCTGCTTTTCTTAACATAAACTCAGATTACTGATGGATCATATCTCTATACTGAGGAATGAATTATTTTAAGCATTTTTGTTTAATATTAAAAGAACCACAGTATACATCATTGGGTAAAACAATGTAAGCTACATATAGGAAGATGTCGCATCATAAAAATTTGAACATTTTGCTATGCCTGTTTTGTTCTGTTGTGAGTGAACCAATTTGTACATAAACATTAAATCAGGGCAGTCATGGTGGGTCACAGTAGCTGCATGCTTTTGATTCTGTCAGTTTCTTCATTTATTTAAGTTCATTATTTGAACTTGATGTTTTATCAGATAGCTTACTATAACTCTCTGTCTATAAGTTATTTGTTTGAAATTTAGAAAGACACTTATTACTGTCATGACTTTTAGTGCACAGAAGTTTCTTCATTATCAACACATTTGTTGCTTTAAATTGCTGACTTGTTAACAGTTTCACAAGTGTTTCTCTTTCTTTTTATTAACCAGTTGGTATTTAGCCACACATTACTGATAAGGGAGAGAACATCTAATCAGTTTAATTGGTGCCATTTTTCCTGTATCTATGCTAATCCTTAGGTAGCTGTTCTAAATAAAATATTTAGAGTACAAAAATAGGAAGAAAAAAAGTTGAGAGATTAAAGGGTTCAAAACCTATCCAGTTCATTATGTACATTCTTTTCAAATATATAAAACATATATGCTGTTAAGTACTTTCTGGAAGCAGAAAATTAATAGATTTGAGGAACAGAATACTTGTTTAAATGGTACATTCAATTGACCAAGAGACTAGTTTGGAACAAAAGCCATCAGCCATTTCAGCCCTCCAAGAAGAGGATTACTTACGTTTGGTTTTAATCCCCCACTTCAAATGAAACAATAGACACACATATTCTGTAAATGTATAGTATGAATATGTGTGTGTATATCCTGTGTTCATATTCTGTAAATGTATAGTATGAATATGTGTGTGTGTATATCCTGGGTTCATATTCTGTAAATGTATAGTATGAATATGTGTGTGTATATCTTGGGTTCATATTCTGTAAATGTATAGTATGAATATGTGTGTGTATATCTTGGGTTCAGATCCTGTGCATTGATGTTGTCTGCGTGAAGTTTGCATTTTCTCCCCATATCTGTGTGAATTTTATTTCTGGGTACTCCAGCTTTCTTCCTACATCCCTCACAAATATACAGATTAGAATATATGACAATTCCATTCTCGCCCCCTGTGTGCGTCTTGGCTCTCCTTTAATAGCTATGACAATATTTTAATGCATTAAGTATTGCAAGGCTGGACGAATTTAAAACAAGGGAAGCAAAGAATAATATAAGTAGCTGTTTATTATTCACAGGGACCAGCTTGTATCCTTAATTATGCACCTTTAATACAGAGACGACAATAATGCTTCAGATATGATACTACTTATGTGTATGTCTCATCATCATACTTTCCATATTGGCATTTTCAGGTCTTGTTCAGAAAGTGAACCCCATCTTCTTGTTGTTTGTTTTAGTCTGGCCTACCCCTACTACAAGCCCTGAACTTAAGGTTTGTGGGGGTAAGGCCAGGAGCACCAGGGTCCTTAATCTTAAAAATTTAGAGTAGGTGCCTAATCTTAAAATAGTGTAAGGGTGCCTAATCTTAAAAACAAGTGGTGTCCACTTTCTGAACAACACCTGCCTTTTCTTTTGATTAAAGTAAATAATCTTGACAAACACTCATTTCGATCTACTGTAGCTTAACAATTGCGACTATTTTGTACTAAGTTTACATGAGGATGTATTTTTTTCCCCTGTGCTCCATCCCTTTAATTTGAGAAGGATGTGCAGCGGCACGTCATTAATTGAGGTGTTAACGGGCAGCACGCTGTAGTCAATGGGCAGCTGAGCAAACTGAGGAGAAACACGAGACCAAGACAAGACTTAACTGTGGATTAGTTAAACAGCATTTACACCTGAGGACCATCTCCTTTAAGTGTGGGCTTGATCCACTACTAGTCTGGAACTCTGATATACTGCAACTGACCCATTTAGTCCATTTCAGGGATGCAAGGATGAAAGCCTATTCTGGCAGCATCAGTCACTCATAAATGGGAAAATTTAGAGCCAGTAATTAAGCTACACACAGAAAGATTTTTGTGCATGATGATATTACACAGCTAATTTAATTTGACTTTACTCAAAATTAGCATATTGTGAGCTTTATGTATCTTTTTCAAGTATAACAGAATTATATTTCCTGAGTGACACCTTTTGAAAGTGAAATTTATGTGGAAACAAATTAATTTTGTTGCTTTAAACAGTAGCACCATTCACAGAAATAATGTCTAGGGTATATAGTTATTACCCAATTGCTGCATGTTAACTTTACTTAAAATTAACATGTTTTTAATTTAATAAAATATTTTTGGGAAAATTTGCCTTTTTTGTGACTTTAAGTTTCAAGGCTCTCCGTCTATCTGTTTAAACAAAGCAAACAAATCTCATAGGTTTTTACTCATCATTCGCATTGCACCATCACGCAGTAGTGTTGCCAATTGGACGGATATACTCCAATCAGTTAAATTAAAAAAATCTTTTTTTTTTCTAGTTGGAAAAGGGGGACTTGGGAAGTGTGGGATTTTGGGGGCATATTTTCCAGAATGTCTACATCCTCTTTCAGTTAATTTTCTTAGCAGATATAAATCATTTGCAGAAGTAGCTAATTTGCATAAGGGACTGCATTCTGTGAAGCTGTTGCAAAGGGTGTTGGGGTCTCCACTCATTTGTACAGTGTTAAACAAAGATCAAGACTTTCTGCATAAAAGTACCCTTTGAATTGCCAAATATTTCTACAGTTAATGAAAGTACCTTAAAAAAAAGAACTTAATGATGGGATTGAATGATTTTTTACCTTATTATTGGCTAATCCCCAAGGAAAGCTGTACATTAGATATCATCATCATCCTCATCATAAAAAGGGTTTTCTTTATGTAGCACCTTATCTCAAACTCAAGGTCACTTTACAAAAATAAATTTACAAATAGGTTCACAGAAAGCCACAGTGAATAAAAAATATGTGAGATGATACAAACACAAAAACTTAAAAAAGAAAACATTAAAAATGCACAGGTAAAATATTAAGCAGTAGAAGAGCATACAGTAAGTACACTCCATGAAATGTTTTTTCTTTTTAACATATGAAGGCATACCAGTATGTGTATATGTAAAGGTGATATAATATAACAAACATCATGTCACATTTACATATTGTAGTCCATTGCATAATGTAAATAAACATAAGTGCAAATTTCACACGTGGAAAAACATTTATCACTATCTCAAATATGTAAGATTAGGTGCAAATGATTAAAGCATCATTACAGTAAATCTTGGAGGAAGCTGTCTTGCTGAAACCTCAGACATTTAGTTTTCTCTTTGCTGCTGAAGTGTGTGTTATCATAATGCCTACATATAAAGAACTCTATAAGGCCTTCAGAAAGAAGGTTGAAGATGCATGAAGAGCACGAGTCTACCATTAGAAAGAAGCTGCTTAAATTCAATCTACATAGGAGACGTGCCAGCAGGAAACCTTTACTGTCCAGAAAGAACATTGGGGCAAAGCTAAAATTTCTCCATGAACACCAAAGCAAAGGCTACAACTTTTGGAACAACGTGCTCTAGGTAAGAAAGGCAAAGTTACCAGTACCAGAAGAAATGTTGGGCAAAAACCAAAGACAGAATTTGGCCAGTAGAGAAGAACCCAATACCACTTTAAAGCATGGTGATGGAAATATAATGCTTTGTTGCATCATGGCCTAAGCAGCTCACCATCATAGAATCCACTATAAATTCTCCATTGTAGAGGATGGTTGAGGATAATGTTAGACCTCTTGTCAGAACTTTGAAATGAAAGTGGACCTTGCAACCTGAAAAATTACCCTAAACATACCAGTAAATCCACCAAGAAATGGCAGAAAAGGAAAAAGTGGAGGGTTCTGGAATGGCCAAGTCAAAAGCCAGATCTGAATGCCATCAATATGCAGTGATGGGGTTTGAAACAGGCTGTGCACACAACACACCCCTCAAACACCACACAGCTGAAAGAATTGTGCATGGAGGAGTGGGAAAGACATGCAGGTTAGGTGCATTGGCGATTCTAAATTGTCCCCAGTGTGTGCTGTGTGTGTGTGTGTGTGCCCTGCGGTGGGCTGGCACCCGGCCTGGGGTTTGTTTCCTGCCTTGCACCCTGTGTTGGCTGGGATTGGCTCCAGCAGACCCCCGCGACCATGTAGTTAGGATAAAGCGGGTTGGATAATGGATGGATGAATGGATGGATGGAGTGGGAAAACTTTCTCCCAGTTAATGTCAGAGACTGGTGGACAGTTATTTGAAATCCTTACTTGTTGTTTCTGCCAAAGTGAGCAATGCCATCTATTAGAGCCAAGAAAATACTTAAATCTTTCTACAGACAGCCTAAATAAATAATAAATGTTCAAAGTTTTTTTTTTCCAAAGATGCTGTTTAAATGAAGATCAACTTGGTATGTCTATGTATGATAAAAAAATTAATTTAATGGGGTATAGTTACTTTTCCAAGTCAGTAACTACATAACTGTTATGTCTTAATACGCTATGGTAAAATTGGGTGAAAAGATATGTTTTAATATTGGACCCAAGAGAGGAAAGACTTGTGCAACTGCCAAATGCTAAGAGACTGAGAAAGAGCTGTCCAATTTGGTAGTTGTCACACTAAATTAATTAACCTGACCTAACACCTAAATTCTCCAACTTTAGACAATTTTCTGTGGGGAACTGGGAAAAGATCAGGACCAGAAGACCTGAGGGAACAAGATGGTATATAAGGTTGAAGAATAACAAAGGATAAGAAGAGACAAAGCCATTAAGTACTTTGTAAGTAAGTATGAGGAGTTTAAATTAAATACAAATGATTACAGGCAGGCAGAGCTGAGTTTTGGATATATTGCAGTTTATTGACAGATTTGGCAGGGAGGTCAGTATATAATAAATTACGATAGTCTACATGTGAGATAATAAAAGCATGAATTAGTATCTCTGCGTAATAGAAACTAAGTGAAGAGCAGAGACAAGCAATATTATGTACTGTATGTGATACAATGTGGCTTTAGGTAAACAGTTAATATGTGTCTGAAAAGAGAGTGTGGAATCAAAAGTAACATCACGATTACAAACTGTACTAGAAGGAGTACTGTAGTACCATCTAAGCTGAGAGAAAAATCACTGGCCTTTAAAACATCAGTCTTGAACCCAATCAGTATGATCTTAGTCTAATACTGATTTAACATAAGAAAATGAGATGCCATCCAGTACATAATATACCTGAGGCAGTTTATCAGTTAAGACAGTGTAAGGGGACCAGGGAGATGGGTGCTTAGATATATTTGGGTAGAGATTTGCATAGAGATGAAACTGTAAGCCATGCTGAGGAATACTAGAGCCCAGGGGAAGTAAGTAAATGGTAAACAAAAGAAGTCCTAAAACAGAGACTTGTGGAAAGCCTTGAAAAACTAGAACAGTGTGAGACAATATTTTCCCAACATAAATGAAATGTAACTTGTTAGTAAGGTAGAACCAGAATGAGGCTAAAGTAGTTATCATAAATGCCAAGGTGAGATTGAAGATGGAGAGTGGCATGTTATGATTAACCATATCAAAAGCAGTACTAAAATCGACAAGGAATAGAACATTGAGAAGATTAGAGTCAGCAGAGCTGAAGAAGTCATTTACTATGTAGTTTCTGTGCTCTAATGGGTGCACATTTGGTTTAGATTTGTGCAAGTTAATTCATTCATCCATTTTTTTAACCGTCTTTTTCCTGAGCAGGGCTGCTGGGAAGTTGGAGCCTAGTTGGGGCCTAGCATGCCACACACAAAGAGGGATCAGCCAGGGTGCCAGTCCATCAGGTAACCTAATTTTATTAAGTATGCTCAGCTACTTATTTTTTTCAATAAGCTCTTGTTGTAATAATAAAAGAACATTTGATCTGTTTTATATTAGAAGTGCTTACTATATTTCAGTTAAATGACAATGTGTCAGTTTTATTAAGAATTTTCAGTCTTCTTCTTTCAGCTGCTCCCGTTATGGGTTGCCACAGCAGATCATCTTCTTCCATATCTGTCTGTCCTCTGTATCTTGCTCTGTTACGCCCATCACCTGCATATCCTCTCTCACCACATCCATAAACCTTTCTCTTAGGCTTTCCTCTTTTGCTGACAGCTCTATCCTTAACATCCTTCTCCCAAAATACATATCATCTCTCCTCTGCACATGTCCAAACCAACACAATCTCCCCTCTCTGACTTTATCGCCCATCCTTCCCACCTCAGCAGACCCTCTAATGTACTCATTTCTAATCCTATCCATCCTCGTCACACCCAGTGCAAATCTTAGCATCTTTAACTCTGCCACCTTCAGCTCTGTCTCCTGCTTTCTGGTCAGTGCCACCGTCTCCAACCCATATAACATAGCTGGTCTCACTACCATCCTGTAGACCTTCCCTTTCACTCTTGCTGATACCCGTCTGTCACAAATTACTTCTGACACTCTTCTCTACCCATTCCACCCTGCCTGCACTCTCTTTTTCACCTCTCTTCCACAAACCGCTATTACTCTGTACTGTTGATCCCAAGTATTTAAACTCATCCACCTTCACCAGCTCTACTCCTTGCATCCTCACCATTCCACTGACCTCCTTCTCATTTACACACGTATTTTGTCTTGTGCCTACTGATAAGGTGACCATCCGTCCCCGTTTTCCGGGGACAGTCCCCTTTTTCGGACAACTGTCCCCACTCAGAAACATGTCCCCGGTTTAAAATTTCGTCCCCGGTTTCAGCTGGTTCACTTTTTTCAATGTATCTCATCACTACGATAATTTGAACTCGGCGCGCATGCACGGAGTTTTGACGAAGGTCATTGCTTTACCGCATCCTGCAACTTTCTCCTGGCGAGAAATCACGTGATAAGCTTTCGCTTTGTACTCTGTAGTGTTTAGAGTCCCTACTCTTGATCTGTAGATTCTACGCTCCTCCACAAACCCCCCAACCCACCCCCGAAACCCCATGTCCCCGGATTGGCCCAAAAAAATCTGGTCACCTTACTACTGACCTTCATTCCTCTCCTCTCTAGAGCATATCTCCACCTCTTCAGGGTTTCCTCAACCTGCCCTCTACTCTCACTACAGATCACAATGTCATCAGCAAACATCATAGTCCATGGGGACTCTAATCTCGTCTGTCCACCTGTCCATCACCACTGCAAATAAGAAATGGCTCAGAGTCGATCCCTGATGCAATCCCACCTCCACATTGAATGCATCCGTCACTCCTACCGCAGACCTCACCACTGTCACACTTCCCTCGTACATATCCAGTACAACTCTGACGTACTTCTCTGCCACTAACATTCAAAATGAGCCTTACATGTAGAACTTGTGCAAATAAAATGTAACATGTACTTATTTTCGATACTGACCAACAAGGTTCAAAGTTAAAACCGAAATATCACCTCTGTCTTCTTTAAAATTCTAAACTCAGGTTCGCTCCTTACTGTTCAAAACGCTTCTACGTAGCAAAAAAAAAAAACTACCAATCCCAGCATGCACTGCCAGAATGCCCATCACTCCTTGAAGAGGAAGTTGTCTTTTTTTTCCATTTAACATAAATTTGAAAGAGAAGTAAAGGCGGACGGGTACATGCATTTGGAGTAAAATCAGTGGAGTGCAAATAATAGCAAAAACAAGTGGACATTTAGATTTAGCCTTGTTTATGTACTGAGAGCAATGACATCGTTTGTTACTGAGGTGCTGGCAAACTCTGGCAAACTGGAAAAAGAGGATTTGAGTAGTAAAATCAGCAAATTGTCCCGAAGAGTGGAGGAGATCAAGGTATGAGACAGTTCAGAAAATGTGATAGGCAAACCGATGTCGATCTTGCTACATTCTTTTCTTTCCACAAGTAAACATTCACCCTGCGTGGCACTGCTATCGGCGGGATTCTACTGCGTGGAAGTGACGTGGCGTCAACGCGGGCGAATACTGGGGACTTCAGGCGCAAACCGCTCTTCTTATTCGCCTTGTCACCACAGCTGTAAATGTAATGACGCTTCTGTGCCGGCGTCTAGATATAAAGGACATCGTGAGAAAGTGACATGTACTAGCAAGTATGGTCCCAATGCCTTAAACAAATATGCTACATAAAGTAATTCAGTAGTAATGTACAGTGTTTACAAAAAGTTGGGCCTTCTTTATTAAAAAAAGAGATAGAGAGAGAAAAAAAAACAAGTTGTAAGATCATACAGCACGATCACATTATGAAACGCCAAAACATGCGTAATAGCAATTCTATCTTAGAATCCTAGTTTATGAACCCACTCTGCTGAAGTTCTATACTAGGCTCTTTGCTAATATTTTATTCGCTGTTAGGTTTCAAAACGTAATTTTAAACACTGTTTATTAAATCGACTGTAAATTCAAATGGCTTGTGAAGTCCTTCTAACTTTTAGACGCAGACAAAACTGATACATATATTTTATTTTCCGGCTACGTGGTGTAATTTTATAGTAACAGTAATTTTACCTGAAGATAGATGTACATTAATATTTGTCAAAATCGGTTTAAAAAGAATAATTGTCCTTTGGTTATTGTTTGCAAGTTTTAATAAAAGTAACTCCTTATAATTGGAGCAGTTTTGTGTGCGTTGTAGCAAATAAATGACACTTGTTCTTGTGTCACAAATGGAAGGTTATTTTCAAGTGGAATAGCTTTCGTTTTACACAGTATACCAAATAATTGTTTGAAGCTACTTAACTGCAAATAATCCAACATCTTTTTATCCTCCCAGACTTGCTTTGTCCAATACAGAATCACAGAGATCTTGGTCCTAAGCTGATAGTCAGGATGCTGGTAACCAGATAGGTGGATAATAGAAAGCAAAATAAAAGCACTGGTTTATCTGTGTGTAACAGGCATGCGTGTAGAAATTATGTTTTCATTAGGCTTGTGAGGAATCCTGTGTGAAATTGCCTAGGATCAGGCATTGCTGACCTGCAGTATCCAAAAAATGTAATGCAGTCCATGCTCGTATATTAAAATGTATGAAAAAACTGGTGTGAAAATTAATTTCTAAACTAAGCAGGTATCGCACCATTAATTTGGTTTCACATTGCAGAGGGCACCAATACTGATAAATTCCACATATTAGTAGACTGCCTTTATCATCTGTTCCCTTACACTGAAATGATGGTGGGTATCAAGAAAACACTTAATTAGGAATTCCGAGTGTTTATTTTGATTATCAGTTTGTTAATATTGCGTATAAGACTGTGCTTTGGGATGAGAGAGTGTGTTTGTGTTTTCATTTCTTTAAAAAGATAACATATCTTTATTTTTGTAGCAGGCTTTTAATAATCTTGATTTTTTTTTTAATTATTTGCAGTGTGAAGTCTGTGACATGATCAGCAAGAAGTATGATGAGTTTCTACCAAGCATGCAAAATTCAGAAGATCTGATGAACAAAGTCAACAGCATTTCCAATGACATTGATAATCTTCGAACACATATTGAAAATGAGGTATGAATTGCAGTTCTGGCATAAAGAATTTGATGGGATTATTTTGTTTGTGAAGTGCTGTGCAAGGAAACACATTGTATCCTCAAGAGGACGAGGGCATGGCCAATAAATGAGCTAAGCAGCTGATCAGAAAATGGAGTCAAACCACCATATTGTGGAAAAGTTAAGCCCTAAGGGTGATTGTGAGAGAATAAGAATGTAGGAGATGTGCATCTCACTCTCCCTCATATGATTGTGTGTCACACGGATTATGCATGAGTACAGAAAGTAGATGTATTTGTCTTTCTTGCACCATGGCAATGACACAGTGAGTGTGACAGAGTATTCTAGGCCATAGTTCGCCAACTCCGGTCCTGGAGGACCACCGTGGCTGCAGGTTTTCATTCTAACCATTTTCTTAATGAGTGACTTGTTTTTGCTGTTAATTAATTTCTTTTTAATTCAGTTTAATTGGCTTGCTTTTAAAGACTCAGGCCCCTTAATTGTTTCTTTTTACTTAATTAGCTACCAAACAATAATAAGATACAAAATGCGCCAAAACAATTGGTGTCCATCACACAATACCTGAAAATAAAGAAAGGTGAAGGTCTCAGGAATGTTGATCTGTTCGGGTCCATAAAACATTTTTATCAGTGCTCTTAGAAAAGAGAAAACCAACAGTTTCGTAAATGTCTGCTAATGCACCATGAGAAGAGCAACAAGCCACAGAATTAAAGAACAGGTTTAATTAACGACAAGAATCGGCACCTAATTAAGCAACTGGTTAGAGTGAAATTGGTTGGAGTTTGAGGCTTTTTCTTAGTTTGTCTTCTCTTGGCTCCCTCACTTCATGTTTCATTTCTGTTTGGGCGCCATTTAAAGAAAGAAATGAAGCCATTCAGAGGAACGATGAATAAATTCAGTGGGAACAAATCTTAAAAAAAAAAAAAAAGTCAATTAAAATGAATTCACAAGAATTTAATTAACAGCACAAATAGGGCACTCATTTAAAAAAGTGTTAGAATGAAAACCTGCAGCCACGGTGGTCCTCCAGGACCGGACTTGGCAACCCCTGCTCTAGGCCCCTCTTGAGCCATGTAAAAAAATGTATGGTGCTGTTGCCATATAATCCTCTTAGTTTTTGCTTTTTTTTTCTTATTTATGTTCTGCTACCAGTTTACCTAAACCTAAATTTGCATCTATTGAGGTTCAGGTATATTTGATAAAGACTTGTTTCTTAAGGAATTATTTCCCTTATGCTATACTGCCTTATTATACAATTATAATCAGAAAAAAGCAGATTTATATAAATTACAAAATTTAGTGTATTACAACTTAATAAGCAAATTTAAATAAAAAAATACCAATATATTTTAATTTTTCATATGCTTTAGATAAGTTAACTGTTTAAATAATAGTGGTAAACATTCTGGTAATTGTGTAGTTATTTACATCTGCTCATAACTAGCATTGGTGCAGCCCTCATGGAACTTTATTTGTCCAAATAAAACTAGAGACATTTCATGTATTGAAATTTAGCCATTGGTTGTTTCTGCTCTTTATTGCTATGTTCATTTAGTGTTCTATAATCTGACACATATATACAGTAAAATCTACAGTAGAACATTTTAAACATTTGATACATTTCCTTTTTTTTTTTGTTTACTATATGGTGCTGTTTATTTCAGGTTCAAAAGGATCTCCATGTTGCCGTCACAGAGTTTGCAGATCTTAAACAACAGTTAGAAAAGAATACCATGGTGCTAAGTGTACTCAGAGTGCTACAAGAGGTGAAAATAATTTTAAAATTTAAATATTCACTATGAAAGGGAGCAGTGTTTGTGTCATATGATTAGTGTATGAGCAATGGAATGTATACAGCGTTATTTGTTTGTTTATCATGGATTTGATAAATTTTAAGAGGTATGAAATCTTGTATTCGTTGTACAGTAATTTATTTGGGTTGCGTCTTGAAGGACCTTGTAGAGATGAAGTAGTTTTCCTGTTATTTGCTGCCATTTTTAAGACAAAAAATTATATACCTTTCTTTAAAATTGTAGTTTATAATATCTTATATTCTGTGTTATTCCAACCATTACTGTTGTTCTTTACTAAGGTCTTATTTTATTTTGGTGCCACATGTTATTCTTCAAGAACTTAAAGTTTTATAATTAATTTTATGATTGTTTAAATACAAATTTATGGTTAGTACTTCTCTTGGAACTTCGACATGTTTTCGCAGATTATGTGTGAAAGAAAAAAAAAATCCCAAAGATGTACACACACATACATTGGCATCACTGTGTCTCTTAGGATCAGTAAATCTATATTTGTCCAATTGTATAAGGACTGAAATCCTGTTTAAAGTTAACTTCTGCTTTTGGCCAAATGTTATGGGAATGTGTACCTAGATACCATGAAGCCGTACTAATATTCTAAATTAGGTGTTTACATTGTAAAAGGAAAAGTGGATAACTGAGAATGTGTATTTTGATATACAGGTGCCGGTCATAAAATTAGAATATCATGACAAAGTTGATTTATTTCAGTAATTCCATTCAAAAAGTGAAGCGTGTGTATTAAATTCATTCATTACACACAGACTGATGTATTTCAAATGTTTATTTCTTTTAATTTTGATGATTATAACTGACAACTAATGAAAGTCCCAAATTCAGTATCTCGGAAAATTAGAATATTGTGAAAAGGTTCAATATTGAAGACACCTGGTGCCACACTCTAATCAGCTAATTAACTCAAAACACCTGCAAAAGCCTTTAAATGGTCTCTCAGTCTAGTTCTGTAGGCTACACAATCATGGGGAAGACCGCTGACTTGACAGTTGTCCAAAAGACGACCATTGACACCTTGCACAAGGAGGGCAAGACACAAAAGGTCATTGCTAAAGAGGCTGGCTGTTCACAGAGCTCTGTGTCCAAGCACATTAATACAGAGGCGAAGGGAAGGACAAGATGTGGTAGAAAAAAGTGTACAAGCAATAGGGATAACCGCACCCTGGAGAGGATTGTGAAACAAAACCCATTCAAAACTGTGGGGGAGATTCACAAAGAGTGGACTGCAGCTGGAGTCAGTGCTTCAAGAACCACCACGCACAGACGTATGCAAGACATGGGTTTCTGCTGTCGCATTCCTTGTGTCAAGCCACTCTTGAACAAGAGATAGCGTTAGAAGCGTCTCGACTGGACTGCTGCTGAGTGGTCCAAAGTTATGTTCTCTGATGAAAGTAAATTTTGCATTTCCTTTGGAAATCAAGGTCCCAGAGTCTGGAGGAAGAGAGGAGAGGCACAGAATCCACGTTGCTTGAGGTCCAGTGTAAAGTTTCCACAGTCAATGATGGTTTGGGGTGCCATGTCATCTGCTGGTGTTGGTCCATTGTGTTTTCTGAGGTCCAAGGTCAATGCAGTCGTCTACCAGGAAGTTTTAGAGCACTTCATGCTTCCTGCTGCTGACGAACTTTATGGAGATGCAGATTTCATTTTCCAACAGGACCTGGCACCTGCACAAAGTGCCAAAACTACCAGTACCTGGTTTAAGGACCATGGTATCCCTGTTCTTGATTGGCCAGCAAACTCGCCTGACCTTAACCCCATAGAAAATCTATGGGGTATTGTGAAGAGAAAGATGCAATACGCCCAACAATTCAGAAGAGCTGAAGGCCACTATCAGAGCAACATGGGCTCTCATAACACCTGAGCAGTGCCACAGACTGATCGACTCCATGCCACGCCGCATTGCTGCGGTAATCCAGCCTAAAGGAGCCCCAACTAAATATTGAGTGCTGTACATGCTCATACTTTTCATGTTCATACCTTTCAGTTGGCCAACATTTCTAAAAATCCTTTTTTTGCATTGGTCTTAATTGATATTCTAATTTTCCAAGATACTGAATTTGGGACTTTCATTAGTTGTCAGTTATAATCATGAAAATTTAAAAGAAATAAACATTTGAAATACATCAGTCAGTGTGTAATGAATGAATCTAATATACAAGTTTCACTTTTTGAATGGGATTACTGAAATAAATCAACTTTGTCATGATATTCTAATTTTATGACTGGCATATAGATATAGATATATACAGTATGTGTGTATAGATAGATATAGATAGATAGATAGATATATATAGATATAGATATAGATATAGATATATATATATATATATAGATATAGATATAGATAGATAGATATATATATATAGATGTATATATATCTATATATATATATCTCTATAGATAGATATATAGATATAGATCTATATCTATATATCTATCTATTTTCTGTAATGTACTGATAAACATTAGACTTTCATATATTTTAGATTCATTACACACAACTGAAGTAGTTCAAGCCTTTTATTGTTTTAATATTGATGATTTTGGTATACAGCTCATGAAAACCCAAAATTCCTATCTCAAAAAATTAGCATATCATGAAAAGGTTCTCTAAACGAGCTATTAACCTAATCATCTGAATCAACTAATTAACTCTAAACACCTGCAAAAGATTCCTGAGGCTTTTAAAAACTCCCAGCCTGGTTCATTACTCAAAACCGCAATCATGGGTAAGACTGCCGACCTGACTGCTGTCCAGAAGGCCATCATTGACACCCTCAAGCAAGAGGGTAAGACACAGAAAGAAATTTCTGAACGAATAGGCTGTTCCCAGAGTGTTGTATCAAGGCACCTCAGTGGGAAGTCTGTGGGAAGGAAAAAGTGTGGCAGAAAACGCTGCACAACGAGAAGAGGTGACCGGACCCTGAGGAAGATTGTGGAGAAGGACCGATTCCAGACCTTGGGGGACCTGCGGAAGCAGTGGACTGAGTCTGGAGTAGAAACATCCAGAGCCACCGTGTACAGGCGTGTGCAGGAAATGGGCTACAGGTGCCGCATTCCCCAGGTCAAGCCACTTTTGAACCAGAAACAGCGGCAGAAGCGCCTGACCTGGGCTACAGAGAAGCAGCACTGGACTGTTGCTCAGTGGTCCAAAGTACTTTTTTCGGATGAAAGCACATTTTGCATGTCATTTGGAAATCAAGGTGCCAGAGTCTGGAGGAAGACTGGGGAGAGGGAAATGCCAAAATGCCTGAAGTCCAGTGTCAAGTACCCACAGTCAGTGATGGTCTGGGGTGCCATGTCAGCTGCTGGTGTTGGTCCACTGTGTTTTATCAAGGGCAGGGTCAATGCAGCTAGCTATCAGGAGATTTTGGAGCACTTCATGCTTCCATCTGCTGAAAAGCTTTATGGAGATGAAGATTTCATTTTTCAGCACGACCTGGCACCTGCTCACAGTGCCAAAACCACTGGTAAATGGTTTACTGACCATGGTATTACTGTGCTCAATTGGCCTGCCAACTCTCCTGACCTGAACCCCATAGAGAATCTGTGGGATATTATGAAGAGAAAGTTGAGAGACACAAGACCCAACACTCTGGATGAGCTTAAGGCCGCTATCGAAGCATCCTGGGCCTCCATAACACCTCAGCAGTGCCACAGGCTGATTGCCTCCATGCCACGCCGCATTGAAGCAGTCATTCATGCAAAAGGATTCCCGACCAAGTATTGAGTGCATAACTGAACATGATTATTTGAAGGTTGACTTTTTTTGTATTAAAAACACTTTTCTTTTATTGGTCGGATGAAATATGCTAATTTTTTGAGATAGGAATTTTGGGTTTTCATGAGCTGTATGCCAAAATCATCAATATTAAAACAATAAAAGGCTTGAACTACTTCAGTTGTGTGTAATGAATCTAAAATATATGAAAGTCTAATGTTTATCAGTACATTACAGAAAATAATGAACTTTATCACAATATGCTAATTTTTTGAGAAGGACCTCTATATCTATATATACTGTATATATATATATATATATATATATATTTTAAGACGCTATAAAGATTATATAATATACAGAATGGTCAGAGTTACACTTCTTGGACTTTTGGTAATTACTATAATGTTTGGAATGCCCCAAGAATTGTAGGATTAATAATGTATTTTCTAAATTGGAATGGAGGCGCATTGGATCATTTCTGTGCCACCTCTAATAGGTTATTTACAGTATTACGGCAATTAGCAGAGCTACTGTAGCTAAGCTATGGAGCCACACAAATAAAGAAAAATGGCGTGGGTGTGAGAGATTTTTAGTTTGCACAAATATAGTAAACAAAGATGGTTGTGTGCTATGAACTTTTTTATGTAAGGATTTTTTTTTTTTCTTCTTTTCAGTTTGATACTGCCATTGAAGATTATCATAAGTCACTGCTGGAAAAGAAATACAGTCTAGCAGCCCATAATCTTCAACAGGTAATACAGATTTTGAATTGTTAATCGCTACTGTAATTAAATATATTGTTTTGTGCAGTAAACGTCACTGGTTTGTTTTCTGTTAATATTTTTAGACCACATTAATGTTATGTAGCACCTGCCTTATAGAATTAAGGCTCAGGTCTGGCAGTAGCACCACAGATTGTGGTCATAGCTGAACATGCCTTCTTTCCTTTGGAGGCAGCTTATTCTAGTAGTTTTGGCAGTTTGGTATGTTGTTATAACCCTCATATGTAAGATA
>JANRMT010062804.1:5745960-5768230 GCA_026402145.1 Polypterus bichir lapradei
TATATATATATATATATATATATATATTATATATATATATATATTGTAATTGGAAAGTGTTAAAAGTGTTTGGGGTTGTTGACCAAGCTTTGGCCAAACCACTGTTTTTCTGGCAGTTTATTAAAAAAAATTCAAGGATGCTGTTTTTAATTTTTTTTTTTTTTTTTTTTTTGCATAGTACCTGCATGAAAAGCACTTTTTGCTATTAAAAGATAGAAAAATATGTCTGTTCCTGTTTAAAATTGTGGGGTTGGGTGTGAGCAGCAAAGGATGGCTCTGACTAGGTTTTAAGATGTGAAATCGGCAAACCAGGAAATATTGTCAATCATGTCCCACCAATGTAGAATTAATTGAAATATGTATCGATCCACTGCTAGGGTCCAGGTTTGAATTGTAAGAGGATTGTAAGAGCAGAAGCCCATCTAAACAGCATTGGGGACAAGGCAGGAACCAACCCTGGGAGGTGCATCAGCCTGTCGTAAGGCATGTTCACAGAAGTACCCACACTCTGCCTTGTAGAGGCAGTTCAAAGTTGTCATTTAACACACACAAAAGCCTTAGGTGGTATGAGACCTAGCGTTTGGGGTCGGGTGTTGTGAGGTGAGGGTTAAAAAAGAAAAACACAAAAATGGAGAGAAGGTGTGAGGTCTGGAAATGGTATCTGGGGTAGAGTGCTAACAACATTGCCCATCATACTTTAAAATACCTTGCAATTAAAAATGTAAAACTCTTATAAGAAACTGAATTATTGTTACTATCTTTTTAGTTTGTTACAGATTGTTTCTTGTTTAATTTACTTAGAAAGACAACTCCCTCCCACTCCACAATGTCCACCTCATGCAAAGGAGAAATTACAAAGCTTATAGTTAATTTACATAATTAAATGAAAGAAATAAATCGTAACCTTACTAGTTTAAAGAGTGCTGTAAAAAAAATCTTGTGTGGCAGTGCTGATCTAGTGATGTACTAACGCCTGATACCAGTAACCCATGGAATTTTCATTAGCAGTTTTTGAAGAAATGCATACATTCCAAAGGATTATATTATATTTAGTACATTGCAGGACCAGTTTTGGTAAAGAGTACAAAACATTCTTGTATATTTACATAATTGTTTAGTGAGGAGCATGTATACAGTGTATACATTAAATTCGATAAATGGAAAGCACTTTATTTTCAATACTGAAGTAAGACATTTTTGTTTTATAAATAATTTTAAAATAAATTAATAATTTAAATTTGTGGATATAGTGTGAAAAGAAGCTGATAATTTAATTTTTGATGCAACAAATGTATGCCAGTGATGATGGTATATATTAATGTATCATGTCAGGGATGGGGAAAATGAAGAATAATGTGAAACACACAGTATATTCAAAAATATGCAAGGAATTTAAATATCTGCTGCCAAGTTGATGAAAACATAGGCGAGGTATGACAAAGTTTTGTTTATTGGCAGATGCTTTAAATAATGAAGAAACCATCCCCATTCTTAATCTTCCTATTCTGACCGTGTCATTGGGAATTAGAATGTATCCATCCCTTTAGAGGAACATTGATCGTTTCTCTTTACAGATTGTGTGCAAGGAGCACATGGGAGGTGTTGTGATCATCTGAACTTGGTCACTGTCAGTATAACGTGTGTAAATTTGCCCTTTCTCTGTAGTTTTGCTTTGGGTAATGAGATTTCCTCCCACACCCCAAAGACATACTGTAGGTTAATTGTTGATTCTAAATTGAATACTAAAGATGTGATCTGGTGGTGTAGGCTATTGCTGCTGTTTGCACTGATAAATGTAAACTATTCTGACATATAATACTAGAATCATTTGTAAAGATTTTGTGTGAAACACGGTTGGCATTGTGGAGTGGCTTAGGGTGCTGGTGCTGTACTCATTTTATTCTGGGCTTCCTGAAACACATTTATTTAATTATTAGACATTAGTTTGCTTAATGTTCTTTACTCCATCATAGCTTAAAGTATGAAGTGAAGATCGTGAGAGTATGTGCATTCTCAAGTGCACCATAAAACAGAAGTAAAGAGTTAGATCCTGTTTTATTTAATGCAAATATTTTGTATTCTGTACTTCAGAGAAAATCTTCAAAAGCTTCCTCAGTTAGCAGCCATTCACCACAACAATTGTATGTTCATCGCTCACAATCTGCTGACTCTTGGACACCAGTTCAAATACCGTCTTCCAAAACCATTGTGTGAAGGAGCAGCTACTTTTGTTGATCTGGTGCCAGGGTTTCGGAGACTTGGTAAGATACTCTACTTTTTCTTTATCCATCCATCCATTATCCAACCCGCTATATCCTAACTACAGGGTCACAAGGGTCTTCTGGAGCCAGTCCCAGCCAACACAGGGCACAAAGCAGGAAACAAACCACGGGCAGGGTGCCAGCCCATCGCAGGGCACACACACACACCAAGCACACACTAGGGACAATTTAGGATCGCCAGTGCACCTAACCTGCATGTCCTTGGACTGTTTTTTGTTATATGTCTGAGTATTCATGAGGTATTTCCAACCTGTTTACTGTAGTATCAGAGCAAACATTCCTGTTTACATTAGAGGATATAGTACATAGTACTAATTTAATAATACGAGTTTAGCTAAAGAAATACTGTATTTAAAATTGGATGATATATTTGAACCTATATTAAAGATTTCTGCACATATGAATTAATAAGTAAAGGATATTTTCTGTTTTCTTTATTTTTATTACATTTGTATATATGTTATATTTAAAAGAAAATGTACAGTACAATAATTCGGGTTTGAGTCTTTATGCACCTACAGTACTTTGTCATATAATACACTGCTTGCAAAGAACTCACAGCTGGCAGTTGTACCATTGGCTAAATTGAGCTCTGCAGATAGTAATCACTATCATGAAATAGAATAGGAACAACATTGTTTTAACTACAGAGTTAATATTAAAGTTAAAGTCATAATCCAGGTTATCCCACTGCCACGTGACTTCTGCTGTTTCTGAATTGGCCGTTCTGTAAAGAGGGTGCCCTCTGTCTGTTATTAAAATCAGCTGTTGGGAGATAATTTTAATTAATGGATATCCTGATACTAAGTTTCTGATTTTTTTGTCCACATGAATGGACTAGAGAAACTAGTTATCTGTCTCTGAATTTGAATCTGGAATGATATAGTAATAGTAATATTATCACATATGCAGAATACAGTTATTTCCAGCCAAATGCTACATGTCAACAGTCACTGGCTACATGATAAACAAGAATGTATTTTAATGGATAATTTCATTTGAAGAGTTTTGTAATATGTTTTGTTTGTGGTGGTTCAATGATTTGGGTTTGAGTCTGTGCTAAATTTTTGTTAAATAAATGCTAGAATTCTAACTGAATTGTGCATTTTACACTTTTGCTCACTCATAATAAATTAGTCCCACTATACTGTAGTGTGCTTTAGGACAAATGTCATTTATCAGCCCTGAAAGAATCTCTTTGTATTCTAAAAGCTAAGCAGAGCAAATAATCAGTTATACCTACAACACTTGTTCATTTATCCTTAAGTTAAAGTTGTGTAAGTTCATAAGCATAGGCGGGAGCGCAGAGGAATATTTAGTATAAATTGGAGCAGAATAGAAATTACTTGACATTATCTGGAATAAAATGTTTACTTCAGTACTCCTCTGCTTTAATATATCTTGACTAGGTACTGAATGTTTCCTGGCACAGATGCGGGCTCAAAAGGCAGAGCTTCTGGAAAGACTATCAACAGCAAGGAATTTTTCAAACCTAGATGATGAAGATGCATACTTAGCAGCAAGTAAAGCCGTCAAGCAGGTCAGACATGAATCTAAAAGAATTTGATAATATGATTCTTATTTTACTATTAAAAAATAGAGCAACCATTCATCATATCTACATAACACTAGGCATATCAGCATAATATGCACTGTCTTAAACATTAGCAGAGCTAGAAAGGGAAGTTAACTGGCAATATTCTTTAATACTTCTTGCATCATTAATATTTATTAAGAGTACAGATGGTATGTGCTGTGATGGTAGGTTCTTTTCTTCCTTGTGTTTGAATTTGTTGTCTTTATTTAAACTCTGCTTTGAAATGGAAATGCAGTTCCAGGATGTATATTACAATTATCCAGAATCTATTTTCAGTGGGACCCAGACTGAATTAAAGTGTTTATCGTTCATTCCTGTTGTGGATCTTCATATATCATATACATCCACTGGTTACTGGATGATTGAAATTCTTTAATTTTTAAATGGATCCATGCTCCTTCTGGGACCAAAACAACTTAATTCCCCACAGAGTTTGTACTTTACAGTTACATTCTGTATTTATCAATGTATAAGCCTGCTAAGACTCAGTTCACAAGACTTAATTTACATTTGCTGAACTTCTCATTCTTGGTGGTAGATTTTAAACTTATTACTTTGTTTATTATTTGATGTGGAGGTGGTAGAATATCACAGCTACTTATGAGGGTACTTATTTTTAAGGGCAGGCTCGTCTTCAGATATTATTGCAGTACACATTTAGTCACAATTTTCTGATATTTTGTGCTTTCATTTCCATGTGCCTCACAATTATCATTTAGTGATGTATTTTCATGCCGTCAGTATGTGTGTTGCGATTTAAAGTTGAGTAATATTGCTTTACTGAAGGGTTGAGAACAAAACCGCTAGTGAGAGGTCACTTGGATTTAAAGGGGAGTCGGGATTGGAGTGCAGGCAGTGATTCATGATTATAATACAAATAAAATTCTCAGTAATTTGATTCACAACAAATATGTCCAAGAGTGCATAAGCAGACTAGAGCAAAGAGAAATGCATCCTATACCAAGATATGCTGAAGGTTAACACTATTGCTCAGCAAGCAGAGATTATATCACTCTAACACTCATATAGTGACACCTATAAGTGCATGGATTCACATATACAGAAAACCTACCACACTCCCACTGTATATCATATAGTACAATGGAAATATATTAAAACTAAATTTAAGTTATGGGATTTACATTTCTTTTGCTTCGATGAAATTATTTTTTTCTGTTTTCATTACTATTACTTACTGTGTGTGTGTGTGTGTTTAATTTTTTCAAGAGCGGGCATTTTAAAATAACATTCCAAGTGTTTTGCAAATATATACTGATGTTTCCTTAAGCCCCTATCTTAAATTAATGAAAAGTATAGATAATAAATATCCATGTGTGAACAAATGCTTTTAAAATTTCTTTCACTTGTTGATCGTGTAAATGTTTTTGTATACGTTAATATGTGAATTACAGCTTATTTGATTTCATTGTCTGTAATAGGAATTTATCATAATTTAAGACTAGAAACATAGTTATGCAGTGAAGAGGAAATGTACCTTAAATGTGAAATGATTTTATTTTGGTTTTGTTGTTTTTGTTGTTTTTCTGGTAGTGTTTCTTTGTAATATATGTACTTTAATGAATAGATCACCATGAATTAACACAAACAGTTTTTAGCACTTCAATAGGCCCTGTACCTCAAAAATTTGAAAGCATTCGATATAATATTTATAAATGTATGAAATCGTTTAGACTTTTCCAGGGAGGCTGAGGAGTGTGATCCCTCTGTAGTTGGAACACACCCCCCGGTCTGCCAATCCAGAGGCATTGTTCCCGATGTCCATGCAATGTTGCAGAGACGTGTCAACCAAGACAGTCCTACAACATCCAGAGCCTTAAGGAACTCTGGGCATATCTCATCCATCCCCGGGGCCCTGCCACCAAGGAGTTTTTTGACCACCTCGGTGACTTCAGTCCCAGAGATGGGAGAGCCCACCTCAGAGTCCCCAGGCTCTGCTTCCTCATTGGAAGGCATGTTAGTGGGATTGAGGAGGTCTTCGAAGTACTCCCCCCACCGACACACAACGTCCCGAGTCGAGGTCAGCAGCGCACCATCCCCACCATATACGGTGTTGACACTGCACTGCTTCCCCCTCCTGAGACGCCGGACGGTGGACCAGAATCTCCTTGAAGCCGTCCGAAAGTCGTTCTCCATGGCCTCTCCAAACTCCTCCCATGCCCGAGTTTTTGCCTCCGCAACAACCGAAGCCGCATTCCGCTTGGCCTGCCGGTACCTATCAGCTGCCTCCAGAGACCCACAGGACAAAAAGGTCCTATAGGACTCCTTCTTCAGCTTGACAGCATCCCTCACCGCCAGTGTCCACCAACGGGTTTGGGGATTGCCGCCACGACAGGCACCGACCACCTTACGGCCACAGCTCCGGTCAGCCGCCTCAACAACAGAGGCACGGAATGTGGCCCATTCAGACTCAATGTTCCCCACCTCCCTCGGGACGTGGTTGAAATTTTGCCGGAGGTGGGAGTTGAAGCTGCTTCTGACAGGGGACTCTGCCTGCCGTTCCCAGCAGACTCTCACAACACGTTTGGGCCTACCAGGTCTGACCGGCATCTTCCCCCACCATCGAAACCAATTCACCACCAGGTGGTGATCAGTTGACAGCTCCGCCCCTCTCTTCACCCAAGTGTCCAAGACATATGGCTGCAAGTCCGACCACACGACCACAAAGTCGATCATCGACCTGAGGCCTAGGGTGTCCTGGTACCAAGTGCACATATGAACACCCTTATGCTTGAACATGGTGTTCGTTATGGACAATCCGTGACGAGCACAGTGATGCGGGCTCTGCATCGGTCTGTCGTGGTGAAAAAAGAGCTGAGCCGTAAGGCAAAGCTCTCAATTTACCAGTCGATCTACGTTCCTACCCTCACCTATGGTCATGAACTATGGGTAGTGACCGAAAGAACAAGATCGTGAATACAAGCGGCTGAAATGAGTTTCCTCCGCAGGGTGTCTGGGCTTTCCCTTAAAGATAGGGTGAGATGCTCAGTCATCCAGGAGGGGCTCAGAGTAGAGCCGCTGCTCCTCCGCATCGAGAGGAGTCAGATGAGGTGGCTCTGGCATCTGATCAGGATGCCTCCTGGACGCCTCCCTGGTGAGGTGTTCCGGGCACGTCCAACCAGGAGGAGGCCCCGGGGAAGACCCAGGACATGCTGGAGGGACTATGTCTCCCGGCTGGCCTGGGAACGCCTTGGGATTCTCCCAGAAGAGCTGGAAGAAGTGGCCGGGGAGAGGAAAGTCTGGGCCTCTCTGCTTAAGCTGCTACCCCCGCGACCCGACCCCCGGATAAGCGGAAGAGGATGGATGGATGAAATCGTTTAATGTTGTGGTGCCAGCGTCATCTGCATATATAATTTGCTTTGTTACATTTATATAGTTACAGCTGTACATTACCAAGGCTTTTTTTCATGTAGAAGGTGTCACTGAATGACAAAATGAGAAAATCTTTATAAAGACATCTTAGAAGAACAAATGAAACAGTGCCCTAATGTCAAAGGAATAAATTATTGTTGTACATGAAGATAAGTGATAATAGAAAGTAAAGATGAAATGAGATGCAAGTCTTTTTTCTATTAGTATTTACAGTTATCAATGTGTCATTTTTTTAAGTTTTGCTTTTTAATGTTGCAGGTTTTACATCATTTAAAACGCTTGGGAAAAGTTTGGCAAGATGTTCTTCCTGTGAACATATATTGTAAAGCAATGGGTACTCTGTTAAACACTGCCCTTTCTGAGATTATTCACAAAATAACCACACTAGAGGTACATATTTATAATTTAAATTCTCATGACCTGCAGAATTTATGTATCAATTCTTAAATTTTATTTTTTGATTGTATTAATTAATTTTGTTCATTTATAGATGGAACCTATTATATTAATGCTGTTATTTATTACTGCTCAGTAGTTGTTTAAAGATTTTATTTCAGCTGTTCAAATGAACTACAGGGTGGGCCATTTATATGGATACACCTTAATAAAATGGGAATTTTGGTGATATTAACTTCCTGTTTGTGGCACATTAGTATTAGTATATTGTTAGTTAACACAAACACAATGGGCAGCACATTGAACACATTTTATAAGTGGTCAGAAACTTGTAAATAACTCATGAAAGAATACAGTTACGTTAAAACCAAGCACACCATTGTTTTTCTTGTGAAATTCCCAATAAGTTTGATGTGTCACATGACCCTCTTCCTATCGAAAAAACAAAAGTTGGATCCAAAATGGCCGACTTTAAAATGGCCACCATGGTCATCACCCATCTTGAAAAGTTTCCCCCCTCACATATACTAATGTGCCACAAACAGGAAGTTAATATCACCAACCATTCCCATTTTATTAAGGTGTATCCATATAAATGGCCCACCCTGTATGTATGTAGGCTTTCCTTGAATATGCCATCATGTGAGCTCTGTATCTGAAAGTAGATTTTGTCTAATATGTTTATTTATTTTATTTATGTGTTTTTAAATTACTTGGTGATCAGATTTAAGTTTATGAACAAATGATCAATTTAACTTTAGCTTTTTTAAAATTTCAATCTGTGACAGTGTTCCAGTGTACACATAATATCATAAGTAATATGACAGCTGCCATTTCGTAAGTGTTTATCTTTTTTTTTCACATATTTCTTTAGGTTTTGTTTCTGTATGATATAACCCTGCCTATAACATGTGTTTTTACGTTCTAGAGCGGTTTCATTACCCTTGTTTTAGCTGATTACTGAGTTGATAAATGAAAGTGTAACAAGCATGGTGCATTTTTCCAGGATTCATAACATTGGCCTGTTTAAACCACATTGCAGTATTTGTATTGATGACTTACTTTTAAATTGATGAGCTGTTAACTTTTAATTTATGTTAAGCTGTGTTTTGTAGGATTTTCATGAAGAAAGCAGTTAATTAATTTAAAGAATAAAAAACTTAAGTGAATTAAAAAAATCTTTCTTTAATAAAAATATGTGGATTGTTTTAATCTGGGTTTAACAAAAGTTAATTATTTTCTAAATGGTAGTTTTTGTATTTAAAATAATGCTGTGAAAAGTTCTGATCTCATTTTGTCATTCACTATCTTTCTGTAGGACATTTCCTCTGAAGATGGGGACATCCTTTATTCCCTGTGTAAAACTATTGTTGAAGAAGGTCCACAGGTTTTCACCCCATTGCCAGATAAAAACAAGAAATATCAGGAAGAAGTTCCTGTGTATGTTCAGAAATGGATGGCTTTCAAGGAGCTAATGATTGTCTTACAGGCCAGTCTGCAAGAGATTGTGGACAGGTACTTGAAATATATACTGTAGGTTCTCTTGTCCGTTTCCTAAGGTTACCTTTACTTTAAAGCCCATGGACAAACCAAGAAAAAACAATAACATTTCAAGTAACTATATCTTTGTTTATATGAGCTACATAATTTCTTACATTCTCTTTATTAAATCTGATCCAATATAGATTCTGAACTTAGTTGTTATCAATAAGAAAAGTAATTTAATATTTATTAATTTATTTTCCTGATTTTTGTGACAGGTGGGCAGATGGAAAAGGCCCCTTGGCAGCTGAGTTTTCCTCCAGTGAGGTGAAAAGCCTGATCCGAGCATTGTTTCAAAACACAGACAGAAGAGCAGCAGCACTTGCTAAAATAAAGTAAACTTTTTTACATGACTGTAATATATGTATATAATAATTTTTCTTTGCAACAAAATAGCATATGTAATATGTCATTGAATTTTATGCTTTCACAATGCATATAAATAAATAACAATCTCAATTTATTCTTCTGAAAATGTTGCGGGCTGTCTTTATTTTTCCAGTCATGAAATATAAATATTATTATAATATTCTTTTTCTCTTTTTCATTTTTTTTGTATTCAAGATAACCTTAAAAACCTTCTTATTCTTAAAATATTTTTAAATTTTCAAGAGTTTTTTATTCCTCATACTAATATGTTATGCTAAAAATTATGGAAACAATAACACATATGCAATTGAAAAGATGAGTGTGTTTTCTTGTGTGATTCTGCAACCAGGTTTGAGTAGAATATTGAATATTTTTTGAGTAGAATGTTGAGTATTTTTGAATAGTATCATTTATGATGTAGTTCAAGAAACAGTACCTTTGTACTTTAATCTCATGAACACTGACAGCTCTGCATCTGGCTGTAAAAAGCACCCATATACAGTAGTCAGTCAGTCAGTCATTTTCCAACCCGCTATATCCTAACACAGGGTCACGGGGTCTGCTGGAGCCAATCCCAGTAAGTACAGGGCGCAAGGCAGGAACAAATCCCTGGGCAGGGCACCAGCCCACTGCAGGGTACACATCAAGCACCTACCCTGCATGTCTTTGGACTGTGGGAGGAAACTAGAACACCCAGAAGAAAACCATGCAGACACAGGGAGAACATGCAAACTCCATGCTGGGAGGACCCGGGAAGCGAACCCAGGTCTCCTTACTGCGAGGCAGCAGCGCTGCCACCGTGTACTGCCCCACAGTAGTGTCTTTGTCTATGCAGGCCAAGAATCAACACACTGTGGCTTAATCATTGCAAAGACAAAACACAACTTGACTGAGTTGCATTGCAGTTCCATAGATCACCTGTACTTTACATTATTCTTATTTCCAGTTTGTTAAATAACTTGTGAATTCTAATAATCCAGTTTTTTTGTCTTAATGCAGAATTAATATCACAAGTTTCACGATTTATTGTAGTCACCTATCTTGATGCTTATCAGATGTCTTAATTCAGGTCATAATTGGTAAATAAATGTGTATTTTTCTTTATTACAAATGTGGTTCTGAGTAAATCTAATAATAAGAAACTTACCTTTGTGTTGTGTAGTAGTCCTTAATGTAATGAGAGAGGCACAATTCAGGAACACAGTATGCCACACACAGCACCAACGTGGGACATTTCAAAATGCTGTACATTGTGCTGGCCTCATTTTTTCAGGCATCATACAGTAAAATGTTCCACATTAGCAAGCACAGAACTTTGGCATATATAGTGTACCAATCATACAGGATGCTGGTATGATGGCATTGCAGTTTATGCTACTCTCTCATAGCTCCTTAAAACTGGATTTCAGTTGTAGCCTAATCAGCCTTTTTGGAGTTTGCATGTTCTCACCCACCCCCCTTTGGGATTCTCCATTTTTCCCCAGATCTCAGAGGTAGTCATGTTATGTTGATTGGTGGCGTTACATTGGTCTGGTGTGAATGAACGTGAATTTGTGAGTGGTTTTGACCTGTGTAAAACTGGTACCCTTCCGTGGTTGGTCTCAGCCATGTGCTTTACTGTTCGGCTCTGAACTGTACCCTGATGTTTAGTTGTTGCTATATTGCTGTGCATTGACAGCGTAAGGGAATTCAAATTTATTAGAGAGTCGCCCCCTCTCTTCTGTTCATGAGAGAGCTGGCAAACATCAATGGTAGAAACATATGAGTCTTAATTCTATATCTCTGATGAAAATCTTGAATGCAGCAACACAATAAGCTAACCAAAGTAGGAGATATACCATTATTGAGGATTTGTCCAAAATGTTATAACGCTTTTAAGTTTTAAAAGAGGCTTGCATGCAAAATAATTTACAAAAACAACATTGTTTTTTATTGGACCCTTAGCATATTCATATTGCGGCTGGCTTTAACTGGCACATCTCTTCCCTCACCTTTAGTACTGTAATTGTAATACTTATAAAACAACTATTTCTATTAGGTAAATACTGTAGGACTCTACCCTTTTAAAATTTAATATGTAAGAAGGATTGAAAATTAGTCCTAAGCTTAACTTAAAACCATCATAAAGATTGAAAAACAAGGGATTGTATGTTCTAATTCTAATCCTTGAAGCATTATTCAGCATTACCTGAATTTAAGCAGTTTTTGAATAACATTAAAGAAGTCAGTTCAACTATAAATGAATGCAGGAGTTACCATCTCAGTATCCTTTACAGTAAGAAAATTTTTTAATTCTCCTTTCTTTTGTTTTTTTCATTTTTGAATGAATAATTCTAGAAATCTTTCCTAAAAACATGTCAAGATCTGTAATCTTACCCAGAAAACAGCATCATTTTTGAAAGAATGAGGAAAACATTGTGGAATGGGCTGAGGTAATTTGATAGTAAAGAGGAACTTTCTCAACAGATTTACCTCCAATTCTCAGGTCAGGCTTTCCACTAATGGGGTTAGCTTTTGTGTGCTAGTTGAGGGGCTTGGGGGAGACTTGTGGACATTGTGTAAGGTTAGAGCAGAGAACGCCTACTGCGTGTTTCTTCAACACCTTGCATTTTCCACTCTTAGAATGCTGTTCCTGTGGCCTGCACCTTCATTCTGTTTCCCATTGTGTCTCGGCCAATCCATTGAGATAGGAACTAAAGACACTGTCCACAGAAAAGTAGTTGAGCCTGATAGCCTTAGTGTAAGAGTGCAGATGGCATATGCCAACTTCACCTCTATTTCTTCATTGTTTTATTTATTTATTTTTGTACAGTGAGTAGAGGCTTAAAGGATGTACACAAACCCACAATCTCCAATGCATCAACAGCAAATTGACAAAATATTTACAATGTTCATATATGTAAACATACAGACTACATTAAAAAGAGCATGACAACATAAAGCTTATTAAAATATGTCCAATTTAGACAATGAGAGAGAATAACAAAAACTCCAGGCAATAACATTACTAGAAAGAATAAACCTCTGGGGGTCCTTAGTGTGTTAGTTGCCTTAGTTCTAGTGACCTAATTATACTGATCTTGCTCAGCATTGTACAGTTTCATAAGTATATGGCAGATAATGGAAAATAAATCCTTTCAATTAATAATCCCATGACTTCTGATATCTCGTACTTCCTATGGGCTGGAGTAGGATTTTGGCAATGTAGCAGTAGCAGTCAGTGACACTGCAGATACTGAGAAGTAAAACAGAATAGTGAAGAATGAGTAACTGCCAAGCCTTTACTAATGAGCAAATGACTATTAGAATTGGAATAATAACAGCTAATCAGTTGGTCTAATTAGGCTGGCTATGTTAGAAGTGAGTCTTTTGCCCAAATTAAACTGACTGGCATCTCTTTACACAAGCATGCAGGTCATTTCACACCTTTGGGGCCTTGAAGCTAAAGGCTTAAGGTTGGTTTCTACTTGGCATGTATGTTGTGGTCGTGATGAAAAATGACATCAGATGCAGAGACTTGCCTCATTGCACGCCTCAGGGGCATTGGGGTTTCACCGTGTGCTGCGCACTGTAGTTTTTCTGAATATACGTACGCAGTGGTATGTATCAAAAATGGCAATATTTAAGGAGAGGCTGGTGACAGACGTGGGGCAAAATAGGCACCTGTATGAGTGCTTCCTCCAAGTCCGCAAACTTGCTCATATGTTGACAAATTCATGGAAAGAAATTACAAAGAGCACTGGACAAAACAAAGTAGTAAGTAAGATAACATGGACACTCCACCTTCTTTTTTTCCTTTTTAAATCAGTAATAACAGACAACTGTTTTTCCTCATCGAGTGTAGACATCTTTCACTTAACAAATACACAGCACTAGCTGTGTAGGCCTGTGCTGTAAAAAGCCTGGTCTCCTTGAAACTATTGAAATCGTCAGGGGAAAATAACTGAAATGCAGAGTCGGCGGTTTCATTTTGCAGACGTGTTCGTCCCCCTTGTCTGTCAGTGGCTAAGCGAGTTTCTCTTTCGTTTGTCTTTCCTCAGCGGTTTCACTTTGCCGACGGAGTCACACTTTATTTCAGTTTAATGCTGTAGCCTCGCACTTCCAGGCCGGACAAACAGACACACACACTTCTACGCATAGACGTTTATATATACTGTAAGATAAACAGTTCAAATCCTATGCTGTGAAATTGTTAGGTATGCGACATCTACCAAATACTAATGCGCCAATCAAATAGGCCGCCACATATATAATGCGTTTTTGCTTGCTGACAACTCACATGCTTTGAAATTAAAATGTAGAATATGGTTAGCCCAAAATATTTTTTCTCCACTCTCAGCGATCCCAGCATTTTGGGAGTGGCATCCCTCTTGGCGTCATACTTGCCACCTCCATCTTAATGCACCTCTTCATCCACTCTAGAGGACTCTTCTGTCAGCATACAGGACTATGCTGAGTACGTGACTGGGTACATTAGCACCTGTATTAACAACTTCGTGCCCACAATACCAGTCAGGAAGTTCTGGATAAACAGTCCAGTACGCCACATGCTGCGTGCCCACTCTCTTGCATTTAGATCAGGCACTGAGACAGAGTACAAAGCTGCGAAGTACGGATTAAGAAAAAGCCATCACAGCAGCCAAGAGGCAGTACAGAGAGAAGCTGGAGGGCTTCTATTCTACTGCTGACTCTGAACGTATGTGGCAGGACCTACAGCACATCACAGACTACAGGACCACCACCAGCACAATCAGCTCCACAGACAATCTGCCGGATGATCTCAACATTTTCTTCACCCACTTTGAGACATCCAGCAACAGCATAGAGTGGAGGCACACACACACTTGGACCACACAACCCCCCTCCCCTCCTCCAACGGTCTCTTCAGGTCAGGTACACAAAGCACTAAGGAAGATCAACGCCCGTAAGGCAGCTGGACCAGACAACATCCCTGGGCGAGCTCTCAAAGCATGTGCCAGCGAGCTGGCTGATGTTCTCTGCTCCATCTTCAACCTTTCCCGCAGTCAGCGGATTGTTCCGTCCAGCTTTAAGACTACGATCATCGTCCCCCTTGCTAAAAAGAGCCCACCCACCTGTCTGAATGATTACAGGCTAGTAGCACTCACTCCAATCATCATGAAGTGTTTTTCGAGAGAGTGGTGCTGGCCCACATTCAGAGCAGCATACCAAACACTCTGGACCCCCTGCAGTATGCCTGCCGGGCCAACAGGTCCACCTCAGATGCCATCGTAGCCACACTACATTATTCCCTCTCCCACCTGGAGAACAAAGACTCCTACATCAGGATGCTCTTTGTTGACTACAGCTCTGCCTTTAACACGGTTATCCCCCATAAACTGTCTGCACTTGGCCTGCACCCCACCCTCTGTGACTGGCTCCTAGACTTTCTGACTGGCAGGCTCCAGTCTGTCAGGAATGGTAATAGGATTTCAGCCACCGTTATCACAAACACCGGCACCCCACAGGGATGCGTCCTCAGCCTCATCCTCTACACCCTGTTCACCCATGACTGTTTCACCTCCCACAAAGATAACATCATCCTGAAGTTCGCAGATGACACCGCACTGATAGGACGCATCACTGGTAGGAATGAGGCAGCCTACAGGAGGGAGGTGGACAGTCTGGCGTCTTGGTGTGAGGACAACAACCTCACCCTCAACACAGACAAGACGAAGGAGATGTTAGTGGATATGAGGAAGGAGAGGAGACCTCGCCGGGCACTGTTCATCTGAGGGCTTGACGTGGAAAGGGTGAGCAATTTTTAATACCTGGGCGTCTACATCAGTGAGGACCTCACTTGGACTCTTAACATCACACAATTGGTCAAGAGGGCTCAACAGCGGCTGTACTTTCTGAGGGGGCTGAGGAAGTTTGGTATGTCGACTAAGATCCTCGGCAACTTTTACAGCTGCATTGTTGAGAGCATCTTGACCAGCTGCATCACCGTGTGGTACGGCAACACTACTGCTATGGACCGCAAAAGCCTGCAGAGAGTGGTAAAGACTGCTGAGAAGATCACCAGGGGCCTCATGTATAAACGGTGCGTACGCACAGAAATGTTGCGTAAGAACTTTTCCACGTTCAAATCGCGATGTATAAAACCTACACTTGGCGTAAAGCCACGCACTTTTCCACGGTACCTCATACCTTGTCGTACGCAAGTTCTCCGCTCGGTTTTGCAGACTGGCGGCACCCAGCGTCAAAGCAATGCTACTGTTCCTGTGTGGTTACACCTTATTTTCCTGACGCGGCTTTATAAATACACTGAAACTAACTGCATATTGTTTATTAGTGTAACGCATCTGATTGTAATTAACTTGTAACAATACTGTATAATGGTCCAGGGAATAGCCATAGTATTCCAAATACCATAACTGCTTTAGCGTTGTTATTCTCACTGCACCTTCTTCTTCTTCTTCTTCTTTCAGCTCCTCCCGTTAGGAGTTGCCACAGCGGATCATCTTTTTCCATATTACTCTCACTGCACCACTCGGAGTATTTATATCACTGTATCTGAGTGGGGAATCACAGCAGCAGCTGAGCTGAAAGAGAATTATCGGAATACAGCTTCAAGCACACGCTGCCTCAGCCACGGCAAAACGTTTCAAAGCCTTTCCTGTACGGACGCGTATTTACATATGATGATGATATCATTTTTAAGGTGAAATGCAGCAAAATATGTTTATAATATTATACAGATAAAACTTTAACTTAATTTAAATAATCTACAGGTATATTCTTCACTGGGAGTGTCGTGAAGGACAGAATAATTAAACATGTACTACGAAGATATTTCAATGTTCCTTAAACGTTTTGAAGACTCGGCGCTCTAAGCTTACAGATGGCTTTACTTCTATTACAGAGCTGATTGTGTGGTGATTGGGTATTTGGGGAAAGAAAAGCAAGGACTGCAGTGGCGGCTACGCCAATATATATTGAATATAAAACAGAAAGAGAAAATAACAACACAGCTAATAAACGCAGCGACAAATTTCGGCAAAAGTTATATGCTTGTGTCATGAGCATGAGGCGGCTATGCAGTGTCTGCAACGGACGTGGCCATCCACAGTGCATAAGCTACCTTACAGACATTGGCAGGCGAAGGAGCCACCGATTCTTCCAGTGCCACCACAAGCCTAGAGCTGCCCATGAGTACTGCTGCAATAAATTATTTCATCGAAGGTCGCACACAATCACTGCGCCGTGAAAGCCATGTTTAATAACGTGCTTTAACTCCTATCATCATAAAAATATCACGTATACATCTCAGTATTTTAGTTATTCAGATAGCTGTAATATCACGAATGTAATGGATTCTGTGTCCAGTTGGAGGAAGAGAGCCGGTTTAAGAAGCAAGTAGTAATTCACACACATTGAGCACATAGAAGTTCAAATACAAAACAAAGCATTTAACGTGCTACTTTAATTACGATGTGATTTGAGAAACTGGTTAATTAAACGATTTTAAGATGAAGTTTTTGATGTTCTACTTTAATGACAAAATAAACTACGTGATTAAAGTGGAAATGTCAAGATTAAAGTTGACATTTCGAGCTTTTTCCCCACTGTGTGCCTTTTTTTCTCTGTACCCTAATAAGCTTTCATATGACACTCAGACAGTGGGCTACAACTCGCCTTTTCACGGCAACTTTGATATGTGACTTCCTTTTTATTTCCGGCACTGTGCGATTTTGTGAACGTGAGCTTTCAAGTTTCTCTAACACGCTATGTCACTCGATCAACTTCCTTTTGTTGATTATACCACGGTTTATTTGAACAAATAGTATGTTTTTCCTTTGCCTCCACTTGGTATTCGCTGAAATTCTTATATTTTCCCCCGTGCTTTTCCCATTGTCTTTTCACAGAAGGCTGAGCTTAAGGGCGATTTATATTGATTTGCATATTCAAAGAGGCATAATTCTGGTAGGAGATGGGGCGTTACATAAAGCACGTGCACGAGCGCTACTTTTCACGCTAATCAGGATTTATGTAGCGGAAGAACGTGGAAGTTGGAGTACGCACAGATTCCTGCATCTGGATTTTTCTGTGCGTAAGCACATTTCGGCTTTTGTGCTTACGCCATGTTATAGTGCGAGTTCTACGCACGGCGTTATACATGAGGCCCCAGGACCCTACTGCCCTCTCTGCAGAGCATCTACAACTGCAGAGTCTACAGGTGAACTGCCTTGATCACGAACTGTTCACATTTCTACCCTCAGGCAGGAGGTATAGAAGCATGAAATGCAGGACTTCCAGGCTAAATAACTCTTTCTTTCCCAAGGCCATTAGACTCCTAAATAACTGACTGGAGTTTATAACCATGGTTCATCTCATTCTATCTACCTCACACAACTGTATTTGACTTGTCCATCACATACCTACTTGCACATTACACTTTATACTTCTGTTTTTATACTTCATGCTGCCTCTGTTACTTATTATCTATCTGCTACTTATTATTTATGTTTACCTTAATACATTGGTTTCGTCATTTGGTGTGGACAGCAAAGAAAGAATTTCATTGTACAGGGAAACGTGTTTCCTTACAGTGCACGCAACAATAAACTTGAACTTGAATCATTCTCTGCCCTTTTCCCCACATGCTAAAACTAGCTTAGTCTGTTTCTCCTCCGTACAACTACTGCCTCCACTCCAAGTCTTTCTCATAACTTTGTGTTCGTCTTCCATTCACTTCATGACACTTCACATTTCCACCTGATCATTCTCATGTCAGTTATTTGCAGCCTTTGCTTCATGTTCTGCCTTCATCAAGAACATAGAAGCCTAAGCAGTCATTTTACAAAAATGTCTTAAGACTTCAACAGTCCTGGATCTCGTGCTTTTGTGTTGTCTTTTACTGTTCTGCTTTAAGATTTTCTGTGTTGCTGTTGGAGCAAGTAAATTTCCTGTGAGAATGAATAAATGTCCCTTTGCTAATTTGGACTACCTACAGCTGCAGCTTAATTATTATATTGAAAAATTAAAAATTCTGAAACATTGTAAAGAAATGTAATGCTAAGCTCAAAACTCTTAATATTCTGTTTTTATCCTGTTCATTATACCAAAGTGAGTTTTATTAAATGGATCAGAAAAGTCACAATATTATTCTTACCCAGCTGTTTTAAAAGTAGTCAGTTGGCCATGCAGTTCACCCTTTTCTCCACAGGGTGAGGATGTTTCCTTGCTTTCAGTGCAGAGCTTAACAGCACTGCCATAACAAGAGCCTCACACAGTTCCTCATTTTTATTTGCAGTCCTTGGTGCTGTTTCAGGATACTTGTTTAAAGGTATTATCACTCCCATATCTTTATTTTCATCTCATGATTTTTTTTTTTTTCTTCTATTTGCTGATGATAACAACAGACAAGCCACCGCTGGCTATAATCATTTTGTATTCACTTTGATGCATTCTCTATATACTTCTTCAAAAAATACCTCTGGGCATATCTGCCAGGAGTGTGCAAAAAAGGTTTGGCAATCTCTTAACATTGCCCTTGCATTTAAGGTTCATACTAGTAATGCATGGAAAGATGCCCATAATAAGAGGGAAATGCAAAAGACATTCAAATTTTATTACTAAGAAAGAACAATTTAAATGAAATTTTTCCACAGGATCTCCTCGTTCAAGCTAGAGTCAAATTATATTTATATAAAGTATCATTAGAACTCTATGTCATTTAAACGGTTGCACATGTTTAAATGTATAAAGCTAATTAAAGCTGCTAATAATAATAAAAAAATCCACATATACCTCTGCAATTTTTCCAAACACTAGTTTTTCACACGTGTCCTTTATCAAAAGAAAACCTGTTATTCTAAAACTTTTGAAAAAGCAGTTAAAATAATGCATAGCACATCCTCTTTATGGTCTTGATCTCTGCAGCATCAGGTGCATGGTGGGAACCAGCCATGAAGAGGATGGCCTCCCTCACTTATACACCCAAACGCATTCTCACACATGGCCAGTTTGGATTCGCTAAATCACCTAACAGATGTGTCTTTGGGGGTGAGTGTGAAAATTCAACACAAGCATGGAGGGAACATGCAAACTCCACACAAAGAACAAATAGGGAATATAATTCGGGATCTGTGAGGCAGTAGCACTTACAGCTATACAGCAGAGCTGCTCAACAATAATTCTCCATCCATCCATCCATCCATCCATTATCCAACCTGCTATATCCTAACACAGGGTCACAGGGGTCTGCTGGAGCCAATCCCAGCCAACACAGGGCTCAAGGCAGGAAACAACCCCTGGGCAGGGCGCCAGCCCAACAATAATTCTCCATAAATGTAATTTTAGATCATAGTAACACAACTATCTATAGCAAAAGGGGGTGCAATACAATTACATTTTATTGAGTCTGTTGTAATAGAGATATCTGTTCCATGGTCAGCAAAATAGAACATAAGATAGGCAATTTTATTAATGACTTACAATATTCGAGTATGAAAACTGACTTCAAGCAAATACAAGAGTACACATCAAGCAAAGTAAATAATTCTACACAAATATCTGAGTTACGTCATCTTAGAGTTAATTTCAACCACTTATACACAAGGTGTTTCCGCTAGCAGAACACCACCATATTTCAAAGTTGTTTGTGTATGTTGCAATACACCACTGACTCAAATAAAAGCAATAGTATTTTCACATAACCAAATGTGTCTTTTTTTAAATGAATCATAGGTTTCCATGTTGTCTGCTCTCCTTTCATTAGCAAAATGTGATCTGTGTACGAACAGTATATGCCAAAGCAAGTTAAGCGACACAACTGAGTGAATCAGCTTTTATCAAAGATCTCACCTACATCCAGCCACATACACTGAAAGGCTTATCACCATTGCATAGCTGAGTTTCAGACCTTTACAATGATGTATTGTTGTCTGTGATTGGTCACTGAGACTGGAAATATATTGCTTACTCGAAAGGGGAAAATGAATCACATATTTTAAAACAGTTTTAGCTGTGCTACTGGGGATTAAAACTTCAACTCCCAGCAGTCCCTGCAGTGGCCCTGATTGGTCATCAGCTGAGGGTGCAGAGGCTGTTGGGTACAAGGAGGCCAACGCAACATTTAAAAGGGGGCCAGTGATACCAAACGAGGAAATTTTTTTGTGTTTCGTGTCTGGAGTTGCCTGTCTATTTGCCTTCCTGATTAATACTTGTGGATTCTTGTTTTGTCCTGGATCGTCTCCTGTTTTGGGTGTATGGACTGTCTGGTGTCTTCCTGCTGCATGAGGACTGTTTGAGGATTTGTTGTCGTCTTGTGAAGAAAGGAGCACTCCTGATTCCATTAATACGCCATCATCTCATCAGGGAATACCGGTAGGACTGACCTTTACATTCATATACAGCATGCTGATCTCTGTACTATCTACCATCATTTTATTTCATCAGTTGCCATTTTCATGGACTTCACAGTGTGTGGTTTTGGTTAGTGGTTTGTTATCGCCGTAAAGGGAACTGGGGTGGGATTGTTGTTTCATTTACTATTGTTTAATACATTCATTAATTGCTGTTTTATTACCGGTTGTTTTTTTCTCTCTATGAGGGAGTGTATGCAGGTCGGGCCAAGGCTGGGTTCGTCATTGGAATCTCCACCAAAAAAATAAATAAATCACTGTCTTATCGACAGTGTGAATCTTAGCGGCACTGGACCGCTACAATCAGCTTTTATCAAAGATCTCACCTACATCGAGCTACGTACAGCGAAAGGCTCATCACCATTGCATAGCTGAGTTTCTGACCTTTACGATGATGTATTGTTGTCTGTGATTGGTCACTTGTACTACATGTCACAGCATAAAAGACTGGAAAAATATTACTCGAAGGGAGAAAATGAATCACATATCTTAAAACAGTTTTTTATTCCTAAACTTTTGATTCCTACCAGGAATCATCAGAGACACGGAACATTGTTTACAACATACCACGCAATTCATGTCCAGCTATATACGTGCATTTCTATCTCCAAATGTATATTTATATGTATAAACTATAACTGCTACTGCAATAGTGATTTTGAGAGATTGTTTAGGTGCAAGACACTCAATGTTTCCAATGAGAGACATTAGGTTTTCAAACATGGGGACAACTTGTGACAAACAGTATAACTTTACAATGCAATGGGATATGTCATCTAAATTTGGTACAAAGATTGGGGCACAAACGAAAATTAATTCTAGCGATGTGCGTCATCAAGTGTCTTGGTTATGTACTGTAAAATGCAGTGTTTTAGAGAGAATTTTTTTGTGTTTTATTTAGTTTTATGTTGGTGTAAACGTGTAACGGTTTTTAATCATATAAATACTTTATTTTCAAAATTTGGAATGTTGTACTCACTGCTATTTACCCTTTTGCAGCTCCTTTATTACATAAGCAGAATAATAGCCGTTTAATTTTAAGTATGCAATATAGGTGCAAAAATGCCAATAACTCCTTAGTGCATAAGGGGTTAATTCAGTTCACTCAAAATAATTCCCACAAGTCAGTTTGGACAAAATTGTGCGCTCAATTTTTTACACTAAAGATGGATTGTTATTCATATAAAAACATGACACAGACATTAACATCAATAGGTAATTATAACAATGTATTAGTACTAGCTGTGTAAGCCCGGGGTCCCAGAAACTATTGAAATCGTCAGAAAAAAACTGAAATGTAGAGATGT
>JANRMT010062804.1:5768330-5780403 GCA_026402145.1 Polypterus bichir lapradei
GGGTCCCAGAAACTATTGAAATTGTCAGAAAAAAACTGAAATGTAGAGATGTCAGGTAATTGAAAAGAAGTACTCTGGGCGTCTCTCTCTCCTAGGAGGATTCCTTTTGCCGACGTGCTCGCCTCGCTTGTGGATTAGTGGCGGGAGGAAAAAAAAGTAAAAGGGATAGAGTTTTGCCGATGTTAGTAGCTAAGCGGGGTTCTTTCATCGGATTAGCGCTATTTTAGCTGTGGAATGGCCAAAAGGGGGAGGCAGCTTGATGAATGAGGTCTCCAGGACTCTAAACAAATCCAATCATATTATGTGATATCATCTACTGTTAAATTCTACTCTGTACTTCTAAAATTTGTATTTTTATACGAGTATTGAGGATTTGTTCTGTTCTGTTCTGTGTATTGTATTGTATTGACCCCCTTCTTTTAGACACCCACTGCATGCCCAACCTACCTGGAATGGGGTCTCTCTTTGAACTGCCTTTCCCAAGGTTTCTTCCATTTTATTCCTACAAGGATTTTTCCTTGTCTTCTTAGATAGTCAGGGCTGGGGGGCTGTAAAGAGGCAGGGCCTTTTAAAGCCCATTGCAGCACTTGTGTGATTTTGGGCTATACAAAAAATAAATTGTATTGTATTGTAAGCGACTTTGTCTTTTTTCTAAGGTTTAGTTTTGCTGACGTACTGGCCTCACTTGTGTTATTAGCAGCTAAGCGATTTTTTTGTTTCCTCGGAGGTGGAGTCCTTACCCCAACTCCACCTCTCACTTCCAGACCAGACAGACAGACACGCACATTTCCACGCATTAATGTTTATATATAAGATAATAACAATACTTCAGAAAGAACCATTTCTAGTTTCATTTCATAAAAAAAATATCACTGAAAAATAAAATAAAAACAAGTGAAACAAAATAATGAACAATTAAAAAATGTGGTTGCTGTAGAGGGAGTCAGGCAATAGTGTGAAGAGCACAACAATGGACATATTTTAAAATGGTAGAATCTCACAAAGATACTTTTTATCCTCCCAAAAACAATATGAATACACTGTTTTACAAGTAAAGATCAATATTTGAGAACATTCTTGGCTATAAAAATGGATGCATTCAGAAAATGTTAACCCATTATTCATTTGTTGCTGTACTCGTTTCTTCTGTGCATATTTGTCACTGCGCTCTTTTGTTGGTGTGCTCTTTCTCGGTGAAGTTGTAGAAAATACATGGTACTTGACAAAGTTGGGTTTGTGTGAGTGATTCTGCACCATTTGTACCCAGTACATTACCATGAGAATAATCATAATAGCAAATCGTACCTTTTGTTTTATTCTTAGTAACAATTTATATGTAAGAAAGATATAGATGTGAGCCAAAGACTTTTAACATGTTTAACTATCTTGGAACCTTATGATAATATTGACATACTGGTAATGTCGCACTGCACAATAACATGCAGTGAATACACTTGACTTGAGCATTCATAGTTTTCATACTCTTTCTCTGTACATTTACCATTCATTTGCCCAGAGGTTAATGCGCTTGGTGCTTCCTGAGCAGATCTTCTTTTCTCCACCCTAGGGCCCTCTTCTTCTCTGCTTTCGTCAGCATCAAAAACTGATTAAGTCAGTGTTAAGTCAATGTTTCTGTTTTAATTACTTAGTATGTTTTCCTTAATTTTTCACTTCAGCTGGCACTTAAGTCTTCAGTCTGCCTCAAGAATGATTTAAGATATGAAGAGGTAGGGGAAGTGACGGCAAAGGTGGTAGGGAATGAGAACGACGCCCATACGCATGTGTCGCTGCCAAGAGTTGATTCTACAATAAAATTAAATTAAAATAAAAAGAGGAATAACCTTGAAGGTCAATCATCACCCCAAAACTGGATAGTATATGTGTACCAAATGTCAGGTCAATAGATCAAACGGTTTGTGAGCTACAGGTGATTTAAAATCCTGGACAGACAAACGGACAACCATGGTAGCGTATTATATAAGAAGATAGGTGCGTTTGAAGATTATCTGTAAGCTGATTGGTTCAAATTAATGTGGCTCTTGACTCTTATGTAAATGAGCCTGGCTTTCTAAAGATCATTACTTTGCTATATTCTCCAGTCTTGTCATAGAGAACTGGGGTGCTCACATGGCAGTCCCTCAGGCTTGTTGTAATAAAGGACATCCAGCGGGTGGAACTGTTTGTAATGGTGATCTCACATTTTCTTTATTCCATGTAAAGACCCCGCATACTTTTGACCATTTAGTGTAGAAGTCATAGATATTTAAACTGCTACAACAGAAGGCACAATATCACGCTTGCACATGACGCTGCACACATTAAAACACTCAAAAGTAAACCCCATCTTGAAGCAGAGGCCAAGAAAATACAAAAGTAGCTCCTGGAGCTTAACCTTAAATAGGAGGAAAACGAGTGAAGTGCTCTGAGTTTGGATAGAGTTTCATCACAGTGACGAAGAAGTGGAGAAGGTAGTAAGTGGAAAGTTCTTAAAAACTTCAGTGAAGCCATTTAGAGATAGCTTAAGTATCCATTACGTGCAGGAGACTGACGATAGATGGAGTATCTCCAAATTCTTGCTATTAATTCCACCAGTTCATCCATTACTCAAAAACAGTTGAAAAGATGAAAGTGTGCTTTTTTTATTTTCCAACCACTTTCATTTAAAACATTTTTTGTGATAAAGAAGTCACAATGCTATAATATCAGCCCGTCTTTACACTAAGTGTAAAAGTGACTGCAGTTTAAGTGAAATGTGTATCCTTTTCAATTTTATTTGAAACACGTTTTGGAAATGAGAACTTTTTTATTTGTTTCTTTTTTTAATTGAGTTTAAACGTTTCATTATAGTGCATACATTACAGATCAGTAAGACTGGGTACTTTCTTTAGTAGAAATACCTTTATTTGAAACATTTTCTTTTAAAAACTTTTCACTTCCAATACAAATAATAACTACTGTGGTATTCAGTAAAGCAGAAATTGCCATGAAGTGATTTTGTTCAAATCACTAAGCTCTGCTGTTTCAGGATTGTAATAAGAATGACAAATTTAACTGTAATTGCTTGAGTTGATCGCCCATGACGTGCCACAGTTACACGCGCATTTCATCAGAAGTGTAATCTTTCAAAAGCTTGAATTCACAATTTTAAACTCATAAAAATTGTTCCATGTGTGGAACAAAAGAAAAAACATCATGGACCTGGAGTTGCTTAGACAAAGAAAGAACTCTCAGACAAGCAAAAGGTAGATACACAAGAAATGTGGCAAGAATTGGGGTCCCAGTTGGGGAAACCCTTATTTAATTCCATTGGCAAAAAAAAATGTTATTCAAAATAGCACAACAGTTGCAAGATGACAGACCTGGAGCTTCAATAAACGTGGACTTCCTATTGCCTGGTCTTTTTATTTGATCAAAGCGGAGCTGTAAGGTGGACTGCAGGTGATGTCACATCTCTTTGGGATACTTTTTTATTTCACAAACCACTTGTAACTTAGGTAAACATTACCTGCCTTACCTTTAATGAGTAAATTAAAAAGGAACAGAACAAAAGAGAAAAAAAAAACTCACTTTTATTTCCATATAGCTACTTTGTTGGCCCCTCATAGACCCCGTGATTATCAGACGCGACTGTGTGTAGAGGGTGCAGGCCTATAAATACCTGTAAATGCAGCTGGATGATAAATTGGACTGGACTGCCAATACTGATGCTCTGTGCAAGAGAGGACAGAGCCGACTTTACTTCCTTAGAAGGCTGGCATCTTTCAACATCTTCAATAAGATGCTGCAGATGTTCTATCAGATGGTTGTGGCGAGCGCCCTTTTCTACGCAGTGGTGTGCTGGGGAGGCAGCATAAAGAAGAGGGACGCCTCACGCCTGGACAAACTGGTGAGGAAGGCAGGCTCTATTGTAGGCACGGAGCTGGACAGTTTAACATCTGTGGCAGAGCGATGGGCACTGAGCAGTCTCCTGTCAATCATGGAGAATCCACTGCATCCACTGAACAGTATCATCTCCAGACAGAGGAGCAGCTTCAGCGACAGACTGCTGTCACTGTCCTGCTCCACTGACAGACTGAGGAGATCATTCCTCCCCGACACTATGCAACTCTTCTTCCAATGGGGTAAACGTTAACATTGTACAAAGTTATTGTCTGTTATACCTACATTTTTATCACTCTTTAAAATTTATCATTGTTTTTTATCATTCTGCTGCTGGAGTATGTGAATTTCCCCTTCGGATTAATAAAGTATCTATCTATCTATCTATCTATCTATCTATCTATCTATCTATCTATCTATCTATCTATCTATCTATCTATCTATCCATTATCCAACCCACTATATCCTAACTACAATCTATTGAAAATTATAATGACAAAACTCAGACTAAGGAAGATAACGTTTACAGTATAAATGAGATGTTTTGCAGTAGAAGTTGTTCTCTGCCAAGTCACAGATGTGGCCAAATAATGAGCTCTTGGTGCAGTCCCAGGTAGTGCTGGGATGCGACTCCCAGGAATCTAAAAAAATAGGTGCATCCACTGACTTCTGACTGTGGGCTTCTCTCCCGTCTCTGCCTTTGTCAGCAGTGAGCCTACCATTCAGTGACATCCACAGTACGTTGGCTGAGGATGTACAGTCTGTGGAGTGTCTCTTTGATTAAAAAAATCTCAGTTTGGTGTTCCCCAAGCTTGGCAACGGAGTGCTTGAATTGCAGTAAATCCCATCTTGATTGGAAATTTCCTATTTGTCCTGTGTGTCTCCATGAATGTCTCCTGCTTTGTGCCCAGTGCTGCTGTGATAGGCTGTGCCTCCAGGACCCTCAGTTAGATTAAGCGGAAATGAAAATGTTATGTTACATTTCTAACATTTTTAAAGATCAGGTACTCTGCAGCCACTGACATTAATCATGTACATAAAAAAATTCGGAACATTTTACAGAAGCTATTTTTGAGTTTGAGTTATTTTTGAGTTTGCTTAAAGGTAAAGGATTATAGATATATACTGGTAGGTTGAATTATTTTCTGCATGATTCATTTCTTTGAAATGGATCTTGTCTGTGATTTTAATAGTCGGCTTTATAGTTCATTAGTTCAAATACTGAGAAGAAATCATGTCAAAGATCAATTGACCAGCAAAAATCTAAATAGGATGGATTGCATTTGTAAAAGAGAATCTGAAAATCAATTTTTACTGCTAATCACTCATATAAGAGTCACACAAAGATAATGTAAATCTTTGGTTAAAATTCAATCTAAAGACTCTTCTGCTCATCTGTTTGAACCACTTGAAGATTTGCTGGAGGTCAATTTTCTGCTGATGAAGAGGAGAAAGAAGTGATGCACTTATATACTGGAAAATAGGGAAACTATGTTGAGAATCAGTCAATTAAAAATATCTCTAACATACAGGTAAATACATTTGTTTATTTCAAGAATGATGTAGGGAATTGTTTTGAAGATCCTTTTTGGATGATTTATGTCAATTGATCAGCATTAAAAGCCCTTCTGTTAAATTAAAATTAAAATGCTAAGATCATTCAAAGCCATTAGGAACAGGAACAGACAATGTTTGATATTTGTAATTATTCACATTTGCTGAATTAATATCTGGTAGTGGCAGTTTGGACAGAAATTATACTCACAAGGCTTTTAGGAAAATGCTCTACCATTTTTTGCACTTTATTACAAAACACACAAGCTGGGTGAGAGTCTTATGGAGTCGAGTTTAAAAAGTGCACAGGAGGGTAGGAAAAAGGTGCTGCACAGTTCCTAATTTGCTCTTTTGAGTTTCATATTTTCTTCTGATTGAACGCTCCATCATAGATAAGGGATACTCTTACGATAAAGGTGTATGAGGGTGTGAGATACAAAAAGCACAAAACAGTGCAAACGTCACTTCGGAATAGTTTGGGTATTACCGTGCGGTGACATAGGCACAATACATAAAAAAAAAGGCAGTGTGGTTACTCACTCAGGTGGGCGTTAGCATTTCATAATCTCTTGGACCAATAGCCTGAATTTTCCACATTCAACTTATACTGTACGACCAACATTATGAAATACCAGAAATTATATGGTAAAATCAAGTCCTGACTTATCCGCGTGAGAACTTATCTGTGAGTATATACGGTACATGTAAATGGAAGTTTGGTGATGGGGGTCAAAAATTCTCTATCGAGTTAAGTTTATTTTCTGATTCTATGATGTTCAAAATGCAGAGAAAAGTTGATTTTATCTTGGTGTCTGTATGTGTGTCAGTGGAAAGCTATGTACAATGATCACTTAAGTAAAACTTTCCCTATCTTTTTATTTTATAGTCCAGTTTACTCAAGTGCTAATCTCCATATCCTTTAAAAACGGTTTGACCAACGTTCATTGACAACTGCCATATAAACTGTTTGCTTTAACTGTGATTCTTGATGTCTCCTCCATTTATCCATGGGACCAGGCCTGTTTAACTGCAACATTTTTGCACAAGTAATTATTGAGATACATAATTTATATAAATATTCATGAATGCACACGCATGCTGACACTCTCAATTGAAATTTAAAGTGAAGATAGAAAAAAATAATAATAATAATAAGTTACATTTATTGAGCGCCTTTCACAAACCCAAGGTCGCTTTACATACAGAGTAAAAAAAAAATACACAGTTCGTAGAAGAGGAAAGTTTTCAGTTGAGATTTAAAAGTGCAGAAAGAGGAGCAATCTCGGAGAGACTGAGGAAGAGAGTTCCAGAGCTGAGGGGCTATAGCACTGAAGGACCTGCCTCCCAAGGTGGAGAGTCTGGTGCGTGGGACAGTAAGGAGATTACTGCTCAAGGACCTGAGAGAGTGACAAGGAGTGTAAGGAGCTAGTAACTGAGTGAGGTAGAGGGGGCAAGGTTATGTAGGACTTTGAAGGTGAGAAGCAGAATCTTGAATTTAATCCTTGATGGAACCGGTAACCAGTGAAGCTGGGAGAGAACGGGGTGATGTGAGCAAAACACTTTGTGTGGGTGAGGACTCTGTCCGCGGAGTTCTGAATGTACTGTAGCCTCTGTATAGAATTTGCAGGGAGGCCAATGAAGAGGGAATTGCAGTAATCAATATGAGACATTATGAAACAATGAACCAGAGTTTGAGCATCATTAAAGAACAAAAATGGAGAGAGGCGAGCGATGTTACGGAGGTGATAGAATACAATTTTGGAAAGAGACCTAATGTGTAGCTCAAAGTTAAGTGATGAATCAAACATAACACCAAAATGTCTGACAACAGGAGCAGGTTTAACAAGTGTACCATCAACAGAAATAGAAAAACTGGATGCCTTAGAAAGTTTGGACCTACCAGTAACACTTCAGTTTTATTGGCATTAAGTTTGAGAAAGTTATTTTCCATCCATAGCTTAAGATCAGTGATGCAGTCAGTGAGTGTGCTAGGAGATGAATCTGTAGGAGAGTCTGTACTAAGATATAACTGTATATCGTCTGCATAACAGTCGAATTTAAGGCCATGTCTGCGAATAATCTGACCCAAAGGAAGGATATAAAGTTGAAAAAGTATAGGCGCAAGTACTGAACCCTGAGGAACACCACACGACACAGGTGAAGTGAAGGATTTATATCGGCCGAGTGTGACAAACTGTTGCCTATTAGAAAGATATGATGTGAGCCATTGAAGGGCTAAGCCATAGATGCCTCCAGCAGAGAGACGTGACAAGAGGATTTCATGATTAACAGTGTCAAATGCTGCACTTAAGTCAAGAAGGAGGAGAATATTAAGGAAACTGCAATCTGCAGACCGGAGAAGATCATTGACTACTCTGAGAAGAGCTGTCTCAGTGCTGTGCTGTGTATGAAAGCCAGACTGAAAAGGCTCATAGAGTGTATTATCTAGAAGAAAAGAATGGAGTTGTGTAGCAAGGCGTTTTTCATCACCTTAGCCAAAAAAGGGAGATTAGAGATAGGCCTGTAACTGGAGAGAAAGGAAGGATCCATGTCAGGTTTTTTAAGGATTGGGGTAACTGCATCAGTTTTGAGGGCAGTAGGGACAGAACCTGAAATAAAACATGCATTTAACATTGTGGCAACAGGAATACTAATTATAGATGAGCATGTCTTAAGCAGAAAAGTGGGGCAGGATCAAGCGTAAGAGGAATTAAGATTTATTAATAAGTTCAGGGATGGTAAGAGAGTCAACAGGCAAGAAACGAGTGAGTCTTGATGATGGAGATGGCAGATCAGAATGAGTGAGTGATTGAGGTGTGGAGGGGAAACTGTGATAGATTTGATCAATTTTGGTATTAAAGAAGTGTAAGAAAGACTGACACTGTTCAGCGGTATTGGGGATGGCTAGAGGAGGGGGTTGGAGGAGTTTGTTAACAGTTCTAAAAAGAGTTCTAGGCCTAGACTTAGCACCATTTATGAGAGAGGAATAGTAGTTGGAGCGAGCAGCAGTTAAGGGCATCCCTATATTTAAGTATATGCTCAGTGTAAAGCTGTGAATAAACTATGAGACCCGTTTTCTTATAAAGCCGTTCAAGACCCCAGCTAGTGGCTTTCATAGCTCTGAGCTCATCGGTGTACCAGGGACAGGAACGGGAGGCTGGAACCTGCCTAGTCCTTAAGGGAGCAAAGTTATGTAACAGTTGGGAAACACAGCTCTTACAAAGGGAAACCATGTTTTCAGGAGAGGGAAGACTATGCAATTCAGAAAGAGACGAAGACAGAAGAGAAGCAGCAAACAAATCAGATTTAACAGAGCTAATGTTACGACAGGAGACAGACTTTTTCTTGACAGATGTAGTGGTAATAATGCCAAGTTACATTTAATAAAATTATGATTAGAAATACCAGAGAGTGAACCTGAGACATTATTCTCAGAGACATTATGAGAACCTGAGAGACATTATTCAAGCCATTTGAACAAAGCAAGTCAAGAATATGACCCTGAGCATGAGTGGGAAAATCCACATGCTGTGCCAAGTCAAAACAATCCAAAGTCGAGATGAATTCAGCTCTAAGAGAGCAGTTGATATTAACATGAATATTAAAATCACTAAGTAAAATTACAGCAGGGCAAAGAGATGAGATTTCAGTGAGAGGTCCATTAAATTCAGACAGAAAGTTCACCACAGATTTGGAAGGGCGATAAACTAGCAACAGCAGCACAGGAGGGGAGGAAACCATTTTAACAGCAATATATTCAAAAGATGTGACTTCAAAAAATGAGAGTTCCTTCATTGTCAAGGTAGATCTATAAAACACAGCCAGGCTACCCCCTTTTCCTGTTAACCTGGGTTTAGACATGTGGCTATAGCGTGGAGGAGACAGCAAATTTAAATGTAAATTGTCACCAGGTTGTTGCCAAGTTTCTGTAAGGAGAAATATGCCCACTTTCTTCTGGGAGATGAGGTAATTAATCAGCAAGGTCTTAGTTATTAGGTTAGTGATGGAGTGAGTGTTCAAAAGGGCGAGCCTAAAGTTGGAACAGCCGGGAGAGTAGGGCACAGACACTTCCTGAAGAGGACAAAGATGGCCCATGTTTATTTCTTGGACAGCCCTAGCGTTACGCCAGTGAACACGGTGAGATGTCAATATACTTGGAAACAACGTGTCCGAGCCATAGATCCGCGAGGGGCCTCTTTTAGACCAGTCAATATAGCGAGGACACTGAGTAATTCCAAGCAACTGGCAAAAACTTTAAGTCAGGGAGACCAATCGTGGATGACAGTCAAGATTTTTAAGTTCATATGGAGAATATATGAGCTGCATTGCCAAAAAAGTAGAAATGACAACACACAGCACAACTCCAAACCAGAGACAGAACGGGCTAAGAATATCCAGAAACCAGTGGACACCACCAAGAGCAAAGAGAATGCCACACAACACCATGCTAACTCCAGCTACACACGTTAGCCAACCCAAATCTCACTGCATAACCAGTTAGAAAAGGAAAAGCACAGCGGGCAGGCTGCACATTCGCAGGTCCGACTGGCGACTGTAAACGAAGCAAGAGTAGATTCATACTCACTGTGAAGACAGTAACAGGAGAGAAGGAAGAGAGCACGCGCATGACTGTAGCAGGTGTGATCTAGGCTTTAGCCAGTGGCATTCGTAAGTAAAATTCAAAAAGAGCAGTCAAATCAGACAATAAAGGTGGAAAAGTCCGACAGTACAAAACAAAACAAATACAATGACACCCGTGAGAAGCGACAGCCAAACGCGCACAGCGTACTCTCAACCGGAAGTGACAGGGTCCTCTGACAGCTGACATCTTGTGTGCCCTAGGAGAGCACATGCTAGATGATGAGGTGATAGTACGTTCACATTTATATGGCTGAGGCCTTTAGTCAATTTGAGATACAACTGGTTACACTTCTTCTGTTTTTTTCTAATTGGACTACAAACATGTGAAGTGACTTGCTTAGAGTCACACAGTGACAGAAGTAGGATTTGATCCCACAACCTCAGCATTTGCAGTCCAAATCCTTAACCATGACGTCACACTGCCTAGATATGAACGATATGAGCACACATGAAAACATTCACACCACAACAGATCTGTGTGGGTCGATGTGAGCCAATTTTATACCATTATCTGCCTGTGCTGCTTGTTTACTTCATTTGACCCAATGTGTTTTGTTTTTATATTAAATACTATTGAAGTTGTTCACTTGATTCAATTCTCCTGTTAATTTTGCCATGCATTTATTTGTGTACATAATAAATATTGTTATAAGTTAATGTACTTGATTCTCTGTTATTGTATCAGAGCTGAACTGACGTTTATAATCAGCGGGAGTTTTTCCGGTGGCCTGCTGTCTGGCCTGGCCTGGCACTCAGAGCAACCAGTGAAATAAACTAATGGTGAAATGATACAATATAATGTTATTATACTGAAAAACAAGCAGCCGCTGTTGCTCAGTACTGGGCACAAATCCTTTTGGTGTAACGTTGGAGGGTTTTTTCTGGTTGGATGGTTTCTTGTTCAAGTCAGGTTTTGATTTCACGTGCATCTTGCGCTCTGACAATTGAACAGGAGCGCAATGATGGGAGGTGCATACTTTTTTACTGGTGCTTTTTTGATTAAAAGTTTGTAATTAATATACTTTGAATTATATTTGGGTGTTGTATGGGTTTGGGTTTTTGTTACTGTGTATTAATTTTGTTTTATTTTTGTTTCAAATTTTAATGAAGTGTAGCGTATGGTCAGGTTTTTTTTTCCTTTTTTCCTCAAAGTGACTGAATAGTCTACACGAAATGTTTTATTTTGTTATTAGTGAGACACGAGTGGAATGACTTGTGTTTTTAAATGTACCTGTTGTTCTTTATTTCATGAAGTTAGTTAATGAACATGTCTTGATTTTACTTTATTTTAATATTTTTGAAGTGCGTCTCTTGCGCTCTGATAGTTGAACCTTAGCGGTATGATGACAGAGTGACTAAACAGGCTACACGAAATGTTTCATAGTTTTTTCTTTACTAGGTGCATCCTTTAAAAAATGCTTCACAGAATCCGGTGGCACTGAGACATTTTTTGAGTCTTTTGTCTTCTGAAGAAATTCAAAGTGGTCTTTTTTAACTAACACTTCAATCTTTGTGGAAGAGTATTCAGCGTTACCATCCAGAAACTGACAGCGGCTCGGCTGTGGAGATTCCAGACTCACAGTTGAAATTGCAAATATAATCTATGCACTACGGATTCCACTGACAACTACTTTTTGTGGTTCAGTGCTTTTTGTACATTTGTTTTGATGTAAATATTATAGAACTACATGGTTTATTTATTCATGAAGTGTTGTTCCACACTTTATCAGAGGTTGTCTTGAGGCTAATATTTAAGAGTGAAATGTAAATGTAAAAGCTGAATCTACTATCACCTAATTCATATAAATGTAAACGTTAACATTATACAAAGTTATTGTCTGTTATACCTGCATTTTTATCACTCTTTAATTTAATATTGTTTTTTGTCAGTATTCTGCTGCTGGAGTATGCAAATTTCTCCTTGGAATTAATAAAGTCTCTATCTATCTATCTATCTATCTATCTATCTATCTATCTATCTATCTATCTATCTATCTAT
>JANRMT010062804.1:5780413-5819596 GCA_026402145.1 Polypterus bichir lapradei
TATCTATCTATCTATCTATCTATCTATCTATCTATCTATCTATCTATATGCATTTTTCGTAAAATATTGTTAAATAAATACTTTAAAAAAAGTCAAGAACTGCACAAACGTAAAACACATTCAGACAGGATCGAGGTTTTCAATTAAAGACTGGACTCTTGACCAATGAATGAGGAAGGAGGCCCACCTTTGGTTCAATAGCTTGATCCTATTTAAATGCTTTAGTAATGCTGGGAGTCAGCGTCACTTCCATTAGACATATATAAACGAAAGACCTGTGTGTGCCTGGAGCAGTCTGCTCTGCTCACGTGCAATCACAGCCACCAGATGGCACATGAATGCACTTTTACATTTTTTCGGCACTTGCATGCACCTCACTTCTCACTACGAAAGACCTGTGCGCTAATGACACAGATGAAGAGACACAACGTTGAAAAGAAGCAAACGCCGCAGCTCAACAACACTTCAGCAACAGAAGGCAAGGCTTGAAGGTTTCACTAGAAATATTGCCTATCTTTAGGTATTTTCTCAAGGCAAAGATTAGTAGGACTGGTATGCAAGTGATACGGCTAAGATATGGTATTGCCAGTGTCTTCTTACAAAAGTAAGTGGGGCAACAAGCACATGGGTGTCTACGTCCTCTACACTGGGTAATTCCTAAGAGTTAGCTGACACCTCTTCAAGTTCACGAATATAATAAAACTGCTAGGGAGTCTTCAGGTTGTTTTTTGTCCCAAAGACCACACGCAGCTAGTTATCAATAAAAGCACAACACAAGCCAGCTTTGGACAGGATTCTATTCCCTTAACAGTTCCTGACTTGCACTAGTGGTGACTACTAAAATCCTCTTCAAGAGGTGTCTACAGCAGCTTCATTCTCCTTGCACAAATTCCACTGCAGTCAAAACCAATAAGAAAGCAAACTGAGTTTATTTACAATAAAAGTGGGAGCATAATATTGTTATGAACACCGATACAAGATCTTCAATTTATCATCTTTTATTTCTTTTGATTAATGGTTTTGTTACTTGGCCTCTGCACAGCATATTGACATGGGTTAGCTATAAATGGAAGATGGCACTCTAATCAAAATATTTGCAAACACCAGAACATTACAATAAATCAGAGTGGCTGTCAGACAAGTGGCCGTGTGGAACGGAGGACATGTGCGCAAATTACCTTAATAGACTTCCATCTGTAAAAAACGACAGCTTAATGTCCTGATCCCTACAAGGACACTTCAGCCTTGTTGTCATAGGATATCATTATAAAGTAAGCTAAACTGGCAGTTAATTAATTATAAAAAGCAATCAGCACAGGAAGGGAGAAAGATGGCCTTGTAAGACGTCAGCTTTTTTTCAAAATAAAAATATTGTTATGTAGTTGGTGAAAAAGAGTACGTGAGGTAGAATGTCAGTCAGTCAGTCAGTCATTTTCCAACCCGCTATATCCTAACTACAGGGTCACGGGGTCTGGTGGAGCCAATCCCAGCCAACACAGGGCGCAAGGCAGGAAAAAAAACCCGGGCAGGGTGCCAGCCTACCGCAGGAGGTAGAATGTGCTTTTTATTATCTACATCAACAGAAAAACCATTGAAGGAAATTTTATTAATACTTTTTTCATTTACTACCATTTTGTTTGGATTATTGTGTCAAACCTGGGTGCCGCTGGTGGCAACAAAGAAGCATTACTGTAGGTGACATTACTCAGCAGATCATAAAACAACAGAAATGTAATCTTAGTCCACATGCATTAGTCATTTTGAATATATTTCTGCATGTGAGAATGTTTTGAAGTCTTTCATGAGTGCCAAAAAAGCAGACAGTTCAAATAGTTTAGAGTGAGGATCAGGGAAAGAATGGAGTCAAAAGCACAAAGGAGAGGAAATGGAAGATGTGAAAGCCAGATTGCAAACTTAAAACCAAAGTCAAAAAGCAGAGCTTATTTCTAGATCCAGTAATCAACAATCAGAAGATTCCCTGGACAACAAAAATGGCCATCAAGACAGCCTTCAACCCTTCACCAACTGACCGCACTGATGTGATGACCCTAGAAGACACGTGCCTAGCAACCAGGACCTATCTCACAATGAAAAAATGGTGGTGCCCACCAGCAAAACAAAATGACGCCCTTAAAGATTTTAACTAAAATAAAGGTTCTGAACAATAGAATTGAATTCCAAAATTATAAAACCCCCAGAAACAACTCCTAAATGATTTTTAGAACTTAAGAGAACCTCCTTCCCCCAAAAATAAATTCATAACAATTAGGGGTTTATGAACAATTAATACTTGTTATCATATATCATTTTTAGCCATCTCAGGTTTGTGAGCAGTGCCAGCTGCCTACGCTGGCATCCTGTTCTAAATGGCATGTCACTCTATTGCAGATTAAACACAAACACTCACTGCTACACACTCACAAATACATGTTGAGCCACAACCAATGTATTAGTCTTTGGACTCACAAAGTCACCTCTGTAAATCACATGATTATGCGTACACAGAAGGGAGGAACAGAACAGGAATCTTGGTATTGTGTGGTGGCAAATCCTCCCCATGCCAATCCTGTTTTAGTCTTTTTTGTAATTTGCCTTGCACCCTTGTTTCTCCTCTGTCCAAGTTTGTATTTTTTCAAATAATTGTGATTTTTGCCACAGTCCCGTTCCTCAGAGGTACACGTTTAGGCCTCCATGGTGTTCAGTTAGTGATTACTATTTAAAGCTTCTGCTTCCTGGGACACACTGCTGTGGCACTTGTAGCAGTGTGTTGTGATGTAAGATTTTGCATATGTCTTCATTTGTAATTTAGGCGAAGCAATGTAATTTAGTGTTACTTTGGTGAGAGGCATTCGTGTTTGCCCCCCCGTTTACGACTTTTCTTTGTAATTTTACGACAGGATTTGGGGGATGTGTCTTAAACCAGTTTGATGAGTATTTCTTTGCTAAAGTCTTTCTCTCATCCCCCACACAAAGCCAGGTTAGCTTAACATATGGTCTTGGGGGGTTGCAGGTGTTAAGATGTACTATTTCCCCTATTGGTCTGAGATATGGCTGTCTGGATTGGCTGTAGGGGTTGGACAGAAAAACCTATAAATTTGCTTGCTCAACCACATTCTCTCTCTCTAACCAACATATGATGAAGAAGCATCTCTCTTGCTAACCTGTGATGATGTAGAAGTATCTTTCTCTTGCTGACAACTGAAGAAGACCATCACACCATGAACTGAAGACAACACAATGAAGAACACAGCTTCAGCCATTTTGAACAGACATGTGGCTAAAAGCTGAGCACCAATGATGCCTTAACTAGAGACATTAAATAACTACAAGTCTGTGTGCCACCTGAATTACACATCACCATTTTATCAGGTTGTATGGCTGCCAATATTCAAATGTACTTTGCATTTTGTTATTATTTATGAATATTATCAGTAATACATTATTTTATGTGTAACTTAACTCCTGCTTGTCTTTTTACTACATCTAATTGCCTGAGGTTATAGATATAGAAGGGAAGGTGGGGTTAAGTTATATACAATAATACCTTATAAAAAGTGGTAAGTCTGTGAGATTAGGTATTCTAAGGCTACATGTTAATAATACAATAGGGGTAAGTAGAGCAAAATATATTACTCTACCAAGATAAAACACAGTGTTCTTCAGATCTCTTTTGTGCTTTCCCTTCTTTGTACTTCTTTTGGTGCTTTTGACAATTTAAGTTCTTTTTTCTAGCTTTGGAGTTTGCTCTTTGCTTCAGGATTTTAAGTGTTTGATTATTGACTCTGGCTGTTAACAATTTTTGACACTCTTATATCTCTTATATTAAAAAACGTTTTCTGTTGTGTGCACGTTATTCAGCATTGACCACTCCCATCCCCATCGCTCACCCAATCATTACTCCTATTGCGCAAATCCTCTCTCCGTACCACCCGATGACACTCTCAGTGCTAACTCGCCCTTCAATGCAGTCGGTCAAAATGGCAAGGCAGAAAAGCAAATGATTTATTCAAGAACATCGAATTTTAGACCTCGATAGAAAAACAGCAGCAAGAGCTGATAATGAACGTTGAAGAAAAGAAAATGAACAAAAAAGAGCTACATATAATAAAAATGAAGAACAAAGAGAAAGAGTTAAATATCCCGAATAATATGCAAACAGAAATGCAAAAAAGCATCGTTTATAAAATGTACGTTAGAGGATAAGTAATTCATAATATTGTTTTGACGATGCATAAATGTAATTTAATTTTTTATCTACTTTCTATTATGTTTTACGTTTTTACTTGTACTTTTTTACTTTTACTTTTTACTATATTTTAATATTCATTGTTATTTAAAATATACAGTTGCTTTGAAATACTCAAGCAACTGATTTTCTATCTATAATAACTAAGGACCAAACCATCTTCCACCTGAACCCCGCATACTCTTCTCTATACAATGTGATAGATGGCCAGGAACCCTGCCCCACCGGGACGAATAGAGGAAGAACGGACCGAGAGAGCAGCACTATTCTTCCCTGGGCGCCAGGATGGTCCTTGAACTCTGGAGGACAGCGTTTCTGGTACACCAGGAAGTACTGACGGACCAGGGATGGTGTATGCCGGAGTGCTTCTGGGTGCAAGGGCAGTACTTCCGCCACACTGGAGAGTGCTGCCGGAAGGTCGTTATCATGCACCTGGAGCACATCTGGGGCAAGATAAAAGGGGCCGCCTCACTCCATTCGGGGAGCCGGAGTCGGGTGGAAGAGGACGGAGCTTGCGAGAGGGGAGTGGAGACGACAAGGACTGAGCTAAATTTGTAAATAGGGTGAATAAAACGTGTGTGTGTTTTGAACATCTAGAGCCGTGTCTGTCTGTGGCCGGGCTATCTTTTACAACAAACTCTTTAAATACAATCATTTTCTCTAACGGGGCAACCCAACGCCCCCCTCTGGGGGTTGGAGAGCGAAGCAAGCAGAGGGCGGAGCCCCCTAGTTTCATTAATTTATCTTTTGAGGTTTTCTTTTGTAGTTATCACTTTTTGAAGTTTTAATTCATTATTTTGTGGACCTGTTGAGTTTTTGTTGTATAAATTGTTGTATTTAATTCAATTAAATAATTGTTGGAAACGTTTGGCCTTTCCAATTGGGGTAAATGAAAATATTTTTTGACTGTTTATCTTACAAGTAAAGTAATTATTTAAACACTCAAAACTCAATAAGACCAAAACCATACAATTTAATGTACACCAATTTAATATCTCATTATTCCAGCATCACTGGATACAAGGCAGGTCAACCCTGGATGTGACTGTCACAGAGCACAACCACATACATCTACATTCAGACTCACCAATCAATCGAATCCAAATACAAATCTTTACTGAAGAAGAACATCTCTGTGATAGAATGGCTTTCATACACTGTGATTTCCATGAATGTTTAGATGCATTAAAACCATCTGAAATTAAAACTCAATTCTATGTTAATTGTGTAGCAAGTCGCTGGGAGAACTGCATGGTTCTTGAATAGCTAAAACAGCACCTTCTGTTGAAATTCCCAGTGTTATACACATGAAAGTACTGTCTGAAATCACAGTATCTGTTAACCCTTCATACATCACTGGCAGCTGTCACAAAAAGGGGTGAGCATGGAGCAGTCGTAAAGTGTGACACGCCCAGTTACGTAAATCAATGTGGTCCAGCAACCAGATCAGCAACTGCTGTAGGCAAGTCTGACATACCCAACAGCTAGAAGTCGCATGATGTGACATCGGCTTTAATTATGAGACCGAATGTTATAGTACCATTATTGCTGGACATATTGTTTGTCTAAATGTGTTAGAGTCTAAGCGCTAGAACTGCTCTCAGATTAAGTTTGTAACTTGAGCTTGCAGGAAGCCAACTACCAGTAACAACAATCCCTTTGACAGAAGAGGCCAAATTAATAATTTATACGCAAATAGTAGAATCTCACAAAAAAAATTATTTAAGCTTTGTGAAAACATAGCATGTATTTAATATGTGCAAAATCTCAACGGGGCGGCACGGTGGCGCAGTGGGTATCGCTGTTGCCTTGCAGTTAGGAGACCCAGGTTTGCATCCCGGGTCCTCCCTGTGTGGAGTTTGCATGTTCTCCCCATGTCTGGGTGGGTTTCCTCGGGGTGCTCCAGTTTCCTCCCACCAGTCCAAAGACATGCAGGTTAGGTGCATTGGCGATCCTAAATTGTCCCTGGTGTGTGCTTGTTGTGTGTGTGTGCCCTGCAGTAGGCTGGTGCCTTGCCCGGGGTTTGTTTCCTGCCTTGCGCCCTGTGCTGGCTGGGATTGGCTCCAGCAGACCCCCGTGACCCTGTAGTTAGGATATAGCGGGTTGGATAATGGATGGATGGAAAATCTCAACAGTTGAATCAATATGCAATGAATATATTTAACAGTTTTTAGGTTTGCTTCACGTCTGGACTGCTGCCCCAAAGGTAGCATTGTGTCTCATGAGGAGGCACAATGTTTTATTTCTAAGAGTGCCAAAAGATTAAGTTTCAATAGTCTTCTGCACACCCCATGGTTAATTATAAAATATTAAATATGAAAAAAATATTATTCCTGCTTCTCAAAATTGGATTGAACATGTTTCATAGTGTTGTCTCATGTTGAACATATTACATATTTCTGTAAGTAAGACTAGGTATGTGTAAAAAAAGGAAAAAAAAATCATTATTTTCTTGCAGTTCTAAAATAAATAGCTATGTTAATGAACCGACCTTGTTGTTTTGTTTAAGTAATTGTCTTAAAGAAGCTAAAATGGAAAAAAACGATCTTTGGTAATTAAGGTAAATGTGCTTGCAGCAATCAAAGAAAATTAAAAGCACAATTAGAAGAAATGTTTTTGATCCTCGAAGGTTACCTGCAGCATTTATTCTTGATGCCTGCTGAGTATAAAAACACCCTGCTGATCACTGATGAAGCACATATTCACTCTGGTGGAGTGCTGTCAAATATTAACTTAGCTTGACTTTCCTAAACTACTTTGGCAATTCTAAAAGATCAGTGGGCTTCTTTGTAGTTTACTCTAAGCTCGGCTAATCAACATACTGTATATATACGAGTATATCTTTAAATACAATATGTTGCATATCTGTTTATCTGGTTATCAGAAGAGCCCTCTCTTTGAAGATTTTGAAACGCTTTGAGGATAAAATTCACATCAGCTGCCTCTTTATTTTTGGATTGACCTTATGAATCTTAGCCTCCAAATGATCTTATCTATTTAAGTTAGCAAGGGAACTTGAAAGGAAGATGAAGAAAACAGAGCTATGTTTCTGCAAGCAAATCAGTCGGGTGCACTGAGTTGCTGTTCTGTTGTTGTTTCATATTTCAGCTGGTCAACCAAGCTCAGAAAATGACCTTTGGAGTATTACTATTTAATGTTTCAGACAAAGGCACGAGTGTCTTTATTGTACTGAGAGCTTCTGGGGATAATGTCTGCCTGCTTTGTGAAGACGTCTACAAATTGCTTTATTTGCTCTCATGACAGAGTGACACCAAACTTCCAATCTTAAATTACATTCAATTATTAGCGTATTACATTTTATTATTTTAGATTACATACAGTGCCTTCTCTGTTACAGTTCTGCTTGAAAGTTTGTGAACCCTTTAGAATTTTCTATATTTCTGCATAAATATGACCTAAAACATCCTCAGATTTTCACTCAAGTCCTAAAAGTAGATAAAGAGAAACCAGTTAAACAAATGCGACAAAAATATTATACTTGGTCATTTATTTATTAAGGAAAATGATCGAATATTACATATTTGTGAGTGGCAAAAGTATGTGAACCTCTGGGATTAGCAGTTAGTTTGAAGGTGAAATTAGAGTCACGTGTTTTCAATCAATCAATGAGATGACAATCAGGTGTGAGTGGGCACCCTGTGTTATTTAAAGAACAGGGATCTATCAAAGTCTGCTCTTCACAACACATGTTTGTGGAAGTGTATCATGGCACGAACAAAGGAGATTTCTGAGGACCTCAGAAAAAGAGTTGTTGATGCTCATCAGGCTAGAAAAGGTTACAAAACCATCTCTAAAAGAGTTTGGACTCCACCAATCCACAGTCAGACAGAATGTGTACAAATGGAGGAAATTCAAGACCATTGTTACCCTCCCCAGGAGTGGTTGACCAACAAAGATCACTCCAAGAGCAAGGTGTGTAATAGTCGGCGAGGTCACAAAGGACCCCAGGGTAACTTCTAAGCAACTGAAGGCCTCTCTCACATTGGCTAATGTTCATGTTCATGAGTCCACCATCAGGACAACACTGAACAACAATGGTGTGCATGGCAGGGTTGCAAGGAGAAAGCCACTGCTCTCCAAACAAAACATTGCTGCTCATCTGCAGTTTGCTAAAGATCACGTGGACAAACCAGAAGGCTATTGGAAGAATGTTTTGTGGATGGATGAGACCAAAATAGAACGTTTTGGTTTAAATGAAAAGCGTTATGTTTGGAGAAAGGAAAACACTGCATTCCAGCATAAGAACCTTATCCCATCTGTGAAACATGGTGGTGGTAGTATAATGGTTTGGGCCTGTTTTGCTGCATCTGGGCCAGGACATCTTGCCTTCATTGATGGAACAATGAATTCTGAATTATATCAGAGAATTCTAAAGGAAAATTTCAGGACATCTGTCCATGAACTGAATCTCAAGAGAAGGTGGGTCATGGAGCAAGACAACGACCCTAAGAACACAAGTCGTTCTACCAAAGAATGGTTAAAGAAGAATAAAGTTAATGTTTTGGAATGGCCAAGTCAAAGTCCTGACCTTAATCCAGTCGAAATGTTGTAGAAGGACCACCAACATCCCAGAGTTGGAGCAATGGGCTCAAATTCCTCCAAGCCGGTGTACAGGAATGATCAAAAGTTACCGGAAACATTTAGTTGCAGTTGTCGCTGCAAAGGGGGGTCACACCAGATACTGAAAGCAAAGGTTCACATACTTTTGCCACTCACAAATATGTAATAATCGATCATTTTCCTTAATAAATAAATGACCAAGTATAATATTTTTGTCTCATTTGTTTAATTGGTTTCTCTTTATCTACTTTTAGGACTTGAGTGAAAATCTGATGATGTTTAGGTCATATCTAAAGGGTTCACAAACTTTCAAGCACAACTGTACTTGTTTTGTTCATTAGTAGTGAAGTAGATGCAACTTCTGCGCAGTAGCTCACTCTTGTTTTCCTTTCTCATTCTAGTATACTTAGTGCAAAAAGTCATTTTAAGGCTGCACCTTTGCAACCTTTACCCCCAATATCAACTTTTCTTTGTACCAAATATGCCTCCTTACTTTACACTGAAAGCTTATGTTTGTCCAATAGAACACTAACTGGACTTCACATTCTAATTGTGGGGCAGAAAGGTGTGAACTTACAGTAGTTAATAAAGTATTGGCTTCACTTTTGGACAGGCCAGTAATTATTGAGACTTTTTTCCTTACCTTTTTCTGTCTATTGGGTTTTCCAACCATTAGACTTACATCAAGCTAACTAAGCGATACATCTTTTAAGAATAAGAATAATGCAGTCTTAATAATAACATGTCACAGGGGATTATCATCTGGGCTTAAATGATGTAAGACAGGAGTCCCCAACTCTGGTCCTGGAAGGCTCCAGTGGCTGCGGGTTTTCATTCTAATCCTTTTCTTAATTAGTGAACTGTTCTTCTTGCTAATTAACTTTGTTTGAATTAATTTTAATTGACTTGTTTTTTAAGATTTGTTTCCTTGAATTTCTTTATCATTCCTCTGAAGTGCTTAATTTTTTCCTTAAATGGCACTCAAACAGAAATGAAATGTGAAGTGAGTGAGCCAGCAGAAGACCAATGTAAGTCAAGGCCAGAAGTCCCAACCAATTTCATTCCATCCAGTTGCTTAATTAGGCTGTAATTCTTGTTGTTAATTAAACCCATTCTTTAATTCTGTGACGATGTGGGTTCTGGCTCCACACTCCCGTTGCTATTCGGGAGCCCTTCAACCCAAACACCGTCGGTAATGTTACCGATGAGCTAGTCAGTGAAGGCAACAAACTAGGCAAGGGGATGGTTGAAAGTGAAATAGTGCTTTTATTAAAACAGTCAGCAATCAAAACAAAAACAGGTGTTCAAATAAAGTGCAGTGCTTCAAATTCTTCAATAAATAAATAAATCCTTTAAGAAAATGTGGAGGTTAAAACAAACAATCGAAAAAACACAATCCTTTAAAAACGAGGTTAAAATGTTCCTCTGGAAGCAATTCTTTAAACCAACAACAAGCCCGGTGCATCTTCTTTTATGCTGGCGCCTCACCTGCTTCTCCCGTACGGGCCCACGCAACAGGCAAGACGCTCTCTGCAGCTGCCCTTTTCTCACTCAACTACGAGACTGGAGACCTCCCGATCCCTGGCTTCGGTCTGGCACTCATCCCAGCCTCGAGACTTGGACTCCTTGGTCTCCAGGACGCCCACACCAAGGACTGCCACTCCAAGTCTCCCGACTTCCGCTACCCTTCCGCGGCCCTCTGCAGCCAGTCGCCTTCCCCTGGTCACTCCTGCTACCTGATCGCTCAGCGGGAGCGACATCAACACAAACGCCTGGGTGTCGGCCTAACACCCAGCTTCCACGCAGCTACCCTCGAGCGCTCATTCGCTCGCTCACACGCTCCGCGTGTCTGTCTCTCTCCTGCACCGCCTGCTTCCTCGCTTCCTATAACCTCCGTTCTCTTCCTTTTGTTCCCCTCACATTCCTCTCTAACTGACTCGCGCTTCTTTCTTTATAACGCGAGGGGCCATAGCAAATTAGCCACGGGAGCAATCACGGATGTGGGCAGTCCCTCACCTGTGCACTTGGTGAGAAACCTCCACACTACGGATCGTCCCGTGGCCTGCTAAGGTCCAACGCCCCCCTCACGAAGCCGCCTCGGGTGCGGTGATTATTTATTTAAAAATGAATGGCCTTTGCTCTGTGAGCTGTGGACCCGCTATACCACAAATTCCAAGGCTTGTTGCTGCTCTCATTGTGCAATACCAGACATTTCCAAAACTGTTGATTTTCTCTTTTCTAAGAGTAGTGTTAAAACGTTTTGGGGACCTGAGCAGACCAGCATTCCTGGGACCTACACCTTTCTTTATTTTGAGATATTGTATGATCAACAATGTTGGTTATGTTTTGTTGGTCGTGTTTTGGTTAATTTTGTATCTCATGATTGTTTGGCTGTAAATTAAGGAAAAAGAAACAATTAAGGGGTCTGTATTCAAGAGCAAGTCAAATAAAATTAATTATAAAGAAGTTAATTAGGAGCAAAAACAGGTCACTAATTAAGAAAAGGGTTAGAATGAAAACTTGCTGCCACTAGTGTCCTCCAGGACCGCAGTTGGGGACCCATGATGTAAGCAATACCACTCTGGGCTTGGGGGGTGTCACTAATGGCATCTTCTCTTTCCTCCTTGCATCTTCTCTTTCTGCCAGCTGAGGGCACCCTCCCATCCAGTTGGGATGCCGTTAAAAAGGATGGCCCCAAAAGGCGGCATCTCACTCAAGACCTGGAGTCAATTGTGATGATGTGAGTTCTCTTCCATGCTCCCTTCGTTCATCTGGGAGCCCTGAACCTAACACCGTCGATAATGTCACTGAGATGAGCTGACAAATGGGGACAAATCTCTCAAAGCCAGGGGATGTATTCCAAAAAGTGATAAAGTGCTTTTATTTAAAACAATCAAAAATAAAAAGTGCAGTGCAACAAGTTCCAATAAATAAATAAATCCGTAAAACAAGTGTCCAGTGGCGTTAAAACCATCAATAAATAAATCCTTTAAAATCAGAGGTTAATAAGCAGTCTCTCTCACTCACTACTCTCCAGCCCACCTCCGTCTCTTTCTCCCTGGCTCACCCATTGCTCTCGCAGCCGGCAGAGACCCAACAGCCACGAACGCCTTCTGCCAACCTCCGTCTTGGCCTCCTTTTAGACGTCACTGTCAGACCGTTGAGGTCGGCTCTCCTCCCTTCATCCTTCGTGCTCCCGAAGTCGCTCCTCGGATACTTCGGGAGGTCACCTGCTCTGCTCACTCCACTCACTCGAATATTCAGTGGGGCGAGATCCTCCTGCTTAGACTGCCTTTCTCACGTCCTTTAACCTCCTTTTTCCTTGTTTGATCTCTCTCCTTCCATTTCTTTCTATCTATCTTTTCTTTTCTTTTCTACATTCCCCCCTTGTCTGGTGTCGACCTGTATATATACACACACACACACACATACCCACGCACCTCCGTGGACGCAGCACCTTAATCACACACCGCAGGAAGCCAATGAGGCAAATGAGAATGACCGCACCCACACGTGACCTGGCAAAGACAGACCCTTTTATTATCCTACCTTGTTATTCAGCTGAGCTAATTTTCACTAACACCAGCTAAGTCTGTTTGCAACCTTCGAGTGGTGATCGATGAGCTGTCCTTCACTAACCTTGTAACTACAGTTTCTCAGTCTTGTAGATTCACACTATACAACATCCACAAGATTAAACCCCATCTGACAGAGTATGCAGCACAACTCCTGATCCAGGCTTTGGTTTTGTCAAGGCTGGACTACTGAGTACAGTGAACTCATTGTTAACTTCAAGAAACCATTTCAAGGTGATTAGAACTTTGTGGCATGGCACATTATCCTGCTGGAAGTATCTATCAGAAGATCAGTACACTGCGCTAATAAAGGGATGGATATGGTCAGCATCAATACTCAGATAGGCTGGGGCATTTTAACAATTCTCATTTGGTACTAAGGGGTCCAAAGTATGCTAAGGACAATATCCCCCACACCATTACATCACCACTATCAGCCTAAACCGTTTATACAAGACAGGATAGATCTATGCTTTCATGTTGTTGATGCAAATTTTGACCCTACCATCCAAATGTCACAGTAGAAATCGAGACTTATCAGACCAAGCAATATTTTTCCAATGTTCTATTGTCCAATTTTGATGAACCTGTGTAAATTGTAGCCTCAGTTGCCTGTTCTTTGCTGACAGGAGTGGCACCCAGTGTGGTCTCCTGCTGCTGTAGCCCTTCCTGCTTCAAGGTTTGACATGTTGTGCATTCAGAGATGCTTTTCTGAAATCCTCGGTTGTAATGAGTGGTTATTTGAGTTACTGTTGCGTTCCATCTGCTCAAACCAACAAGGCACTTTTGTCCAGAGAACTGCCACTCACTGGATATTTTCCCTTTTTCTGACCATTCTCTTGTAAACCTTAGAGATGGTTGTGCATGAAAATCTCAGTAGAACAGTAATTTCTGAAATATTCAGACTAGCCTGTCTGGCACCAACAACCATGCCACGTTCAAAGTCACTTAAATCACTTTTCTTCCCCATTCTGATGCTCGGTTTGAACTTCAGCAGGTCATCTTGACAATGTCTACATGCCTAAATGCATTAAGTTGCTTTCATGTGATTGGCTGGTTAAATATTTGTGTGAACAAACAGTTGTACCAGGTGTATTGTGAGGTCCTACAACAACAACAACATTTATTTATATAGCACATTTTCATACAAATAATGCAGCTCAAAGTACTTTACATGATGAAGAAAGACAAAAGACAAAATAAATAAGAATTCAAATAAGGGAACACTAATTAACATAAAATAAAAGTAAGGTCCGATGGCCAGGGAGGACAGAAAAAACAAAAAAACTCCAGACAGTTGGAGAAACAAAATAAAATCTGCAGGGGTTCCAGGCCACGAGACCGCCCAGCCCCCTCTAGGCATTCTACCTAACATAAATGATCAGTCTTTAAAGGTCCTATGCTTCTTCTCGACCACTCAGGTCTGCTGATTATCGGCATCTGGTGATGTCACCTCTGAATGGCATCAAATCTCAGTTCTTGTGTAGCTCCTACACACTTGTATCTGGAAGGTCCAACTCATGGTGAGCCAATGTTATGGCCTTGTAGCGGTGCTACATGATTAGCGTCATCTTAAATGTATTCTGTGCTGAGTTGCATCTTTGGTAGAGTTGTCCTGTTTACATGGTTTGGGTGTCTGTGTAAATGTTGTTCCCTGGAAACAAATGGGGGAAGGACAATGGCGTGGAACCATGGTCCCTTGTGATAGTTTGTCCTGTCAATCCCATCATTTGCATCCCGGTCAATTACTATTTAAACAGGAGGACGAAAAAAAGAAAAAAACCTGTTTAATACACTTGCACTTCATCACAGAGCGAAGAGAGAGCACTGATCGATTGACCTACACCTTCCCCTGCTTGCCACTTTCAACGCCAGATTTAACAACTTCACCATTACAATGCAAAAACCCCGGGGTTCCAAATTATGCCGAGATGCTGAGGATAAGAATGGTGAGACTGTTTTTTTCATTTGGAAGAGGAGCAAGCCATCATTTTCATCCTTGGATACTTGTTGTAGGACACTTTTTCAGCTGAACAAAGTTCACAATTACTATTCATTTTTTGTTTAATCTTCTGGACTTTTATGTGGATTTCGTGTTACTGTGTGTCTTATTTGTTTCATGTTCAGTGTGGGGTCAAGGGAGGTTTTGTGTTGTAGTTTTTTTTTTTTTTTACCTTTTTTGTACCTTTTTATTATTATACTAGGCTGACCCGCCTTTTAAGGCGACCGACTTTTAAGTTGACCACTTCTTAAGGCAATTCAATATGTAGATCAATTTGATATTTTATACAAACTCATTAATTTGGTTATATTGAATTTGAGCGGTATTACTTTAATACTTAATTTTTGTGATGAAATTTAAACTTTTTTTCTATATTGAGGTCGCCCTTTTGAACCCCCCTGATATTTACTATGCGGCGAGGCAATTGTACTCCATCAACATTAATTATTTCCAGAGACATAATTTTGTCTATTTTTCCAGCGCATCGCGCACAAAAGCAAGGGAACGATGGGAGCACCAGAACTCTTCTCACATCATGTCGCTTCGTACCGCAAACTGCAAGTAGTAAGTCTGTGATAAGCGGAATACCGCTACGCTTTCCACTCACGGGACGGAAGGTCAATCCCGACCGCTTTTATATAGTAAGAAAGAAGAAGAAGATATTGCATAGTCTGGAGTAGAAAATCATCTTTTACCTGGAAAAACAAAAGTACAAATCCCATCGTGCATTGCAAAATGGACGGGGCGTGTGTGAAACTCCGTGCTACTCGCACAGTCTGGAGTAGAAAATCATCTTTTACCTGGAAAACGAAACTACAGATCCCATCGTGCATTGCAAAATGGACGGTGCGTGTGTGAAATTCCGCGCCTGCGTAGCACTCACGGGACGGAAGGACACCCGACCGCTTTTATATAGAAGGATTCCACTGGTCACTTTTGGGGTTGGGTGTGATGTGGGAGCTTTGGATGGAGTGAATTATATATGGCTTTGTTTCTTATCACTATTAATATATATATACACATTTGTATTTTACAAACTGTCAGTTGTATAATTATTTAACCGTTAATTGGAGAAGTTTATTTGGAAGAAGTACGGCTTGTTGAATCTAACATCCCTAAGCTTGCCAGGCCAGGGGTCTTTGTGGTGTAGCTGCCGTGTCAGGTGAGTTGGTTGGCCATTACAGCCTAACGTACACAAAGGCAAAAGGACTTTCTAAGCAACTCTGTAAAAAGGTGACTGGAAAGTGCAAATCAGGAGATGGAGACAAGAAAATATCCAAGTCACTGAAAATCCCCTGGAATCCAGTTAAATCAATCATTAAGAAGTGGAAAGAGTATGGCAAAGGTTTAAATCTGTCTCGACCAGGCCATCTACAAAAAACTGAGTGATCGTTCAAGAGGAGGAATAACAACAAGAGACCTCTGAGAACACTGAAGGAGATAGAAACTACAGTGGATAAGATTCGAGAGACGGTGCAGACAACAACTGTTGCCGGGTGCTTCACCATTTGTAGCTTTATGTGAGGGTGGCAAAGAAAAAGCCACTGTTAAAAAACAAAAACACATGACATCTCGGCAAGAGTTTGTCAATAAGCACATTGCAGACGATTCTATGGTAAGTCACTGATGAAGCATGGTGGTGGCAACATCATGCTGTGGTGATGCTTCTTTGCAGCACACCCTGGAAGACTTGTGAGGGTAAAATGAATGCATGAAAGTGCAGGGAAATCCTGAAGGAAAACCTGATGCAGTCTTGAAAAAAGCTGACAGAGACCTGTTAACACAGATTAAAGGTTTTCATTGCTGCCAAACATGCATCTAGTACATGCTGGCTTGAATACTTATTCAATCAATTATTTTCTGTTTTATATTTGTAATTAATGTAGAACACTCCATAGAGATCTGCTTTCACTTTGACATGAAATAGTCTTTTTATTTATCTATACTTTTTATAGACACTGCATTTGGAGAACTCAGAGGTTTGCTTGGTAAAATTATTGCTAAGCTTATTTACACAGAAACAATCAAACAACATTGGCCTACTGCTAACTAGCCATAAAAACCTCTAAACTTGTTTTCGCACAGATAAAGCAGATTAATGATAGTAAAATTTTACATGACTTGTTCTCATCAGTACTGACTGGTGTGGTTTCTTATGTGGGCTGAAGTGAAGAACTGTTTGATGGAATTCACTTTGTTGTCTTTGTTGTCCAGACTTTTTCGATTATAGCCATTTATCATGAATGTTTGGCTGCTAAAACTCCTTTCTAGAATTAAGGCTTCTGTTTTTTCCAGGTTCTGGTTGAGTCAGATCTTGAAGGTCGTGTTACAGCAAGAGATCTCCCAAAGATCAGAGAGAGAGTGAATAAGAGAAAGGAAGAGAGAGGCTACAGGTATTGCAGGGGGTTAAATAAAATACGACTACTAATGTATTGTCTTTCACTTGAAGCCATAATCACATTTTTTATTAGAAGGCAATATTTGGTTGAGGTTACTTTTAGGAACAGGTTTATGTGTCACTAAGTATCATTCTGGCCTAGTGTCTCGCAGCTCCAGAGTTGTGGGTGAAATCCCGGATCTGAATGTTTTACTTGCATCCGTTTGTGATTTTTTTTCCAGGACCTCCAGGCTTGTCCCACATCCCAACAATGTGCACGTTAGGTTGAGTTGATAGTTGTGTTGTCACTAAGTGTGGTTCTGTGTGAGGGTGCTCAGCAATGACCTAATGCCTCACCAAAGTTTGGTTCCCACCTTACACCCAATGATGCCAAGCTCCAGCTGATCAATGAAACATCATAATACATGAACATTAATTATTTTACTGTTATTACATTTTTAATACAACAAAGAATAAGAGATATCACAAGCCCTTAATGACGGCCCAAAGCCTTGTACACATCATATAAATATTCCACAACAGAAGAAGTCTTACAAGCCTAAAGGTGATGACCCTCAGTACTCTCAACTATCCGATAACCACCCTGTCCACTGGGAGTTTCACTGATAGAGAGAAAAAAGGAAAACAAAATTCAATAATTCATTAGAAAGACAAAGGGATTAATTAACAAGAGACCAAATCCCTTTCAGTCCTTTACTTTTGCTTTAAAAAAGGTCTTCACACCTTTATAAAAAAGCAGTAGTCTGTACTAAAAACTCATACATTATTGAAACCCAGCCGGAAAAGGAATCCCAGGCAACATAACCCTGAAGCTAAAGGATGTGAAAAAAGCAATGCTATCTGACAGATTATCGTATAGTGTCAGAACTGCACACTTGGGCCCATTCAGAAAGCCTTGAATTTGTACGCTTGACAGCTGTTTGGCAAATTATATTTATATAAAGAGACAACAACCTGGCAAGACTTCGGGAAAATGGCGTTACTGTTGTCAATTAAGGGATTAAAAGTTTGACAGCAGATTTCACACTGGCAATTTAAATTTTGGATGGAAAAATGCAAACAGAAAGAATGCAAAGAGATTTATTCAACTCAGGAGATCTTTTTCCAAAAATTACACTTGTGATAATGTCAATGTCTTGTATTTCATCAAATGACGTGGGAAGAAACAGATATTCATTTTATAAGAAAATTTACAGAATATTGTCACATATTTAGTATACAATATTTTTAAACATTAAGAGTGTATATACAGTATAACCACACTAATAACTGTAGGGTAGTGAAAATGAGGAAAAAATATGCTAGGGATCCAAATGTAAGATCAGATGATTATGGAGTGCTGTATTAGGACTTGTAAAATGTGTAATAGTAAAAGTATCTGTAAACACGGCTACACTACATATGACCGATTATATAAAGGATTTAAAAACATTTTACAGAATGTAACTGAAGAGGTAATCCCCTGGTATCTGTTCACACAAGGATAACACCAAAGGAGCTGCAAATATCAAAAGCAATGTGCTTCTTTTTACAGATAAGTGACAAAGACAAAGAAGACTAAAGCCCTCTGGAGTTGCCATCGCGGGCGGTCAGTCAGTCATTTTCTCACACAGGGTGGTTTGCTAACTTTCTCACTGCCCAAAGAAGCACACCAAAACCCTTTCTGCTCCGCTGGTAACAGTCTGCAATATGAAATCACGAATAAACTTGAGTTAAAGTGTGTGTGTCTGTAGATCCAGCATATACAGTACCAAAGAAAAGACAAATACCACAATAGTACATAAGGCACAAATCCAGGATGTGAAAACAAAACTGAAAAATGGTGTGTTTACACTTTACCTCAACCTCTCTCCCTTATATTCTGAAGCTATGTCTTGTAGTGTTTGAATTGAATGGTAGTACCCCAATAAGTATAAAAATGTAGCTGAAATTTTCAAAATATAAAACCAATGAGATCTCACATCTGTCAGGCCACATTGTAACTGGTAACCAGCCAGGTAACATGGTGACAGACAAAAATGATAATAATCAAACCAACAATATGGGAGAGGACATTTACAGGAACATATTTATGCAAAAAACATTTGTGTCAAAGTTAAATAAAATACCAATTATGAAATAAATAATCACATGAAGAAGAATGTCGATTATATATAAATAAGTCATTCAACAGTAAAAAAAAATGCATAATTGAATAAAAGGCATCTAATTATTATAAAATACAATATTATTTTATTTTGGTTCAAAAATGTTCTTACCTTAGATTTAATTACTACAGATTTTATTTCAAAATGACCATATTTAAGAACGGGACTCTTCCAACCAACAGATTTCTGAGTGGCTCTTTTAAGTGCTCACACTATTTGTTTCTGAAATTTTTTTTTCGGGAATTTGTTTTTTGTTTTTTTAGTTGTTAATACAAACCAAAGGGCCCTGCGGTGGGCTGGCACCCTGCCCGGGGTTTGTTTCCTGCCTTGCACCCTGTGTTTGCTGGGATTGGCTCCAGCAGACCCCCGTGACCCTGTAGTTAGGATGTAGCGGGTTGGATGATGGATGGACAAATCAAGGGGTTGAACCTATTTCTATTGGTTTTAATCACTGCCTGTGGATTGATTGTGCCTGGTTGTAGGCAGTGGGCTACCAAAGGTCATTTGAGCTCTTTACATTTAAAGTCTTGGTCTGCGTGAGGGTTCTGCATCGGTAGAGTTCTCACATACAGCAAGGCAGCTTTCTAACTTTTCCACTGCAAAACTAGCACAACAAAGCTCTCTGTCCTCACATTCCATTTTTACAATGTCCTTTTTGCAAATCATAAATGATTTAAAGAGTAAAACAATGACGTTTACTTCACTGATGTTTAAAGCATCATTCATCATTTGTTTTCCTTTTATCGTCACTTAAAATTGGATTAGTACTTTGTGTATGTTAGGACAGTGAAGAATTTTTATGCTGTTTTTATAATTTAGAAAAAACTGTTCCCATGTTTAAATAAAACTGCATCACTGTTATAAATATGGTTAGGTCCATAAGTATTTGGACAGTGATACAATTTTCATAATTTTGGCTCTGTACGCCACCACAATGGATTTCAATTGAAGCAATCAAGATGCGATTGAAGAGTAGACTTGCAGTTTTAATTTAAAGTGTTTAACAAAAACATTGTATGAGCCGTATGGAAAAGTCAGCCATTTTTCTACATGGAAAAACTAACATAATAATGAATATGACGATTTATTGTTTGAAAATTGTTTGCAGTCAATGACTGCCTGAAGTGTGGAACTCATGGCCTTCTCCAAGTGCTGGGTTTCCACTCTACTGATGCTTTGCCAGGCCTTTACTGCTGTTGTCTTCAGGTGCTGCTTGTTTGTTGGACTTTCTGCCTTCAGTTTTATCTTCAGCAAGTGAAATGCATGTCAAATTGGGTTGAGGTCAGTTGATTGACTTGGCCATTGAAGAATATTCTACTTCTTTGCCTTGAAAAGCATTTGATTTACTGTCACTGTTACTGACTCATTGTCCATCTTAACTGTGAAGCATTGTCCTATCAGGTCTGCAGCATTTGTCTGAATCAGAGCAGACAGTATAGCCCTGTACACTTCAGAAAGCATCCCACAACTTCTGTCAGCAGTCATAACATCAATAAACACTTCCATTGGCAGTCACGCATGCCCATGTCATAACGCTGCCTCCACCACATTTCACAGATGATGTGGTATGCTACAAATCATTAGCCATTCCTTCTCTTCTCCATATCCATCATTCTGGTACATATTCATCTTAGTTTCATCTGTCCACAGAAAACTGTTCCAAAACTGGACTGTTTTTTTTTTAATATTTTCAGGTAAAGCCTAATCTGTTCTTCCTATGATTGAAGATTACCAGTAGTTTGCATCTTGTGGTAAACCCTCTGTCTTTACTTTCGTGAAGTCTTCTCTTGATTGTAGACTTTGGCGATGATAGGCCTACCACCCAGAAAGTGTTCTTAGTTTACCTAAATGTCGTGAATTGTTTTTTCTTCACCAAGGAAAGAATTCTGTGATCATCCAGCATATTTGTCTTCCATAATTGTCCAGGCCTTGTGGTGTTGCTGAGCTTATCACCATTGTGTTCCTTCTCTTTAAGAATGTACCAGATGGTTGATTTGATCACTCCTGGTGTTTCTGCTATCTCTCAGATGGGTTTTTTTTGTTTTCTCTGCCAAATTATGGCCTGTTTTTACTTGCATGGACAGTTCTTTAGACCTTATGTTGAGAGTTAACAGCGACAGCTTCCAAATGCAAATTCCACACTTGGAATCAACTCCAGAACTTCTACCTGCCTAATAGTTAGTGAAATAATGAGGGACTTGCTCACACCTGGTTATGGAACAGCTTGTCAGTCAAACATCCAAATACTTTTGAGCTTCTGAAAATTGGGGACCATATATAAAAATGGCTGTCATTCTTTAAGGGCTCATACTATATTTCTATTAAACCCTAAGAATTGATTATGAAAGCCTACAATTCAATCATGCGATTATTTCTTCATTTCAAATCTATTGTGGTGGTGCACAGAGCAAAAATGATGAAAATTGTGTCACTGTCCCAATACTTTTAGACCTAACTGTGTAATTGTAAAAAATAGATAAGCAAATACATACCATAAGCAGATATGTTGTTTTACATAGCAAACACCATCATAAACAGCACCATTCTCACTGTACTAGAAATGTTAACATTTGTACAGGAGAATTTAAAATGAGTAAAATTCAAAATACCCATCCATTTTCTCACCTCTTTATCTAGTGTGCTTCTGTATAACAAATTTCACATCGTATAAGTATGGGTGTGTATGATTGGGCTCTGTGATGGACGAGTACCCCAACGACAAGGGATGCAACTATGGCTGGTGGAATAGTTGCCAGCTGTTGTCACCTTCATCTCCCTTAATTTAAGTAAAGTATGACTAAGAATATAATGCTCTTTCAAAATGTGCCATTTCTCACTTTTTAACGACCCTAAATATTAGAACTACCTTATATGGATATGCTCTTCCGTGGATAAGTCTGGACTTGATTTTACCGTATAATTTCTGGTATTTTATAATGTTGGTCATATAAGTTGAATGCGGAAAACTCACGCTATTGGTACAAAGGATTATGATATGCTAATGCCCACCTAAGAGAGTAACCACGGAGCACACTGCCTTTTTTTTCTATGTGGGTGTGGCAATGAGCTGTATCAGCGCGTGCTCCTAACCTCTCTCTCTCTCTCTCTCTCTCTCTATTGTGCCTACGTGAGAACATGGTAATACCCAAACTATTCTGAAGCAAAGTTTGCACTGATTTGTGTTTTTTGTATCTCACATCCTCATACACCTTTATCGTAAGAGCATCCCTTATCTACGATGGAGCGTTCAGAAGAAAATATGAATCATTGAAGTAGAGAAAGAAATTGTTAACTGCGCTGCTGCAACAAAATTCGATGCATCTGAGTAACTGTTGGAGGAGGATTGGAGGAGGCATGAAGATGGGAAAAAAATTAAGTGTTGCATTTTGAATGGGTCTGATTTTATGATCGATTTTTCAGGTTTCAAAACCCGACATATGTGAATATATACGGTAGGTTAGAAAATGGATGTACAAATGGAGTCATTTAACATTTTCCTGTATAAATTTAAGTTACTGTAGCACATGGTAAAGGGTACTGTTTATGATCGTGTGTACTATATAAGAGGCTACTTTAAGAACATCTACTTATGGAATGTATTTGCTTATTTATATTTTTCTCAATGATTAAATTAGCAGAAAAACCCATAACTGTCCTAAAATGGGTGATGTAATACTCAAATTCTAAATGACAGTACAATGAAAATGAATGATACTTTTAAATTTAAGGAAGTTAATCTCATCGTTTTACACTTTAAATCATTTATGATTTGCAAAAAGATGCAGATTATGAATAACGTTATGCAGGTAGTCCCCAGGTTACGGACATCCGACTTACGACTTACAAACGAGGCTGCAGCTGCGAAACATGCGCCTCAGTAACTGCCGCTCCATCATCTTTGGCTTGGGGATGCTGCAAGCAGTGGCTGGATGGAGGCTGGAGGGGGGGCGATTTTGCTGCTCGCACAATGTAGTGTCCCTCGGGCGGCTCCCGGCGGCAAGCAGTGACCCGTGGTCCATAGTCACCGGGGCCACAGCTATCGTTGGTGTGCAGGATGATGGTTCGCTGCCCGCCAACTACGCTGACGCAGCTACTGCTCCTGACTGGACGCAGGCTGGATGAAGCGAAGAGGGGCGTTTCACTGCCTGCCCAGCACACACGGCTGGTAATGCTGCAAGTGCTGACCCGGTTGTGGCTGAACGGAGGCCACTGAGGGTGAACAGGGCGGCGGGCGTAGCATTGTAGTGTGCTTCGGATGGCTGCCTGTTGAATTGAGGTTGGGCGATTCACTACTCGCCTTTGGCCGCACCGAGTTCGTTCTCGGTGCTGCAGGCAGTATACTGTAGTGGAGGTGACTGTGTGGTGGGCGAGTGATGAACCCCCCCCTCGCCGCCCCCATTCATTCTTAATAGCAGGCCTGCTTGTACTGTTATGCACATAGCAGGAAGTTGTCTCTTGTCAGTACATCAGACGTGCTGGCGAGGGGTGCCTTCCTGCTGTGATAGTGTGTACAGTGCTGTGCAGAAGAGCTCATCTTAACCTTTTGTCTTCACCCTTCAGGAATGTCTCTGAAACACAAATCTGATGCAAGTGCTGGTGATACAGTAAAGAAGAGAAAGACCATCACCATTGAAAATAAAGTAGAAATAATAAAAAGGTCAGAGAGTGGTGAAACTCCATCATTCATTGGCAGAGCACTTGGTTACAGTCGGCCAACAATAGCATTTATTAAAATAATGTACCTGTTCCGACTTACATACAAATTCAACTTACGTGCAAACCTACAGTCCCTATCTCGTAAGTAAACCTGGGGACTGCCTGTATAAGCAAAACATTGTAAGAAGCTGCAACATGCAGGAGTTTCAGAGAAAAAAAGTTTCTAAAAAAGTTTTAAAATGAATTCCCACCCACGTGAACACAAGGAGGAATATGAAGCTTGAAATACAGATTGACAGATACATCCTTCATTTCTAATGACTGGCTGGTAGTAAAAAATGATTGGCTTAACTGGCATCATTACAAAAAAGACTGATGATTGATGTCACCCACACCCCCCAACTGAAAGTGTTATTTTCACCTTAATGTCTAAGGTAGGAGAGAGGAGAGAGATTTTGGTGGAGGTCAGAAGCAGGAAGGAGGATGGCATTTTCATGGACGGTGCAAATTCAGATGGTGTTTTGTGTGAGGTTGGAGGATGGAGCCATTTTGGCAGAGGTAGGAGACACAATGGATTTTTATCAGAGGAAGGGGATTATTTTGTCGGAAGGAGGAGGGTGGCTCTTTGGAAATACACCTGCACGCCCTGCACAAGAGTCACCTCTGATTTTCACTGAAACTGAGGTATTTGTTACTGAATAACTTAATTCATTAAAAATTATCAGCACAGGCAGTGGATTTAAATTATTCTCTTGTCTTAAAACGAACAATTGACTTTGAAAGTGATATCAAAGGCCACACAACAAAAGGCTTGTAAAATGAAGTAAGAGAGAGAAAGGGAGAGAGCTGAAGGTTGCTGGCTCAAATCCTATAAACGCCAGAAGTGATTCCACTCCATTGGGCCCTTGAGCAAGGCCCTTAACCTGCAATTGCTCTGTCCCGAGTATGACGTAAACCTGCATCTGCCCTGTAAGCAGGTCCTCCATCTTACAGGGAAAACTTTGGGATTGATGGCAAGATTGGCACTCCAGCCACTGTAAAAAAAAACAAAAAAACCTCACACTGTTCCATCCCATCTGAGATAGTGTGGTGTGGTCCTAATCTGGGATCCTGAGGTGGAGTAAGAGACTGCCCTATTATAAGAGACTGCCTGGATTATTCACAGAAATGAATGAAGGAGTAAAGCTAAAAAGAAGTAGATGATGAAGTTAAAATGGCAGCTTGGAGTTTCACTTTCACTTTGTACAATTTTAATTTGTTCCTGTCCTGTTTCAGCACACTAAACTCCAATGGGTATACAGACTGGCATCAACTGTAGATCTAAAACTGCAATCATGGCAATTTGCTCTTTTGATTAGATGCACTACTTAGTTACAGTAAGTGGTTTATGTTATTGGGTGCATTATTATTTAAATACATTATTAATTGAGAATAAAATCTTAATAAGAGGCTATGGACATCGTATATCCAAGTTTTGTTTTGTTGGTCTTCGGTCACTCATGATTTTATATGGTCTGAGTGAAAAAGAAATCTTGAACCAGGAGTGGACAAGTACTTTTCTACTGAAGATAATAAAGAGAAGTTATTGTCGTATCTTTAGTATTTTTAAGTACACGGTTTTAGGTATAAAGCACACCAGAATTGAAATAAATTTCTTAATACAGAAATCAGGTTTTAAAAACATGTTAAGTGTTACTGTAGCACTGCCTCTTGGTTCCTGAAGAATGGCTTGAAATTTCAGCCCGTTTGATGTACTTTTGTCTTTGGCACGTAAGAGTAATTAGTGATGATAAATTGTGAAGGACAGCATCCTGTGAGTCTTCTTTAGTGATGGCTCCTGCCTTGTACCTGGTGCTTCTGGGACTCCTCCTGTCTGCCACTCAGTACAGAAATAAATTACTTTGGAAGATGAACAATTAAGTCTGAAAAAAGCAGTATGCAAATTTAAACACATACTTTCCTATTCAATTCATTTCATTGATCACCAGCCTCTAGAGGGCAAGGAATAAGCAAGAGAGGTAAAAATTACTTTTCAATAAGTTTAAATTGTCTACCACAGCAAACGCTTTAGTGCCATTTAGCAAGGTTTCATTCCATTTTTGATAATGTTGGTTTCTTTTTTCTTCAGGGCACTAATAATACAACCATCAATGTTCTGCACCTGCTTTTTCCATTGTAGGTTTGTAGAGCAGATTAATAGCTCTGTAAAAAAAAAAAGAAAGCCTGCATGTAATCATTTCTACAGTTTTTGTGGTATCCTCTGTTTTGGATTTGACTCAAATGCATTTCACTTTAGAAAAACAGAATTGCACTACACAAGTTAAGTCTAAGACACAAGGCTTACTGAGGAATTTTGGCTTGCTTTAAAAATCATTTGTTATCTTTACTATAAAGCAGACTCTACAGCTAAAAAATCAGAACTCTGGGATACAAACTTAGGCTGACATTGCCACTCATCTTCTTTGTGGACCATATTTGACTGTCTGTGTGTGACGGTAGTAGGACCGTCACCGGGTCTTTTATCAGTATGACGAGCCGGAAGAACCAGCATTAGACTCTATTTAGCCAAATATAATACAGTAAAGAGTTGACAGGTGCAGTGCTGAATGATTCATAACGTTAAATGAATCTCCATAAGACATTATTGTTAGCACATCATTCTGGTAAATATCAGATTTTTGATTTTAGATAATGCCTTCACTTACCAGCTTGGCAGAGTCTTCTTCTTAAGTGGACTAGCCACATTAGTGGTCAGTTGATGGGCAGTTTTCATTCTACGCGCACATGGGTGCATACTCCCTTTATGCTGCTAAAAACCGGGAAGCAGCTGATTTCGCTAACAGTCAGGAGGAACCAAACGGGATAGGGGGAAAGCAGTCGCAGTGCGGAGATGGTAGTAGTTTTACTCCACATGTTCATGTATTTTATGTCTTGTTGTTGTTTAACAGTTTAGATGTAATCCTCGGGGATGTGTGAGATGTAGGTAAGATCATGTATGAGTAGGAATAAAGTAAGGATAAGGGGATGGACCCACCCCCATCTGAATGGCAGGAGCCCATTGCCTTTAGGCGAGTGGGTAGGAAATACTTAAAAAGCCTCAGTGCCTTTAGTAGGGAGGTGAGTGTTGAGGATAGGTGTCACTATTGTGCGTATTGCAAAGTTTCATTTTTTCCCCATGCTGTAGGTATTTTGTTCAACCTTTTTAAGCCAGGCAGTTTCCAAGATTTCAGGGAGAGTTTCAGTACTTGGGGAAAGATAGGTTTTGGCTGCTCCAGAGCCATTGGACCAACTATTCAACCTTTTTCTTTCTACCATTTATTTCTGTTTGGCAGCTTTGGACTATTTTATGAGCCCTTGCCTATAATTACTATGCATGAATGTTTTCAGTAATTTGAATTTGTCCTGTTTGTTGGATGCCACTATTTTGTTTTGCTTGATTGTTGTATTTTATTTTTATTATATTGTTTATTCCATAATGACATTTTTTTGTAGATTTTTGTCCTCAATATCACCCACAAATGCTGGTTTATGATTTTTCTTGCAATAAATATTGGTGACTTTGATTTCTAGAGACTTTTTACTTTACCTGGGCTTTGGGGTGCCTTGAGCGCCGTTTGGCTATGAACTACCAGCGGACACTGACTGAATACAGTGTATCGTGACACTATGGTATAAAATATAGATAAATAATGTACTTTCTTTTCAAAGACTTAAAATCGATTCTATTAAAAAGCACTTGAGAATGTAAAAGAGTTGACCCTAAATTATGTAAAAATTCTGAATATACCATTTTTGCAATTATCTGTGTGTGTGTGTGTGTGTGTGTGTGTGTGTGTGTGTGTAAACACAATAACCTGAGTACGCTTTCACTTAGGTCAACCAAATTTTGAATACAAGTATTAGGTACAAAACGATGATATCTAACAACTTTTGGGCTGTTTCCGCTAACTGGAAGTGGAACTTTACCTTTTATTCATGCAGCTGCAGAGTCCGATTTATTCAACTTTAATTTCATAATAATTGTTCATCCATCCATCCATCCATTATTCAACCTGCTATATTATTAATTTGATTTGATTTGTTGTTGATGGTTCTTTAATGTACATCATATAAAAATATAATCATTGCCTTGTGGTTTACTCCTCAAATATCCATCCCCATATCTGAGTATACGAGAAAGTCTAGGGAAGACCACTCCCGATTTTTTTTTTTGCATGTGCCATACGGTCCCAACTTTTTCTGATTTGGGGTGGCAAAAAATGTATTGTTTCCTAGCATCACACTGACCAGTAAAAACCTGGCCACACAGTAGTCTGCAGTTTGAGTTGTGCTGTGTGTATAGTCTGTGTATTCTTTCCATTTATTGTGTCTTGTCCTTTTTTAAACCCAAACCTGTTTCATTCCAAACTTAACGTTTTGCCATTTCAGCTTAGGCAGTTTATAGCCAATATATTTTCCTGGTTGCAAGGTTCTCACTTTACTATGCATTTAAATCTATATGGCTGTATTTTGTCAGATGTAATCCAATGTCTGGGAGTATCACAAAACTCCCAATTAAGACAGGCTAAGTGGCAGCATTTTTGTGCATGTTTCAATAATTATTAGCAAAAAAGACACAGATCTTATTATTTAGGTAAGTTAATGTTTGTTAGAGAAGTCTGCACGCATATAGGGAGATTCAGGTAAGACCCCACCAGAACTGTCATGCCAAAGACACCACTGTCTATATTTGCCATTGTGTTGTGCTCATTAGGTATTAGTTGTGCAGGCAGATACTCCACACTGATCATGTAAGGTCAAGTGAACCAAGCATGCCTTTGCGGGCTCTACCACATGTTATATTTTTTTTATAGTTTTCCATTTAGTTTTATAAAACATTTTTTGAATTATTATTTTTTTATTCTGTGTTAACTGATTTATTCCTGGAGCTGCTTAGCTTCATTTAAGTGCATGTGAATGTCTTATGTCCTTACAGGACAAGCAAGTCAAAAGTCAAACAGAGAGCCACACAAAGATTTATAATAGTGACTTCACTTCCGCCACACTCATCTCTACACTTTTTCTAGTCAAATTTGTTCAGATTTTATATTTAACACACCCGTATTAGGAAGGAATTGAGTGCATTAATAAACAAGTGAGGTCAACAATCCAGATGCCTTGAAAAAAAAATATTATTTAATAATAGTCATAATATGAATTGACAACCTAGCTCATTTTCATCCTTTTGTATACTCTTCTAGAAGAATTGTTCATGCATATGTTTTTACCTCAATTATTTCATAAATCCAGTCCAGAAACTCTGATACTTTAGCATAGACTCCTGGGTGATTGGGCTCAGCACATCCTGTACCCCAGCTGACCACCCCAATCAAACGCCAGACGTTTTCATCTTGACACACCAGAGGCCCTCCGCTGTCACCCTGGCAGAAAAAAATCCAATTTATTCCATCTTCAGTGGCAGATTAGTTTCAGCCTACTGTTAAATAACTGTTTTTAATGAAGAATGAAATATCTTTTTTTCTTTCATTTGGCCTAATGATTGAACATAAGGAAAACTGATATCAGAGAAATTCTTACAAAAACAAACAATAAATTAGTCTGTTGGTTAGGCATGAATGGGGTGCTTGTTGCATTAAATACAATCAAAATAGTTAACAGCATCCCCTCAGCACTAAGAAATAATATAATTAGATCTCTTGTCAATTACCTACATCAAAATGCAATCAGACCAAATCCATTTCTGTCTATTCTTCTTTACCGCTTACAGGAAATGAGTATTACTGCTTCTTATTCATGACGCAGTTCCTCCTGAAACACTGACATTCTTTTTTTTCTTACAACTAATTTTGTAATTAGAAACCAATTCCCACTTTCAGTTGATGGCCTTTTATTCAAATAGCATAATCCTGCTTATTTTTTTGTACTATACTATGGAGACCCTTAAGTGACATGGCAAAGAAAAAGAATGAGGCATGAGAAAATAAAATTTGACTGGAGAAAAAAAATAGATGGGAGAAAAAATATTTTTCTGATGGTGGGTTGGGGAGTAATGCAAAATACCTTTGTGTTTTTTCACAAAACCTTGGTGTTTTCTCACAAAAGTATTTCCGGTCTAACCCACATTACACGTTGGCTGAAACGTAACACATGAACACAGCATCTGGCATGACTGAATTGTATTTGTGAGTCACGTACACCGAACCTCGACTAAAACATCAAACCTGTTCTGCACTGTAGACTGCTACAAGGTGTTCTTGGAATTACCGTAAGCATGTGCATGTGCTGGAGGCACAGTCTCAAGTTATTCTCGTAACAGATTATGTTTCACATGCTATGTTTCAGTGAACTGGTCATTTAGGTTTAGGTTTAAACAGCCATCACTTAAAATTAGACCCGGAAGTACGTTTCTGAGACAATATACAAGAATTTTAGTTGATTTTCCCCTCTCCCATCAAATAAATATATTGTTTCTCAAAATAAACACTCATTTTTTCTCACGAATTTCACTTAATCGAATGCTCCACCCAAACATTATATTTGTTTTATATGTTTTTGACCTCATGTAATTTTTAGTTATGGCCAAGAAGAAAAATTAATCTCATGTTTTTGGGGAGAAAGAGCACAAAGTTTCTGATAAAATGAGAGCCAATAGTGACCAATTCTAAACAACTGCAAATAATATCAAAATAATATAATAACAATAATACCCGGCTCTCCTCCCATTCTCTAGTAAAGAATCCATTTTCAATTTCAAGACTATTTTCACATTCTGGACTTATTTAATACTAGTCGTGAACCAGGACAAACTTTAAAAATCAGTAAACAAAAAGGTATATCTAGCTAAGCAGAGGCAAGTTACGCTCCAAAACACAAAGCTTCCCCCTCCCCTTGGCCCGCAGCCAGTCTCTCGGATTATAATAATAAATCGGTGCCGCAAGCGAACTATGATACTTAGCGCAATGAGAGAAGTTGCAAAATCAACCAGAATGTTCAAGCAAATTATAGAAAAAAACCCCGATCTAAATCCGTTAAGTAGTTCTCTCGTGAAAAGCGAACAGACATACTGACAGACAGACATTGGATTTTATATATACAGTGGAACCTCGGTTTACGAGTAACTTGGTTTATGAGTGTTTTGCAAGACGAGCAAAATTTTTTAATAAATTTTGACTTGATAAACGAGCGATGTCTTGCAATACGAGCAGTATGGATACACTTTGTCTGCTGAGCGTCATGTGATCACAACTGAGCTAAAGTTTCTTCTCTCTCACGCGCACGTGTCTCTCTCTCTCTCTCTCGTTATCTCTCTTGCTCGCACAGCGCGTCTCTCTCTCTCTCTTCTTATCTCTCGCTCCCGCTGGTCTCTCTCTCCTTATCTCGCTCGCTCGCACTCGCCTCTCTCTCTCTCCTTATCTCTCTTGCTCGCGCGCAGCGCGTCTCTCTCTTCTCTTGAGGGCAATTGTCTCCTATTCTCCGTCTGAGTCTGTGTGCCTCACTCATATAGTCAACATCCGTACGAGCATATACTGTTTACTACAGCATTGTGACTGTGTGTGTGTGTGTGTGCGCGTGCACACGTGTATGCTGTGAAGTGCAAGTCCCCATCTTGTGGAAAGAATCATCTGAGTTTCCATTATTTCTTATGGGGAAATTTGCTTTGATATACGAGTGCTTTGGATTGCGAGCATGTTTCCGGAACGAATTATGCTCGCAAACCGAGGTTCCACTATATAGAGATTTTAGCAAAAAAAAAAAACGTGATTTGCACATCGTGTTCATACAACTGGATGACTTAACATGTGGATTTAGTGTCACAAGTAATGTGAGATTTTTTTCAAGGACATTTATAATATCTAGCGTTTGGTCTTGTCTAGCGTTATGTCTAGTAACATTGGGTCCCGTGTTATCACATCACTTTTCATGTCCTTTCTCAGCCATCACTAAAAACTACATGGAGTAACATGAAAAATGTCATTTTTGGGTGGAGTATTCATTTAAGGTGCTAAGTTCATTTTGGAATAACTCAGCAGAATGTAGTACACATACTACATGTACTCCTCAGTTCTTAGGCCTTTTTCCTCACGTTTCATTCTAGATATTGTACGTAAGCAGCTTGTATGTGATGAAGAAATAGGTCTAAAGTGGCTCTTTGGAAATGTTAGATTATTGTTAAACTGAACCTTATCGGATACAGGTAGCAATATTGCTAAACATGTCAAATAAACTAAAATATAAAACAATTTCAAAAGAGCACTATGAACTAAAAGTTATCAATAATGAGAGAGATGTAATTTTTGAGATCATAGACAAAGCTGGATAAACCATCCTTTCTCCCACTTAGAAATTAATAAACTCTGATCAGGCTAGCATGGAAAACAATGATTGACTCTAGAGAATGTGTAAAGTAGTTTAATAGCTTGTATGCAGTGTTCAGTAGAACGGAGGTTCATGTACAGGAGAATGCACAGTGTGGCATTAATTCCTGATGATACAATTGAGGAAATGCAGTGTTAACATACCATTTCAGTGGTACAATTAATGAACATGATGCTAACGTTATTATACAAGCAGTGGATAGCCCTGTTTTTTCATGGAGAATCAGGAGCATCAGACATAGATTGAATGTGTGTAGCTCAATTATATCTACATTTATAATATCCAGCTTTCACTTATTTGTGAAAATAAGAAATTCACCTTAAATAAGGCTTCAAAATTACAGGAGTATCATTCCATAGAGTTTAGCCATTTGCTGTCTGTAGGGATATTCTCCAGCTGTCTAAATGGCTTTCTTTTGGTATTCAGCATTTCCTCCCACATCCCCCCTGTAAATGTCTGATGATTCTAAACTGGCCCTGTATGAGTTGGGTATGAATAAGACCAGTTTGGGTCTTTGACAATAATAATGGCTTCTGCCCTGTTGATATCCACAAAATATAAGACCACAAAAATGGGCAATCTACACACCGTCTAAAGGACATTAATAGCTCCACAATCGTACTAGCAGATGAATATCCTTACCTGACATGCATCTATATTGCCTTCAGGGTAGCCAGCACACAGCATTCTGGGAGTGATTTCCCCATTATACATACAAGAACTGTTGCATTTCTTTGTGCTGATCAAGGGAACACTTGCTTCCTTTAACATATCAGGAATGTGTGCTGTCATCAAAATACAATAACAATAAACCAAGATATTATAGCATAGTATTCACAAGCTTGGTCAATGCAATGTAGGGTTGCAGGGACACAAATATTATGTATGGAAAAACAAAAATAGAAAGGAAATGTGCAAAATGGAAGTATGTGTTTCCTTGCTTTGAAAATCGTTTTACAAACAGAAAATATAATTTTGACTTTTTTGGAGAAGGACATTGTGTAACACTTGCACCAACATTTCATTTGCATTAACATATTAATGCACATCACTCCCTACATTTCATTCTGACTGTACCACTCATTCATTCAACATGAACAGCGTGCCAATTGATCACCAAGTATGGTTGTGAACAAACCAGCACCCACTCACCCTGGCCACGTTTAGATTTGACCATCAAGCTAACCTGCACCTGTATGAGATATGCTCTGTGATGGCTGTTCTAACCATCATGCCACCACGCACCTTCCTGAAGTATGACCAATGTACAATAATGTCTTTTTAAATCCTGATCCTTCAGAGATTTTCTTTGCCATCTTATGGATTTTATCGCAAGTGTGGAGGAAAATGTCCTCAAACTTTGCCAGTGGATTTGAACAATATTGGACCACCTAGACCAACACTAAGTGACATATTCATATCCTGAAATTATTAAACAGATGGATGTCAAAGGAAGTGACATGCTGACATTTTAATGCCCACATTGGCATCCTTTAACTTCATTTGCAACCCAGGAATCTCATGAAATGTTTTGTCATTCTTTTCTAATAATCCCTCATATATTTTCCTGCATAATTTCTTAAACAACACATGAGAATGAGTAACAAGAATAAAGAGCTTTGTGAAAAGGTACCAGAAAAAATGCCTCCAAGCCAAAATCATTAACAATAATTTGTTGATTAATTTTCTTCATCACATTAACTCTAGACAGCAGATTTATAATTCAATTTATTGTTACTTCAAGAAAAAATAATTGGAAGTAATCTACCAAAGAGAAAAACATAACCCTTATTTGACATTGTAAAATGAGAAAATAATAGAAAATAACAAATTGGCAGAAGGTAATCTCTTCTAAGCTTTTCTAGCCCATTGTCCACTCTAATAGCCATCATGCCATTTTCTGATCTCACCTATTTTAGGACTGTTAGACAATGGATGGGTACAAGGTAAAAGCCTACCTAGATTAGGACACCCATGTATCGAAAGGCACCATTTATATCCAAAGACGATGCTGAGGCAAACATGCAGCTTCACAGGGACAGTGACGGAGCCTGAAGTTAAGAGACAAACTAGTACTAACCACTGCATCACTATGTCACTAAAAATATCTGCCAACATCGACAAGATCAGAGTATGCAGCACAGCATGTGCTCTAGGTATTGAACAATTGCAACTCTCTTCTGGCAGGAAGACCAACCAGCACGTGTCATCAAGCTGCTACAGATGATTCAAAATGCAGTGGCATTTCTGGTGTTCAACCAGCCAAGGTAAGCCCATGTCACGCCTCTTTTCAGATCACTGAATTGGTTCCCTGTAGCAACACATATTAAATTAAAATTCTGAGTACCTGCCTACAGTGGCATATGGAGACACTTGTGAGGTTTTATGCTTCTTTTTGACCACTATGGTCTGCTGATGAAAGGCATCTGGTGATGACACCTCTACTTGGCATCAGATCTTGATCCAGACTCGTATCGTGTGTAGCTTCTAGCTTCCCACCTCCATTTGAAATTTGGAATACCTTAATGTGTTTAAGAAGTGTTTGAAGGCTCTTTTTGTCTGTTAGGTTTCTGTAATTAAGCAATTTTGTAAGCATGTCCTGTACTGTTTTCAAACAGTCCCCCAGACTGATGTTTACTTGATTATGATGATCTCTTTTGTATGTCATTTTGAATAAAAGCATCTGCTAAGCAAATAAATGTAAATGTAAATATTCTAATCAGACAGACTACACTCCACAGATATATTCCTTACTGGTGATGAGCAAAGAAAAATAAACTAAGTGCCATTTTCCAAAGTCCCTAATTCCACTTCAGAGTAACAAGGAGTTTATCATAGCACCATCTGGCACAAGGTAGAAACTAACCATGGATGAAGGTAGACTTACACACACACATCCATCCACACATACTAATTAATCAAAAAAAAAAAACTTTTTAAAACACCCAACATTCTGCTTACCATCATCGGGCCTTGTGTGGCCCCATCCAGATATCCAACAGCGAGTGCCACCTGCAAATTCTTCCTCATATTGTGGGAGGCAGACTGGCCTAACCGTATCTAGCAGAGGACAAACACAATTGACTTTCATGAATGAATTTATGGCATTTTCTGCCAGAAATCTCATTGCTTAACAGTGCATCTCTTAGCCTAAAATGAGACTGCTATGGTGACTGCATTGACAGGATTACAGTTTCTTATGTAATTAGAAAACACAAATCCTTCACAAGGACTTTGTAATGCTTGTCCATTCACCTGCAGCTTTCATTTTATTAAGTAGTCTGACAGCCTTTAAGCTTGTAGTGAAAACAAAAGAAATGAGAAAAAGGCCAGTTTTGCTCAGAAAGTTGCAAGCTTAGACCATCCACAAAGAACTTTTCCAAAAATACTGAAATCTGATATGCTAATTTCTAAATCAAGACTTGTGGACCGGAGAAGTCACAAGCAATTCATTGGCAATATAATTCAAGTTTACACAAATTAAAAAAGTCAATGGCATTGATGGGTGTTGGATATTGCAAGCATGGGAGCTGACTTGTCATATAGAATGGGAGGGCAAAAAATCAGAAATAATAAGAATTCAATAATAATTTACACTATCACTGATGGCACTTATTGCCTGAGCTCAGAGATTGATCATTGCTCCTCAGAACCCCTGCAGATTTTGTTTTTTATCTCCAGCCCTTGAGTTTTTGTTTGTTGATTTGTTTTTTCTGTTCCCCTTACTTTATTCTTTGTTACTTACCCTGTTTCCCCGAAAATAAGACAGTGTCGTATATTAATTTTAGGTCCAAAAAATGCACTAGGGCTTATTTTAAGGTAGGTCTTATTTTTATTATCTCTCTCTCTTGCTCACGCGCGCGTGTGTGTGTGTGTGTGTCTCTTTCTCCCTCTCGCATGTGTGTCTCTCTCTCTCTCGTGTGTCTCTCTCATGTGTGTGTGTGTGTCACTCTGTCGCGCACATGTGTGTGTATGTCTCTCTCTCTCTCTCACGTGTGTGTGTGTCTCTCTCGTGTGCCTGTGTGTGTGTGTCTCTCTCTCTCTCTCGCTCACTGCACAGGGAATGCACAGGGAGAGACTGAACACGTACGAAAATCATCGGCATGCACAAACTGAAAGGGAAACTGCCTTGTTCGTATATCGAGTGTGTGGTCATGAACAGATGCAAAAGTTTGGGGAATTTTTTGGTCGTAAACCGATTTGTACGTGTTCCGAGACGTTTGTGAACCGAGGTTCCACTGTACTTGTAAAAGTGCCTTACCTTGTAACCAGGGCAGCTTCTAGGCTAAATACGGCAGCTCCCAGGACAGATGCAAAAATGGCGGATTAGCGGTAGGTCTTATTTTCGGGGGAGGGCTTATATTAGCAGTACATCAGAAATTACTGCTAGGTCTTACTTTCAGGGTCGGTCTTACTTTCAGGGAAACACGGTAGTATTGCCAAATCTTATTTTTATATATATTTTTTTTATAAACTTTGCTTTCTTCACGTTATAAAGCACTTTGAGCTACTTTATGTGTATGAAAACATGCTATATAAATAAATGTTGTTTTTGTAGTTGGTATCTAAAGATTAAGGACCAAAACTGCAGTAATGCTTTCATTTAAATGAAGCATTAAAAACCCTAATGCGTTATCGAGCCCAGTCTTTCATACACAACAGAGAGGACACCCTGAGGGATTGTCGGCTACTTTTGGAGTTTTTCCTTTTTAATATGTAGGGAATATTAGTGCTTGTCCGAAAAACGAATGTTGATAAGGATGTGTGGAGTTACAAAGAAAGGCAGAATTAGAAACAAGAAAATCAGAACTATAACAAAAGTAGGAGTGATATCTAAGAAAACTGAGCAAAGTAGGTTAAGTTGGTATGGGCAGTAAAGGCAGCATAAGAGAAGAAATTGCATGTGGCAGAAATTGGAAAGTTGAGATCGTTGTGTCACATTACAAAAAAGTACAGAATAACAAATGAAACAGCCAGGGGAAAAAATTAAAGTAGGAGAGATATTTACGAAAGTACAGGAAAGTTGGTTTAAGTGGTATGGATATATGATGAGGAGAAACAATGAATATGTGGGTAAAAGAGTGTTGAGAATGGAAGTACAGGGGAAGAGAAAGTGAGGGAGGCTGAAGTAGAGATGGATGGATAAAGTAAAGGAAGACCTGAAAGAAAAAAGTCTGACTGAGAAGGAGCTGCAGGACTGAGCTGTATGGAGAACGCTGGTCAAACATGTCAACTCTACATAGAAATGGGAAAAAAATGAAGATAAAGAAGAAGATTGTAAATTCTTTGCTTGGAACTTTAATTTGTAGTGTTTCATTTTTCATAATACAAATACAATAATAATTATAATAATATTATCAATACTGAAGTAGGCTAAGAGATACAGATATAGATGCAGCAAAATACAATTAAGCAGTCAATCCAGACACCTTGGCTATAACTCTAAGCTTTGAATGCAAAGTTAAAATATAAGTTTCTTCCAAATGGGTTCACATTAAACTTGTTTAAAAACTTGCTAAATATTGTGCTCCATTATTCAGTACTGTCTATGAATAGATTGATGACACTCTTCACATTCACTCCTGGCTCACTACAGAGTTCTCTTCAGTTAGCTTCTCATTTGAAAAACAATTTGACATTGTGCTTTGAGTGGATGGGGATATTGGGTTCTTGGAATATTCTGGCATGGACACAGTAACTTCAGTAAACTTCTTGGAAGACTGGAAGATGACTGAAAATAATGATAAAATAGCAACAAAACACTTCAATCTCTCAAAGTTAATCTACAGCAGTGGTGTCAAATTATTTTTTTAAAGGAGACTACTTCATCAATATCCTAATATGTAACATATGGCGTGCTGTGACTGAGTTTTCGCGAGGGCCTCCTTTAACATTTGTTTCATACAGTATTTGGATTCTTTTCATGTGCAGATTATATCCACATATTATTTAGGAGAATAATATTTACGCTTCACATTAAAATACATCTCCAGTTATCTGCAGCTACTAACCTGCAGTTAGAATGGGAACAGGACCCAAAAGGAGATAACACATCACACTGAAATAAACAGAATTTTGTGTTTTAGAATAATTCCAAAGAAGTGACAGTCTCATGAAGGAAATGCAGCTCAACAGGTGGTGCTGCTACCGCTCCTTTCAATTTTTAAAACTACACAAGTGCCAGGGCAGGCCGCCCTTCCTGCCATTGCCCTACTTGATTCTTTAGTCTTTTCCACTAGCTTGACTGTTGTATGTGGATAGAAAATGCATTTGTATTTCCACTCTTGTCAAATGTGGCTGTCGATGATGGAAATGCTCTAGTGCTGAATCCAGAGAATAATGTATACACTTCTGTAATTAAGATATGGAAAAAGAAATGTCTACAGCGATTAAATCTGTACTTTTAATATTACTTTTTATTTTCAGAAGTAAATAATAATGTTATGCATAATTTATAATTTTGTTGTTATCAAAAATATCTACAGTGACAAATTCTGTGTTTTGTTAATTACTGTTTTTTATTTTTCCCTAAAAAATGACAACTTGTGTTATGCTATGTTATGCTCATCAGGTGTACGCAATTTTGCTTCCTGTTCAGGGATCGAACCACGAATGTCAGTGCCTGAGGCAAAGCCTCTGATGTTGCGCCACTGCAGCTAGTTTGCTTACTTGATAGGGTGTAGATTGGGTGTAGACAGAGTGTACCCGAAAGGGGAAGCAAAGGTGCGTACATCTGACAAGACCCAAGTAGGGTAAAACATATGTCATGTACTCTTTGTATTATTTATTTATAGAACATATCTATAATCTGCTTCTCACAACTGAAAGATGTGTGGCGGTTGTATGCCAACTGGCCGACCAACCATAAGCGTTACCTGGTAGGTGATCACCCAAATCATCAGATTGTGGTTCAGACCTATGAATATAAAATTTCAATCTACACCTTGTCAAGTAAGCGAATCAGCTGCCATGGTGCAACATCAGAGGTTTTGCCTCAGGTGCTGATGTCCGAGGTTCGATCCCCAACAGGGGAAGCAAAAGTGCATACACCTGAGGAGTCCCAAATACAGCAAAACACATGCTGTGTACTCTATGTATTATTTGGCTGGTACTATATAACTATACAACTATATATACATACAGTACAGGCCAAAAGTTTGGACACACCTCCTCATTCAATGTGTTTTCTTTATTTTCATGAC